>OX103974.1:22063719-22096489 GCA_944470395.2 Schistosoma turkestanicum
AGTAGCTGAAATAAACATTGATAGCATACTGGGTTAGTACAATATCATGCGCAACACAATTCCGCACATTGGTCATTCAAAAAGCACTATTACTAATAGCTTACGTTATACGATTACCAGATACCGTTCTGTATAGTAAAATGACTTGAAACACTTGAAAAGACATCAAATGAAACATTTCACGAAAACCGCCATGTAAACGGCCTCACAGATTTTCGATCGTGCTCAAAGTATGAAATGTGCCCTGAAACCGTGTGACCTGAATACGAACATTTTTATGGCGAACAACTTATAGTCGATAGTATTACTGAAATTACAAATGTGTGGTATCACTGAACATAAAACTGATTACTTCACAACAAATAGCTTGAAACTGTAGAAAACCCTGAGTAATCTTAACCAAATAACAATGTTTACTCTTGGTCTGTTTATAATTATTTGAGTGTCCAGTGAAATGTGTCAGTCAAAACCAAACCATCGATTCCCAGCAAGTAAAATATCTTGTGTTTATACTGTTCCCTGACTCAATAAAGCAAACTTGACTAGATATCTTCGTGAAGTAATTCAATCAAACAAATATTTGCTTTAAGTTGAGCACTTCAATCTGTCAAACAACAAGAACTTTAAAACTGTCTTCAGTTGTGATGAAATTTAACATCTAAATGCAGCAATTTTCCAATCATCAGATTCTGCCAACTTCAAACAGCCAAATAGAACTCTGCTAACAATGTGGGCTTGATATTAATATTGATGGTAATCAACAATCAAATCCCGAAGTTTCGAGCGATTATTCTGAAACATATTTGTCCAGTGACATGATAATCATGTCGATAATAATCCGGTTCATTATTGATACATATATGCATGTAAACAAAACCTACTTTATAACAACCAGCGGATACGGTATTACCAACGCCATCATTATAGGTTGTTCCAAAATTGAAACAACGTGACTGCCTTCCGTAATAGTGTTGATTACTGTTCATGTCTGCAATGCGTGATAACAATGAAAACTCAATCTCCTTGTCAAGTGAGCTGGCTGTATACGTCTTAGGATAAACAGCACACAATTCACTTTTTCTATATAGGTTAGAATTAACAGTGACATGTTCATTCGCCAGATTTATAAGAATCTGTAAGTTACTGAATATCAGAAGCGATAGCTAGTTTCAACATGGTCAACGGCTATCATTCAGCTACCACTACATTTCTATTTCTGTATTCATTTTCCTTGAACAACGATGTGAGTGAAATGTCCCACGTCATTCGGTTCAAAATTCTGAACGGTGGTTACTAGTCGGTTTTCGATTGTCCATGAATATAGTTGTTATCGATCTATTCATAATACTACCATTTTCATTATAATACAGTGTATTCATGAATAACATTAGGTGTCATGCTGATTTACCGCATATTTCTCTCAGGACTGAAATTATTCAATCTATATACACGTTGTAGTATCACTATGGCGTTCAACGGTATACATCTCATCCTAAAGGAAATAGGTGATGTGGTAATGTTTCAATGCCATTCGTTGTAAAATGTGAGAATCATGAAGTTAAAGTGTATTTTATAACAACGGAAACTCACGTTGGTATTTTCGGTTATCGGTATCTTCACAGTGAGAATTCAGTAGTGTTCCATCAACGCTACTGATAACCTGAAATAAACATTGATAGCATACTGGGTTAGTACAATATCATGCGCAACACAATTCCGCACATTGGTCATTCAAAAAGCACTATTACTAATAGCTTACGTTATACGATTACCAGATACCGTTCTGTATAGTAAAATGACTTGAAACACTTGAAAAGACATCAAATGAAACATTTCACGAAAACCGCCATGTAAACGGCCTCACAGATTTTCGATCGTGCTCAAAGTATGAAATGTGCCCTGAAACCGTGTGACCTGAATACGAACATTTTTATGGCGAACAACTTATAGTCGATAGTATTACTGAAATTACAAATGTGTGGTATCACTGAACATAAAACTGATTACTTCACAACAAATAGCTTGAAACTGTAGAAAACCCTGAGTAATCTTAACCAAATAACAATGTTTACTCTTGGTCTGTTTATAATTATTTGAGTGTCCAGTGAAATGTGTCAGTCAAAACCAAACCATCGATTCCCAGCAAGTAAAATATCTTGTGTTTATACTGTTCCCTGACTCAATAAAGCAAACTTGACTAGATATCTTCGTGAAGTAATTCAATCAAACAAATATTTGCTTTAAGTTGAGCACTTCAATCTGTCAAACAACAAGAACTTTAAAACTGTCTTCAGTTGTGATGAAATTTAACATCTAAATGCAGCAATTTTCCAATCATCAGATTCTGCCAACTTCAAACAGCCAAATAGAACTCTGCTAACAATGTGGGCTTGATATTAATATTGATGGTAATCAACAATCAAATCCCGAAGTTTCGAGCGATTATTCTGAAACATATTTGTCCAGTGACATGATAATCATGTCGATAATAATCCGGTTCATTATTGATACATATATGCATGTAAACAAAACCTACTTTATAACAACCAGCGGATACGGTATTACCAACGCCATCATTATAGGTTGTTCCAAAATTGAAACAACGTGACTGCCTTCCGTAATAGTGTTGATTACTGTTCATGTCTGCAATGCGTGATAACAATGAAAACTCAATCTCCTTGTCAAGTGAGCTGGCTGTATACGTCTTAGGATAAACAGCACACAATTCACTTTTTCTATATAGGTTAGAATTAACAGTGACATGTTCATTCGCCAGATTTATAAGAATCTGTAAGTTACTGAATATCAGAAGCGATAGCTAGTTTCAACATGGTCAACGGCTATCATTCAGCTACCACTACATTTCTATTTCTGTATTCATTTTCCTTGAACAACGATGTGAGTGAAATGTCCCACGTCATTCGGTTCAAAATTCTGAACGGTGGTTACTAGTCGGTTTTCGATTGTCCATGAATATAGTTGTTATCGATCTATTCATAATACTACCATTTTCATTATAATACAGTGTATTCATGAATAACATTAGGTGTCATGCTGATTTACCGCATATTTCTCTCAGGACTGAAATTATTCAATCTATATACACGTTGTAGTATCACTATGGCGTTCAACGGTATACATCTCATCCTAAAGGAAATAGGTGATGTGGTAATGTTTCAATGCCATTCGTTGTAAAATGTGAGAATCATGAAGTTAAAGTGTATTTTATAACAACGGAAACTCACGTTGGTATTTTCGGTTATCGGTATCTTCACAGTGAGAATTCAGTAGTGTTCCATCAACGCTACTGATAACCTGAAATAAACATTGATAGCATACTGGGTTAGTACAATATCATGCGCAACACAATTCCGCACATTGGTCATTCAAAAAGCACTATTACTAATAGCTTACGTTATACGATTACCAGATACCGTTCTGTATAGTAAAATGACTTGAAACACTTGAAAAGACATCAAATGAAACATTTCACGAAAACCGCCATGTAAACGGCCTCACAGATTTTCGATCGTGCTCAAAGTATGAAATGTGCCCTGAAACCGTGTGACCTGAATACGAACATTTTTATGGCGAACAACTTATAGTCGATAGTATTACTGAAATTACAAATGTGTGGTATCACTGAACATAAAACTGATTACTTCACAACAAATAGCTTGAAACTGTAGAAAACCCTGAGTAATCTTAACCAAATAACAATGTTTACTCTTGGTCTGTTTATAATTATTTGAGTGTCCAGTGAAATGTGTCAGTCAAAACCAAACCATCGATTCCCAGCAAGTAAAATATCTTGTGTTTATACTGTTCCCTGACTCAATAAAGCAAACTTGACTAGATATCTTCGTGAAGTAATTCAATCAAACAAATATTTGCTTTAAGTTGAGCACTTCAATCTGTCAAACAACAAGAACTTTAAAACTGTCTTCAGTTGTGATGAAATTTAACATCTAAATGCAGCAATTTTCCAATCATCAGATTCTGCCAACTTCAAACAGCCAAATAGAACTCTGCTAACAATGTGGGCTTGATATTAATATTGATGGTAATCAACAATCAAATCCCGAAGTTTCGAGCGATTATTCTGAAACATATTTGTCCAGTGACATGATAATCATGTCGATAATAATCCGGTTCATTATTGATACATATATGCATGTAAACAAAACCTACTTTATAACAACCAGCGGATACGGTATTACCAACGCCATCATTATAGGTTGTTCCAAAATTGAAACAACGTGACTGCCTTCCGTAATAGTGTTGATTACTGTTCATGTCTGCAATGCGTGATAACAATGAAAACTCAATCTCCTTGTCAAGTGAGCTGGCTGTATACGTCTTAGGATAAACAGCACACAATTCACTTTTTCTATATAGGTTAGAATTAACAGTGACATGTTCATTCGCCAGATTTATAAGAATCTGTAAGTTACTGAATATCAGAAGCGATAGCTAGTTTCAACATGGTCAACGGCTATCATTCAGCTACCACTACATTTCTATTTCTGTATTCATTTTCCTTGAACAACGATGTGAGTGAAATGTCCCACGTCATTCGGTTCAAAATTCTGAACGGTGGTTACTAGTCGGTTTTCGATTGTCCATGAATATAGTTGTTATCGATCTATTCATAATACTACCATTTTCATTATAATACAGTGTATTCATGAATAACATTAGGTGTCATGCTGATTTACCGCATATTTCTCTCAGGACTGAAATTATTCAATCTATATACACGTTGTAGTATCACTATGGCGTTCAACGGTATACATCTCATCCTAAAGGAAATAGGTGATGTGGTAATATTTCAATGCCATTCGTTGTAAAATGTGAGAATCATGAAGTTAAAGTGTATTTTATAACAACGGAAACTCACGTTGGTATTTTCGGTTATCGGTATCTTCACAGTGAGAATTCAGTAGTGTTCCATCAACGCTACTGATAACCTGAAATAAACATTGATAGCATACTGGGTTAGTACAATATCATGCGCAACACAATTCCGCACATTGGTCATTCAAAAAGCACTATTACTAATAGCTTACGTTATACGATCTACCATATCATATGCCACAGCCATTCAAACTCTCGATAAATAAATCCATATCCAAGAATTCCTGAAGAGCTCACCTATCTCGTAGTCAGAATTTTGTGTAATTTGGATTGCGTGGAATGTTAAATGTCGTGGCACACAGTTAATAAATACGTCGTTTTGCCTGGTGTACTGACAAAACTTTGCTGAACACATTTATTGTAGCAATTATGACATGTAGTTTTACTAAACGTTGGAGTTTCGTTTCATATCTCATCATTCATTTGAAATCGAATCTCCATTGAACATTGATAACAGTTACATTTCTTTACATATGTTGGTTGAATCATGGTAAATAAAAAATTATCCAAACGCATACTTACTGACATAAATGGACAGTGATCTGCAAAATCGTCCAGCCCTCCCAACTTGTTTTGTTCCGACGCTGGCACGCTAGACACATTATTAAAATGTATATGCTCTGGTTGTAATGGTGAATTGAACTTCACCAAATTGCATATTCCGTAAGCGTTGGCATGAGGAATGCACCGATATCTTGAAATCATTTCATCACACCAAGGATATGAATTCTGTCCTCTGTAAGTAAAAACAAATTAGTTTGTCATCGCCACCTAACGATTGATGTCGAAATGCGTTCCATCCCTCTGTTCAACAGACTCGTGGATCTCGTCCTACCTGGTTATTTACATATGTTATAATGACCATGATGATTTAGTCAGTGATGAAAAATATTCTGACATCTTGAACGTTAACAGTCCAATCTTCAGGTTGAATCTTTCAAACGATAAGCAAACACGTGAATTCATGACAGTAGATATTGCAGTTGAATCGCAATTATCACGAACTGTGTTACGAGTGACATTACCAGAGCGTAATATCACTGATCAGTTGTTTCGCCGATGAGTGTCAATAGATAAATGTCTCCGTTAACGTTGTTCAAGACACTCTGTAATTATTTGTGCTAAGCCAATGTGTCTCAATCCCGACTTCAACATTAAACGGGATGATTTCCTGTCTAAAGGAAACCAGTATAATGATGCATTAAAAGCAGTCTTATCTGGATGAATTGCAGACTGACTGAATATACAAAAGATTTTCGAATTAATCAGTTATTTTTGTCTCATTGTCGTATTATTCGAGCTGTCTCTATCTTTCCCGAATCATGGCGAATATTTCAATTTGAAAATTGTTCGTAGTAAGTCATATCACAATATAAGCAGTGAATGTCATCAAAAACTAGTTTATTCACACATAATGATTCTGTCGAATCATTGATTCGTTAAACGTTTTAACCAATGGCTTTATATGGTGAACACCAGAGGTTGTCTTCAGATTTTATTTGGCACTGAGTACATGAGTTCGGTGTTAACTACTGGTTTTCCAAAAGAGGACAGAGGTGATAACCAGTGTTGTTCATCTTTGTTCATACATCTCTACACATTGTCAATAGTTGATTTGCAAACGTTGACATTATGCAGAATGTCTAGTGAACGAAATCCAGTCAGTCGAAATTCACTTTACCCGTGAGAAAAGTAAGTTTATTTTATTGGTTTTCACCTTGATTTTTGTGTTTCAATGAATTCACCACAACTTTGATGAATGAAATCGCAGCCTTGATCACGACCCCACTCCCATCGTTCAGCCATAGAAAAATTCACATTGTACCATCTAAAATATCACAAGTAAACAAATATTATCAGCATCATTTTACAATGGATTTTCTGATAATCTGAAATATTTACGGATTAGAATGCTCACAGTCGACATGATATAAGTCTTCATTACTTGTTCAGTCTAAAATTCTGAAATTAAGTACGTTGATAATGCAGAATAAAGTAGACTGATAATGGAACTGAATGAGACAAATCGGTGGATCAATTATAGTTTTTTAATAAAAATGAATTGTATTCATCATTCGTTGTAATGATAGTTTATGTGACTTAGTAATATTATACGTTCATATGATTTGTGCACTCTCCAAATGTTGATTAATTCCAACTCAAATTTCATCAATAATGGATTACCTCATTTGAGTGGCTCGAAAAGAAGGAATCGTAATGTTCATCTGGAAGACTACTTAACCATGCAGAATTAGCTCTTTGAAGAATACAATATGTTGCCGTAAACGATCTATTGTGATTTGATGTATGAAAAGAAATTGATTAGTTCACTTTTCATAGAAATGCACAACTACCGAACTTTGAAATGCCACCACCTCAGTCTTAGGAGAAAATGAAACGAAAACTTCACAAGAAAACAGTTTTGAAATTTACCCAGTATCATTGAAGTAACCGAGAGTCAACCCAGAGACAGAAGCCATGATATCGTTATAAGCAGACATTATTTCACCCTGAAAATCAAACCATGGTATTAACACTGAACTGATTATTTGTGAAAATATTTACACAGTGAATAAACTAGCTGTACACTTACAATGGACAGACGGCGTTCGAAATGTGAATGACGATTTCCACTGCCGCCATCTGATTCTAGATCAACGGCATCAAGATACTTACACCCAAAATGATGTCTCGCAAACCTCTGTATGAAAGAAAAGTTAAAGAAGAAGGAAGTTGTGAAGATTATTTTGTTTATCCTGAACATTCATACACAGACTATATTCATCAGGTTAGTTGTAGTTGACGTAATAATTACAATCTGATCGACTTCATTTGGAGATACAAATAATATTGTGCTGAAACGCAAGTCGTTGTTCAGCAGATTTATAGTAATGACTGTTACTCTGTAGTGTGCATTTGTGTTAAGTGAGAAACATGCACACACGTCAGTTGACGAATGGATTGAGATGCAGATGATAACTGAAACGTACTGGAGGTAGTAATCAGGCTCAAAATGACTTCGCAGATAATTCTACACGGCTGCTTATGTCTTTGTCAAAGTGGAATATTAAACTTTCCACAACTTGCTATAAAAACATACAGTTTATTTACAACATTCATCTAATTAGGCAAACGGAAAAGAATTAATCTTGTGTAACGACTGTTTCCGATGTTTATTTGCAACAGAAATAGGTCGTCAACTGAGTGAAATTAAGGGATCGTTTCCTTTTTAAGGAACGCAAATGGCGATAATTTGTCGGATCACTAATCAGGACAGAATAACATACGGCTACACTTGGCAATGTTAGGCCGATTCTCTTGAGGCGCATCACACCCGAAATCGTACTCCATGTCCTCCACACGTACTTCACGGTATTTCTGAAAACAACGTTTCGGAAAGAAAATTGTCATTGTGACGTGTGAAGTGTATTTTAAAAATTCGTCCATTTTATCCGATACGTAGATGGTATTCATTAGATGACGAATAATGATGCCGATATACAATCTCTCTGCTTAGATATGAATGTGTGAAATAGAATTTTCGAAATACATTTGGTGTGTGTATTCGAATACCTCAACGACAACAACTTTAGAACAGAGTGGAGAATCTAAGGTAGAAATTGTTTTCAACTATCCATTCTTCGTGCTTAATAATGTAGGAGACCACAGGATTTTTGATGACAACATGCAAATGGTTTCACAACAATAAATGTCGGACACTAGTGTTTGTCATGTGGTAAATATGACAGTGTTTTGTTGACGAACGATATGTGAATAGAGAATTGAGTAGCGTTCATCATAAGACTTACCGATCTTCTTCCAGTCCCTCATTATCTTCTTTCCTTAATTCGGGTTTACCAGTTCTTGGGTTACGCGTTGTCCTAAGTTGACCATTCTCATCACGTAGGTAAGGTAATATTGAATAAACGAAGCCCTGTCAAAAAGAAACATATTTAGTCATCCAGTATAGTCAATCAAATGAGTTGAACAATGAAAATAGGAGAGAAATGTCAAATGATTTACGTAGAATGGAATGTTCTGTTTCTCTTGAGACTCATCAATAACACAATGAAAACACAGGTGGACTAAATCAATACAACTTAATCGTTCAGAAGAATTTAAATAAATTCATTGTATTAACCTTTTCAATCATTTGTTGCGATTAATCTACAAACTTGCAGCCACAGAAAACGGTCCAATACTATACTTGTTAGTTGGTAGTTTCGCATTTAGCCGTGACGTAAAGAAGATTGTCAAATCGTTCTTCAGTTTACATTTCCTTGTGAATCATGCAAAATAAATGCTAGATCTGAGAAATTACTGAAGATTGTGAATATGATAATTAGACATGGGAAGAGCACTAAATACATACGGTTGAAGACTAAAGTAGATAGGAACGTGAGTAACTGATGATGGACTATTTGTGTAATTAAACTAGTTCTATAATTACGAAGTAACTGAGCTATCTATCTGTTATATATATATATATATATAACCTTCATCATAAGCTCTCTGCTGGAACACAAGCTATTAATACACGATTTACAGTTTCTGTTTTGTTGACAAATCATCATTTACCATCTCCGATCCTGACAGACACCTGCGTCTCATTCATGTTTAGTTGTTCATTTTTATCAATTTATTCGATATTTTCTGGCTTTGTATGTGAATAGGCGAATTTATGAAACATACTAAAGAATCATGTATTAGTAGTTATTAGTCTTCATTCTTCTTCTTCTATTATGGCATGTTAGTATTGAGCTGTCGTTCAGGTATGGAGTAGCGAGTTCCTGGTTATTGTTGCATATTGGTTACTAAAAGGTCATCTAAGCATCGGTTATTTTGAGAATATATCATGAAAAATTTCCATCGTCTCAGTTCACCAAAATGTGTTACTTCCTCGTCTACAGTAGAATTCCTTTGGTTGCTTAACGCTGAAAATTCTCAGATTACTGTTTTATGATGTCAGAACTGATATTTTGTCATATTAGGCCAAAAACATAAGTTCAGCATTGAGTGATTGTTAGATGTTTTGGTTACTTCTTACTTATCTTTCAGCAATACATATTGCATAGAGGAAATAACTTTGCTGAGTAGTATAATAACTTATTGAAATACCTCACGACATCTAGATAACTGACGTTGTGTCGACCGCTTTGAACAAGTCTCTCTGTTTAATAGATTCACGGAAACCAATCATCAAAGTATGATCGACCTCATGGCTCTCTTTGGTTTGTCGTTTGAAGTATACTAATATCATTTCCTGTATTTCCATCTCTACTCCCATTCACTTTTATATCTGTTGATAAAACACATAATCATTGAACTAGTTTTCAATGAGATTACGAGAAACCTTGACCTTAACTGACATTGCAAAGGCAAGTTTCTCATCTAAATGCAAATAAATTGCGAGTAAATAATTCATTGTGCACACTCTGTAATGAACACTTCAAAAATCATTGTAATGAAATAATAGTACAAAAAATAAAAGATGAAAAATAAAACAAGTTACTCATAGGTTTTTCACTCACAACTCAAAATGACTGTGTAATATACCGATTGACGTCATTCCAGTTGACGCTTTAGTTCAGCAGACCTACAATCACAAAGTCTCGTTATATCGGCTTCATCATTGATCTCCACATTTGTGAATTATGGGCCACCAGAAAAACCGTATTTTCACACCGTTTCTTAGTCAGTGGAACTGAGCAATAGAAGGAATGAATCTAAGCAGCAGCGTTGTATGATAGTGACCGAGTTCAATAATAAATCACTGCAACTCTACTGCGTTTGACAAACAGTACAAATCGCATTCGTGTTTTGAATGACATTGAGCGTTTCGCAGACCTCTCATGTGGTCCAATACTCGTTCTTATTACTACAAGGTAATATTGTTCAGAAGGATGGAGGAATTGGTGCTGCATCTGACATATGTAAAGCTCGCTGAACGAGAAATCTAGTGGGAGAGTTGCGAACATACAAAACCATGTGAAACTAACGGAACGTTGACTTACAACCTGTCTCCATTCCGTTCTCTGTGTGAAATCATGAATGTTGATGTTGATATATTTCGGCAGGTTGGAACTGATCACTGACTTCATTTGTTACGATGAGATTTTTTGTTGAGTGAACTACATCTAATTTTCATGTGATAGTTATCACTAGAATTCAATCATTCCAATAAGACGACTGACCTGAAGATACTTCTCTGGGATTTCAAAACCCACACATTTTGTTACGTTCGAACAACCATCTTGACAGTAATGCATACGTGGCAGCTGCTTTGATCGAACTCGAGACTCACAGTTGCTAATGCATCGGAAAAGAGAATATACAATAGTGCGACACATATTATAGAACACTGTCAATGCAAATCGTCATGTGAGGAAACACTTAAGAAGTAGATCGATATCGTTTGAGATGTTTGTCGTAGTGTTTATCTCTGAATAATGCTGAGAAACACGTTAAATTATCAAGCCTCATTCTTCGAACAACAACAAATACGATGTTCTACAGACTGAATCAACAAATACTGATGGTGTATGTCAGGGCTGTTTTCCGTTATCGCCTACAAATTCCACTTACATCATTTGCGTTTCCACTGGTTCAATAATATCCCAAATGAAGTAATAGTTCACCCCAAGTACAGTGATAACAAACATTTCTGAAAAAACGTGGAAACCTATCAACTTATTGATCACATCTGGAATAAATTTAAGGACGAGCTTCACACGTATTATTGTACGTTGTTACTTGAGGTAATCGAAAATTATTCTGCACTGTAAATGCTGGTTTTCGGTGAAGCGCTTGACAGGGTTGACGACTGGGAATGATCTTCGACGTTCTTTCACAACGCGTTGGTGGACATTTGAGGATGTGTTCAAACGCTTTATCCGGTTGTTCGACTATAAGCAAAAATGCGAGTTCAAACATTTGCACTATATTGCTTCAAAATGGCTGAAAGCTTTCTTAGATTTGAAATTTCTTTGACATTGACGCCTCGCCGTCTAAATGTTTTTTCATTGAGGCGTGATAATAACCATATTTGACTGAACATTGATGAAATGCTTGTTTGTTCATTTTCCACAACAAACAGACAGCTTTCAAAACATCAATCGTTTTATTTTTGACCTACCCTATGTACATAGAACCGACATAATAGAGATTGTCAAAATAAATTTAGGATATGTTTCACTCCTCCAGAATAGCTTGTGTTGTAAGTTAAGAATGATTTTATAGTATTTCACGACTTTGTCAATTTATTCGTGAAGTGAGGACACTGGTAGACTATTAGTTCACCGAAGTATGAGAACGAGCGAAGATCTAGAGGTTTACTCCGTGAAAAAACATCAAATCAACTGCCAGTCATCTGAGCACCAGACTGTGACATTTTTACAACAACATTTTCATGTGTCCGACATTCCTGTGTAAGTGAAACAGAAGAATGATTTACAATACATTTTCAGGGAGCAAGACACATGAAAACGCTACTGGGGAAGCCTTGTGCCACCCTCGCTGTCACGAAGTGATCCGATGGCTGTCATCATGTCCATATAAAGTAGTGTGATGTTGAAAATCAGTGTTTGTTTTTGAAAGTATGTCTCTCCTAGTACACGAAAACTTAGTAATATACCAAGTACTGCACAATACATGTCGAAACTTCTGTTCAACAAACTGCTTCACTAACATCATGTTCAATTAATCTCATCACTGAACTCCACTTATGTAACCTACTGACCACTAGAATACCGTCGTATGTTCAGCGCGTCTAAGTCAGTAAAACTGAGCAATAGAAGCAGTGAGACTAAGTAACAATGTCACATGATAGCCACAGAGTTCAAATATAAATCATTGTCACTCAACCGCGTTCAATATTAAGTACAAATAACTTCTGCCTGACTAACCAAACGGTGTCTTACGAAATATCTGCATTCCGTTCTCAATGTGAAATCATGAATGCTTTTATTCATATGATTCAAGAGTTTGGAACGGATCACTAACGACATTAAAGAAGATGTGCTATGTTGAGTGGACGACATCTAATTTTCGTTCAAAAAATTTCACGAAAATTCAAACATTACAATTAGTCAACTGACCTGAAGATACTTCTCTGGAATTTCAAATTCTGCACACTTTGTTACGTTAGCACAACCACCTTCACAGTAATGAAAACGAGGCGACATCTGTGTTCGAACTCTGTTGTTACATTCACTACTACATTTGAAAGGACAATAAACAGTAGTAAAATATATATAACAGAACACTCTGAATGTAAATCGTCATGTGGGAAACAATCAAAAAGTAGTTCAACATAAATCGAGATCTTGTGTCCTAGTGTTGATCGCTGATTATTTTCGCGAAACGCGTTCAATTTCTCAAACCTGATAATTCGAACAGCAGCAGTTATGATGAGCTACAGACTGAATCATCAAATACTGATGGTGTATGTCAGGGCTGTTATGCATTCCCGCCTATAAATTCCACTTTCTTCATTAGTGTTTCCGCCGACTGAATACTACACCGAAGAAGTATTTGTTCACCTCAGGTACAGTGATAACGAACAACTCTAACAAAACAAAAAAACACCCGATTATATTTATCACGTCTGAAATAAATCTAAGCATGGGCTTTAATCGCATGAATGGAAGTTGTTACTGATATATTTCATTACTTATTCTACATTATGACTGCTGGTATTCAGTGAACCACTTGACAGGATGGACGAATAGAAATTATGTTGGAAAATCTTTCGCACTATGTGTATGGATATTTTAGAATGTCTCACTACGGATAATTGAGTTGTTCGACTATTTGATACACTGTAAGTGAACTGTTCGAAACTTTGCACTGAATTGCTTCAAAGTGGTTGAAAGATCTTCTCAGTTTTATAAGTTTCTGTGACATTGACGCCTTGCCGTTAGATTGTTTTCTCAGTTTGGTATGATAATAACCATATGCGACTAGACATTGTTCATCTTACAGTAAGCGTTATAACAGTTTCAAAAAAGTGTTACGAAACGTCAATCTTATTTTTCTCCTAATCACAAACGCACAAACAATGTATCAAGATGAGAGAGATTGTCAAAATAATTGTAGGATATGTTTCACTCCTCCACAACAGCTTGTGTCACAAATGTTAGTAACTATAGTATGAGGACAAACAAAGATCTAGTGGTTTACTTCGTGAACAAACATCACCTCGATTGCCAGTCATCTAATATCAATATTGAATATGTAGTAGGATAAATTAACTGAAATAATCAATCACTTTTTATGACTGTCAGTAAACCTACCGTTCGATTAAAATCTGTTTGGTAGATCTTATCTTCGGTTGCAATGTCCTTGTCCAGAATGTCACAGCATCTATCACCTGTTTCTGTAATTCACAAACACAGTGTCCCAATCAAACAGAACATGAATAAATCGTTTGATTTCGAATATTGTGAAATATTTAGAAATTGTTAGTTCTAGTGAATTGTTCAATATTGTGAACCGATGAATAATACGAGAGAGTAATGAGTGATGGAGTTTGTTGTTTCGCAAGTGCCTAATTGCACTCATTTATATTTGAGTTGTTTTTGTCGGAAGGAAGTTGAGTGATGTAACTAGTGATATGAACGAGACACACATTGTTTGCTGAAGACAACAAAATTCTTGCAGGATACCGTAAGGTTTCTGGGATATCAAAATATAGTGCTGTACCGAAATTCGTTTCACCTCTAATTGTGCATTTCACTTGAGTCTTTTGTTCCAGCGAAATGATCATATCTGTCTGAAAAGCTGATTACAGTTAGCTACAAAATACCCATTTTCAAGTAGTTTGCGATTCTTTGGTATGAAATATGATCTCCTCTCTGTCGGAAGTTTATCATACCAGTATATTGGTGTGCATTCTCTAATCATAGTCGAAATCCACATAAAGATAATCTTCCATGCTACATTGTGAACTGCTCTGTTCTTTGTAGCGATTGTAAACTTATTCCACATTGACCTTCTGTCCAGTTTTCATTGAAAATCAAGTGTGTCACTTTACAATGAATATGAAGAATGTCACTGAAGTGTATGATACTAGAGGTATTTCGGATGGCTAGTGTTTTTTTACAACAGTGGAATAACACTACCATGAACAATATGATGATATATTGTGGAATTCAGTCATCGTCATATATTTCCGGATATGCACATAAGTGAAAGGGACTATGAAAATATATGCACAAAAGACAATTTAAAGACACATTTGGAAGAGTGTTTCGTTTTAAAAATTCAAACTGTTAAAACATGCTAACCTTGGATTCATCGAACAATAAAAGATTTTCTAAATCTTCACTCAAAACCACTTGAACTCGGAATTGTTCACCAACAATAAATTCAGCTTTTCGACGTGCAGAATTTTTATTACTCTTACCGTTGATCTTTAAAGAATTGTAAAATTATTTAGTGAATACATTATCAAGTTACTGTAGATTGTTGTTTAGTCAAAATATCACCGATCTGTTAGTGAAAAGAAGCAAATACAAAATAATAAACAGTAATATTAGCTTCACAATTAAAAAGAACATGAACCGATTCCAATGATTTTTTGAAAGGAATACATTTACCAAGACTATCTAGTCATTATTATAAGCGGTTGATAAGCACATCACAGGGTAACATGTCACTACATAACTCTATACTAATTCAAGTGCTTAATTTCAGTTTAATCAAATCAGATTTCATTGATTAATATCTATCAGAAATCAATGTCTATTTCACCAATACAAAGTTGAAAGGTAATCAGAATCAAGAACTAATGAGATTAAAATGAAGTTTATCAACATCGTAGCTTATGAGAAATTGAAAGTAAAAATAAATCAGCTAATTATGCGAATAGAATGATAGTAATTCATTTTCATTTCAATGAGGTCAAATTTGTTTAATGAAAATTCTGTGAAAACTCTATTTGATACAGTTTACTTTCGGGGATGGTCTAAGAGATTTCTGAAGATAAAATAGGCACAAAACTTTGACACTAATAATACATATAGACTATAAGTGGATAGTACGTTGTGTATTACGCAGTCTTGTTTGATGAAATTATTCTCTGCAACTTTTAGCTTGATAACATCTTGAGTAATTTTCCTAATTATCAAACAAGGAATATATCAGAGCTATGCAGTTCATTTTACAGCTAATTCCATCTGCGCATAACTCAACAATTCACATAATCCTGTAGTATTTGTTAACACAAGATGCGACCGGGTGAAACGTGATTGTCAAAATCTGTAAAATATCGGAACTTATCGAGATACTTCTGATCCTATAAAACTCCCTGAGATGACAATATATATATAATTCTGCAATATGTAGATCAGTGAATCATTTTAAAACATAATGACAAGTAAATATTAGATTATTACGGTTTCCACTGTATTAATCTGCCTTTGCAACATAGGAAATAGAATAAGTAAGGAACTGCATGATTTTAATGTTTCCATGTCAAACAGTCGATGAACATGCATAATTCAAACGTTCTGCTTCTAAACATTTGACTGTGTATCTTCACAGTTCTGTAATCAGAGTTTCTCCGGGTAATTCGTTTATTTCATGAAATGGTTAATACAACATTTTCAATAATCAAAACTGACAGAATAGCTAGATATGTACTCCGGAATACTCCAGATAATACGTTCATTTGATGTAACAATTCAAGCGTCACTTTCAAATAAAATTTTATGAAACACATGATGGACTCGATAAAGTAGGAGATCCAAACGTTGATACACATGTAGGTGTCAAATGTTTATAAAAGCAACTATTAATTTTGCGTATTTTACCATCTGTTTTGAAGAGAAAGTGATTGATGGAGACGGATATCAACCGATTTGCAAACAATGTGACCAGTAATAACAGTAATTAATACTCTCTTTTTCAATGACATGATAAACATTAGTTGAGGATCAAGTCCACTGTCACATGATATGTTGTTTCCAGATTACAAGAATCAGGAAAGAAGGAAAGAAGTTTAGAGAAGATTACTTAATCATAAATAGACCATACAACAAGTAAACGAAGGCTGGACAATTATCGTTAATTCTAGTTGAAAATTACGAATGATGTTGTGGTGGGCCAAACGATATATTATTTCAAAATATTAACAAAGTTAGTGAATACAATGAGATGTATAGCGATATATATATCAGTTAAATGTTATGAACACAATAGAAATGTATGGACGTTACTCAATGCGGCTGCTTGTAAGTGTTCGGTTGCGTTTGATACCAAAAGTCCACAATTATAAGAGATTAGTAATTCCAGTGATTTATTCCGTCGTAGAATAGGATGGGAATATGACTTTAGTTATAAATGTAGATAATATGTGCATTAGAATCCAGATAACACATTATTGAGCAATGGAGAACACGGAGTATGTGTATAAAGTGTATTTGTCAGGAGACAACGTATGTCGTGCTATGTGTACAACAGAACGGAAAAGGTGAGTAGTCAACGCTATTCGTTCTTCTAGGTCACACACTTAAAAACAAGTACAATCATTTTATAGTAAATGTACAAGCAGTAAAAAATTAACAGAATAAACACAAAATACGTTTGTCATACCTATCTCCACAATGTATATTGCTCAGCCTACAGCACTAAACGATTTCTGTCAATTTCAGAACTTCCTTAATTCAATTGAACTCTGCCTTGAGAAGCTCTGCAGCTACTGCTGGTCCAAAGACTGGGTTTGGCATAGGTTGTCGAATCCATCACACCAAAATAAACTAACTCCCTAAAAAACGCTACCCAGAAAAGATGATTTAAACCATTTTAATTCTGCTCTGGTCGTTTTCAGAGGAATAATGACGTCTCATGATGGAAGGCGAATTTCATCGGAAGTCGCGAGTTTGATGCCCCTTCTGACAACCAGAGCAACCATTCATTTATGTAAATGAAACTTTCAAACATTGTGGCAGATTGGAGGACTATTTCAAGTTGCTACACATGTGAAAAGTTACAATCTGTAGTTGCTTGGAGTCAGTAAAACGCATTGGACGCACGTAGGACAACTGAGACTGGCTTCTGGTTTGCACTCGTTATTCTCTTTTCTTGAACAGAAAAATGTTTCTGATACACAAACAGTTGCATCGAGGCTGTCCAACCATCCACAAACGACACTAATAGAATGGGAATCTCATGCGCCTATGATCATTTAGGCATCCTTAAAAACAACATAGAGGACGTTACACTGAACGCCATCCAACGCTATGCACCTAAAAATGACTACGATTACGATCTTAAAGGTCAATTTCACGAGAAGCTGCAGTCAAACGTTAACGAATGCTCATCAAAGCGTTTGTTCATTCTGATATGAGATCTAAATACTAAGGTTGTGATGGACAACACTGAAGAAGAAAACATATTGAGACGAAATAGACTAGGTAAAGGGAAAGAAAATGGTGACAGAATCGCAAACCTATGTGCCTTCAACTAACTGGTCATCGGCTGCACAATAATCCTACACAAATGCGTACACGAAGCGACATGGATTTCACCGGATCACACTACTCAGAACCGAATCGATCATACATGTGTAAATGAGAAATTAAGAACGTCCATGTAAGATGCGAGAACCAAGACAGGAGTTGATATAGCCTCCTATCACCACTTGTTGGTCGCTAAAATGAAACTGAAACTCAAGGAATACTGACTGAAGTAGTCGATTCGTGTAGCGATATCACACAAATATTGTGACTATGAAATCATGTGAAGTATCTCATTACATAACTCCGCCAGTAGAACCTTAGGGGCTACTGCCGGTCCCACGCCCGGATAAAGGAAGAGGGTTGGACATGGGGTTGGCGACCTCATTCCGTTGAAATCTCACTTGCCAAAAAAACGCTAACCAGAAAAAATAATTCAAACCATTTTAACTCTGCCCTGGGAGTGGGAATAAGAATTATGACGTCTCGTGATGAAAGCCGAGTTCCCTCGGAAGTCACGGGGCCGATGCCTCTTCTGAAAACCAGAGCAACCATCTTTTTAAGTACATGGAACGTTCGTACATTGTGGGAGACTGGAAGACTATTTCAAGTTGCTGCAGAAATGAAAAGATACAACCTCGAGGTGCTCAGCATCAGTGAAACGCATTGGACACAGGTAGGACAACTGAGACTTGCTTCAGGGGAACTGCTGTTATACTCTGGTCATGAAGAGGAAAACGCTTCACATACACAAGGAGTTGCACTGATGCTTTCCAAACATGCACAAAAGGCACTGATAGGATGGGAATCTCATGGACCTAGGATCATCAAAGCATCCTTCAAAACAAAGAAAGAGGACATTACAATGAACGTCATCCAATGCTATGCACCTACCAATGACTACAATGACGACGTTAAAGATCAATTCTACGAAAGGCTGCAGTCAATCGTCGAGAAATGTTCACCAAAGGATTTGACGATTCTTATGGGAGATCTGAATGCCAAGGTTGGCATGGACAACACTGGATATGAAGACATCGTGGGACGACATGGACTAGGAGAAAGGAAAGAAAACGGTGAGACATTTGCAAACCTATGTGCCTTCAACAAACTGGTCATCGGTGGCACAATATTCCCGCACAAACGCATTCACAAAGCGACATGGATTTCACCGGACCACACTACTCAAAACCAAATTGACCATATCTGTATCAACGAAAAGTTCAGAAGGACCATGGAGGATGTGAGAACCAAGAGAGGAGCTGATATAGCTTCAGATCACCACTTGCTGATCGCCAAAATGAAACTGAAGCTAAAGAAGCACTGGACAACGGGACAGACAACATCACAGAAGTTTAATACGGCCTTTCTTCGGGATACCGTAAAACTCAACGAATTCAAGATAGCCCTCACCAATAGGTTCCAGGCCTTTCAGGATCTACTCAATGGAGAGGAAGCAACATTGGAGTACAATTGGAAAGGGATTAAGGAGGCAATCACTTCAACATGTCAGGAGGTCCTTGGTCGGAAGAAGCACCATCACAAGGAAGGGATCTCTGTTGGTACTCTTGAAAAAATTGAAGAAAGGAGGAACAAGAAGGCAGCAGTGAATGTCAGCCGAACAAGAGCAGAGAAAGTTCTCGTACAAGCTGCATACACAGAAGCAAACAGGGAAGTGAAGAAGAGCATCAGAGCTGACAAACGAAAATATGTGGAAGATCTAGCAATGACGGCGGAAAAAGCTGCAAGAGAAGGAAACATGAGACAATTGTACGAAACAACAAAGAAGCTCGCCGAGAACTATCGTAAACCAGAACGAATAGTGAAAAGCAAGGAAGGCAAAGTAATCAGCAACACTGACGAACAGCGAAATAGGTGGGTAGAGCACTTTCAGGAACTATTAAATCGACCAGCTCCACTGAACCCACCCAACATCAAAGCAGCATCCAAGGACCTCCCAATTAATATTGACGCACCTACGATTGAGGAGATCAGTAGAGCCATCAGACAAATCAAGAGCGGCAAAGCAGCAGGACCAGACAACATTCCAGCAGAGGCAATGAAAGCAGATGTGAAAGCAACTGCGGAAATATTTCACATCCTCTTCAAGAAGATTTGGGATGAGGAACAAGTACCATCAGATTGGAAAGAAGGATACCTGATCAAAATACCAAAGAAAGGCGACCTGAGCAAGTGTGAGAACTACAGAGGCATCACTCTTCTTTCAATACCAGGCAAAGTCTTCAACAGAGTATTGTTAAACAGAATGAAGGACTTCGTAGACGCCCAACTTCGAGATCAATAGGCCGGATTTCGTAAGGATCGATCATGTACTGACCAAATTGCTTCATTACGGATCATTGTGGAACAATCAATTGAATGGAACTCACCACTCTACATCAACTTCATCGACTACGAGAAAGCATTCGATAGCGTGGATAGGAAAACACTGTGGAGGCTTCTTCGACACTGCGGTGTGCCTGAGAAAATAGTCAACATCATACGGAATTCTTATGATGGATTCAACTGCAAAATCGTGCACGGAGGTCAGCTGACAGACTCTTTCGCGGTGAAGACCGGTGTCAGGCATGGTTGCTTACTCTTACCCTTTCTCTTTCTCCCAGTCATCGACTGGATTATGAAGACGTCAACATTTGGAGGGAAGCACGGTATCAACTGGACAGTTAGGACGCAGTTGGACGACCTGGACTTCGCAGATGACCTGGCTCTTCTATCGTACACTCAACAACAAATGCAAGAGAAGACGACCAGTGTAGCAGCAGCCTCTTCAGCAGTAGGTCTCAACATACATAAAGGAAAAAGCAAAATTCTCCGATGCAACACAACATGCACCAACCAAATCACGCTTGATGGAGATGCTTTCGAGGACGTTAACAACTTTACATATCTGGGCAGCATCATCGACGAGAAAGGTGAATCGGATGCAGATGTGAGGGCGCATATCGGCAAAGCGAGGGCTGCATTTCTACAGTTGAAAAATATTTGGAACTCCAAACAACTTTCAAACAAAACCAAAATCAGGATTTTCAATACAAATGTGAAGACAATTCTACTGTATGGAGCGGAAATATGGAGAACTACCAAAGCTGTCATCCAGAAGATACAAGTATTTTTGTATTTGTCTACGCAAAATACTTCGTATTCGTTGGCCAGACACCATCAGCAACAACGAACTGTGGGAGAGAACAAGTCAGATTCCAGTGGAAGAGGAAATCAGGAAGAAGCGGTGGAAGTGGATAGGACACACATTAGGAAAAGCACCCAACTGCGTCACAAGACAAGCCTTCACATGGAACCCTCAAGGCAAAAGGAAAAGAGGAAGGCCAAGGAACACATTACGCCGAGAAATAGCGAAAGATATGAGGAGAATGAACAAACATTGGACAGAACTGGAAAGGGAAGCCCAGGACAGAGTTAGTTGGAGAAAACTGGTGAGCGGCCTATGCTCCATTGGGGGTAACAGGCGTAAGTAAGTAAGTAAGTAATCTCATTACATGATATTATTCAATAACATTGAAGAGATTCGCAGAAACTGTTTTTAAAAATCATTTTCAAATCATTAAAATCAATAAATTACCACATTCAATCACAATTAAATCATTTCTATGAAACTCAACAAATTGATTATTACATCGAAATGATTTTCAACTCTTCAAATAATTATTTCAATGGAAAATCAGCATTTCCACTGAATTGAGCAAATATTTCATTTTCGTTTGAACCCACTTCTTTTGCATTAACTTTATTGTCACTACTCTGTTATCAAAATATATCCTTAGGAATACTAACATAAAACATGCAGTTTATATCTAATATAACTAAGCAAAATAAAACGCTAGAATGTCATTATTAGTAATAAGGCTGTTAACGGTAACAATACAGGTTAGGCGGTTTTGATTTCATCAAGTTATGGCGTTCATAAACAAAAGTATCAGTGTATTCTGCTTAGTTCTGTCCCCTCATTGAAGGTTTCTTGAGTATTCATCCATAGTACTTAATCATATTCAGTAAATGATTGTATGTATATTCGTTTCCTGGTGTGTAATTGAGCATTAAACATTCTGCTGAGCGAAATGCCTGTATGCATATACTTGAATTAATTAGGTCTGTATGTTTTTTTATTATTATTATTATGAGTTTCGTTCGAATCTTTTATTGGTCACTACCTAACCAGTTGTTTGTTTGTTCTTTGTTTCATAGTGATAGCGATCCTTCTGCTTTACTGATATTCAGATGTGTTAATCGCCTTAGACACGTGACTAGCTGAGGCTTGTTTCCACGTTGTGTTAATTCATTCATGGAAAAGACTATTCTTTAGACAAAGAGCTAGTTTGCTGAAATTGGATTTCACATACATCTCAATATTGTTGTTAGATGCTACGACATGTAAAACACTAGAATTGTAATGGTAGTACATATAAGCTTTGAACAATGTAACTGAAGAGAGAGAATGCTTACAGTCTACTTGATATATTCTTTTAATATTTTACTAATACATAGTCATTCACAATTGTTTGTGATCTTTCAAACTTTGAACAAATGTGAATGCGCTCTACAAATATATGTGAAATAGCAAACTGACGTTTGATTATAAGGGAACGTCTTATGTGGTATGTACACATACACACAAGATTCTACCATAAGTGTTCTTCACTCCGTAAAGATGGAACACAAGTTGATAAAATACTGTAAGTTCGTCAACCGAGTTGTCTACAATATGAGTAACCTATGCTCACCAGTGGACTATCATAATGAGCTATGTTAACTGGTGCACAGTAGGCAGAGTTTTAAAACTGAAGGCTAATTGAATTGGAGGTGTTAGGTGTCATACGGAAGTTTAATCCATGAAAAATTCCACAAAATTATTGTGAATATAATGATTTAATTAAATTCATACACGGCGTAGATCATGCATTGCAAGATTGAGCCAGATTTTAATGAAACCAGACAACTACAAGATAAAATAATTTATAATTATTTATGGATATTAGCACAAGCTGAACAGTTTTATTTAGTTTTTGAACGAAACACATTCAAAGATCAAACTAATTAGCAACTTCGGTTGACAAGAAAACAAGTGGCGACTTCGTTATTTGAAAAGTGAGAGCATCACTTTTAGGATGTTCCAATGATTCTGTTTTTCTTCCGGACAAAAGAAAGGAGATGACGTTATTGGAATTATTTTGTTGCTAAAATAAGTAGAATGAATAAAGAGGCTGTGATGGATTTGGTTTCACCGGTTATGTGGCGGTTAGTATTCCGTATACTAATTTACGTCGTATTCTGCCCGTCCTGATAACCGTTACTAGATTACGGTCAATGATGTATAAATCAGGAGACGGATCTGAAGCGTTGCTTACTTTTATTATGGCATTACACACACATTACAAACCACAGGCACGCGAAGCGAAAATAATATACGAGTGCCGAAGAGCAAGCGAGTGAATTAGCCAATGAACGAATGAGCCAAAAAATGAATCGAATTAAAATATAAATAAACTCACATAGGCAAATGATTGAGTCATCGAGTTATTTAGGAAGCAATCATTGAAACAAATAGAATGAACATGCACCTAGGCGGTGAGTAATGTATAATCATACCTGCTCATACAAACGTGACAAGAATAATCGCACAAGTTATTGATTTACAAATGACTCGTTTCGTTAAATAAGTTAATGGAAGGGCTTAACCAATGAACTATGAACAAACTCAAATGCATGTGATGAAGATATTAGAGGAATTTAGCAGAAACCATTTCAATTCATGGTCATGTATGTGCAAATCATTTAGCAGATGATATCAAAATAAAATTCGAAGGTGTTACGTTATTCGAGAACAAATTTATGGTTGACTAGAAGGACAACAGTATGATTTCAAAAGGGTACACGATGATCAGTCTACGGGTTGTTGACGAGAAACGAAATGTATAAGAATATGTTCAAATGGCTTGGTTAAATAAATTAATCGAACAGACTTAACCAAACTAAGTGTAAGCCAACTCGAATATACGTGGAGGCACTACAATAGCCCTTTCCAGCAAACAAGGTTACGAAAGTGTCTTTGTTTGCGAAAAAATAATCAAAATTCTGGGAAAACATCAAAAGTTAAAGTTATCTTGTTCGCATTTGTTCGTGCGGTCGCAAAGGAACAGATGATCAAACAAAAGTCTTTCAATGTTTTTAGGTTACCTCTCAATTTCCAAATACGTAAAATGTATTGAAGGTAATATTAGATAAGTTAGAATTTATTTTGACATACGGATGCGAAGCAACAATAAAATTTGTTTTCGAATTGACAAAAGGAACTATCAGTTCAAAATCGTGGCTATATATCTTTGCAGCGACCCGACTCTTCGTTCATATCTGGTCGTCGGTGAGCTTACGTCGCTTTCCTGCTTTCTTTCTTCGGATGGCTGGAGTTAGCATTTCGGCGATTCAATGGCTTTTGAAGGGTTTGCGCTTATTGGCTGTTCGTCGCTTTCGATGAAATCTGGTTTGATTCTGTTTATGCATATTGCATCCCTTGGTTATCGTTTTATCGTTTCTCTCGATAACATTAAATGGACCGTCGTAGGTTCGTTGTAAGGGACGTCGCACAAAATCCCTACTGATAAACACATGGTGCTTTCGTCCAGTCGCTTGGGAACATTTACTCGATGCTGATTTTTCTTCAGAAGCGTTA
Source organism: Schistosoma turkestanicum (assembly GCA_944470395.2). NCBI lineage: Eukaryota > Metazoa > Platyhelminthes > Trematoda > Strigeidida > Schistosomatidae > Schistosoma > Schistosoma turkestanicum. The sequence continues at coordinate 22,088,797 of OX103974.1, forward strand.
CTCTTATATCACTCGATCATTACTTTTGACTTTATAGACCACTAAATTCGTCGAAACTTGTTCGGTGATTATTCCTCTTATCACCAATAAACGGTCTCTGCTCGAAAGCTGCTTTCGTCTCAAATCTATTTTAAGTCGCAGTTCTTCAGGACGTTAATACCGATTATAGGTAAAGGTACGTCTGTTATAACGAATTTCCATCAAACCGAAATGTTTTGACCGAAATTCAAAATTAATTTTCTCTTGCCGAATGTTTTCATATCGGACTTGTTTGCAGCTTTTAAAGTAAGAGCCGTATTAATATTTTGTTGTTCGTTACTGATAGGCGGCACAGCACTTATTTCGGCTCCTGTGCCGACTAAGAATTGAGCACCAGTTATTGTTTCCTGTATGTAAAACAGACAACTGTTTTTAGGAGCTACATCAGTTGTTGCAGCAGCTACCGAAGATCGACGAGATTTAGAAAATCTTTTATTGTTCGATGAATTCAAGGTTAGCATGTTTTAACAGTTTGAATTTTTGAAACGAAACACTCTTCCAAATGTGTCTTTAAATTGTCTTTTATGCATATATTTTCATAGTCCCTTTCACTTATGTGCATATCCGGAAATATATGACGATGACTGAATTCCACAATATATCATCATATTGTTCATGGTAGTGTTATTCCACTGTTGTAAAAAAACACTAGCCATCCGAAATACCTCTAGTATCATACACTTCAGTGACTGTCTTCAGATTCATTGAAAAGTGCACTTTCAATCAAAGACATGAGGCTGGTTTGAAATAAGATAACAATCGCTACAATGAACAGAGCAGTTCACAATGTAGCATGGAAGATTATCTTTATGTGGATTTCGACTATGATTAGAGAATGCACACCAATATACTGGTATGATAAACTTCCGACAGAGAGGAGATCATATTTCATACCAAAGAATCGCAAACTACTTGAAAATGGGTATTTTGTAGCTAACTGTAATCAGCTTTTCAGACAGATATGATCATTTCGCTGGAACAAAAGACTCAAGTGAAATGCACAATTAGAGGTGAAACGAATTTCGGTACAGCACTATATTTTGATATCACAGAAACCTTACGGTATCCTGCAAGAATGTTGTTGTCTTCAGAAAACAATGTGTGTCTCGTTCATATCACTAGTTACATCACTCAACTTCCTTCCGACAAAAACAACTCAAATATAAATGAGTGCAATTAGGCACTTGCGAAACAACAAACTCCATCACTCATTACTCTCTCGTATTATTCATCGGTTCACAATATTGAACAATTCACTAGAACTAACAATTTCTAAATATTTCACAATATTCGAAATCAAACGATTTATTCATGTTCTGTTTGATTGGGACACTGTGTTTGTGAATTACAGAAACAGGTGATAGATGCTGTGACATTCTGGACAAGGACATTGCAACCGAAGATAAGATCTACCAAACAGATTTTAATCGAACGGTAGGTTTACTGACAGTCATAAAAAGTGATTGATTATTTCAGTTAATTTATCCTACTACATATTCAATATTGATATTAGATGACTGGCAATCGAGGTGATGTTTGTTCACGAAGTAAACCACTAGATCTTTGTTTGTCCTCATACTATAGTTACTAACATTTGTGACACAAGCTGTTGTGGAGGAGTGAAACATATCCTACAATTATTTTGACAATCTCTCTCATCTTGATACATTGTTTGTGCGTTTGTGATTAGGAGAAAAATAAGATTGACGTTTCGTAACACTTTTTTGAAACTGTTATAACGCTTACTGTAAGATGAACAATGTCTAGTCGCATATGGTTATTATCATACCAAACTGAGAAAACAATCTAACGGCAAGGCGTCAATGTCACAGAAACTTATAAAACTGAGAAGATCTTTCAACCACTTTGAAGCAATTCAGTGCAAAGTTTCGAACAGTTCACTTACAGTGTATCAAATAGTCGAACAACTCAATTATCCGTAGTGAGACATTCTAAAATATCCATACACATAGTGCGAAAGATTTTCCAACATAATTTCTATTCGTCCATCCTGTCAAGTGGTTCACTGAATACCAGCAGTCATAATGTAGAATAAGTAATGAAATATATCAGTAACAACTTCCATTCATGCGATTAAAGCCCATGCTTAGATTTATTTCAGACGTGATAAATATAATCGGGTGTTTTTTTGTTTTGTTAGAGTTGTTCGTTATCACTGTACCTGAGGTGAACAAATACTTCTTCGGTGTAGTATTCAGTCGGCGGAAACACTAATGAAGAAAGTGGAATTTATAGGCGGGAATGCATAACAGCCCTGACATACACCATCAGTATTTGATGATTCAGTCTGTAGCTCATCATAACTGCTGCTGTTCGAATTATCAGGTTTGAGAAATTGAACGCGTTTCGCGAAAATAATCAGCGATCAACACTAGGACACAAGATCTCGATTTATGTTGAACTACTTTTTGATTGTTTCCCACATGACGATTTACATTCAGAGTGTTCTGTTATATATATTTTACTACTGTTTATTGTCCTTTCAAATGTATTAGTGAATGTAACAACAGAGTTCGAACACAGATGTCGCCTCGTTTTCATTACTGTGAAGGTGGTTGTGCTAACGTAACAAAGTGTGCAGAATTTGAAATTCCAGAGAAGTATCTTCAGGTCAGTTGACTAATTGTAATGTTTGAATTTTCGTGAAATTTTTTGAACGAAAATTAGATGTCGTCCACTCAACATAGCACATCTTCTTTAATGTCGTTAGTGATCCGTTCCAAACTCTTGAATCATATGAATAAAAGCATTCATGATTTCACATTGAGAACGGAATGCAGATATTTCGTAAGACACCGTTTGGTTAGTCAGGCAGAAGTTATTTGTACTTAATATTGAACGCGGTTGAGTGACAATGATTTATATTTGAACTCTGTGGCTATCATGTGACATTGTTACTTAGTCTCACTGCTTCTATTGCTCAGTTTTACTGACTTAGACGCGCTGAACATACGACGGTATTCTAGTGGTCAGTAGGTTACATAAGTGGAGTTCAGTGATGAGATTAATTGAACATGATGTTAGTGAAGCAGTTTGTTGAACAGAAGTTTCGACATGTATTGTGAAATACTTGGTATATTACTCAGTATTCGTGTACTAGGAGAGACATACTTTCAAAAACAAACACTGATTTTCAACATCACACTACTTTATATGGACATGATGACAGCCATCGGATCACTTCGTGACAGCGAGGGTGGCACAAGGCTTCTCCAGTAGCTTTTTCATGTGTCTTGCTCCCTGAAAATCTATTGTAAATCATTCTTCTGTTTCACTTACATAGGAATGTCGGAAACATGAAAATGTTGTTGTAAAAAATGTCACAGTCCGGGGCTCAGTCAAAACTGACTTTCTCCTTTTTATCTATTCAAATGACGAATGCAACTCGACTTCAGCGTTCGCTGCAGCTGCCATATGTGAGCAGGATTCAGATACTGATAGGTAAGTAAATAGTTACGCCAAGTGCATGTCATTGATTAGTCTATTGACATTGCTTCTTCTTCAATTTATTTCGTGCTTAATATTTACACTCGTATCATCCTTTCCACAATCAAGACCAATCGCAGGTACAATTTTAATTTGCTCGGCCATGCAATATCTCGAAAGCAATCCAAATCACTTAAAACGAATAATTATGCATGAATTGGGACACACGTTTGTGAGTGAAACATCCATGAATTACATGTTTTATTCATTTTTTCACTATTATTTCTATTGCACTGATTGTAGAATTCTCTGTCACGGTGTGTGCACAATGCAGTGGTTATATTGAATTATTTGCTCAAAAGTGAATTTCCATTCAGAATAGCAACCATTATAACCGTTTCTCGAAGTGTCCTCAAAAACTAATTCATTCATTATGTGTTCAATCAACAGAAATAAAAGGGAATAGGAATAGAGATGGAAATAGAGGAAATGATATTAGTATACTTCAAATGAGAACGCAAAGAGGGCAATCAGGTTTATGTCAAGATTATCAGCAACAGTTTATTTATAAAACTGTATATGATTTTGCTTGAATAATTTGTATAGCATAACTGGAATAAAGTTCACTTGCAATAACATCACCGATGTTCCTGGAAAATATTGATGTTCTCGATCACATTAGATGATCGGTTTTCGTAAACTGTGTGAATTATTCACATCGGTCCACACAGCGTCAGTTATCTAGATGATGTGAGGCGCCCTATCTAATTACAATCGCAATCCGTAGTATTCTACGTGGATTGGTAATTTACTTTCTGTAAGCTCTTCTACTACTCAGCTAAGTTATTTCCCCTTTGCAATATGTATTGCTGAGGAATAAATAAGAAGTAACAAAAGATATAGCAGACGCTCAATCTTCAGCTTATTTTCATGGCATAAATTGACACCAGTAGTTCCCTTCCTCAGAATTATTTACAAAATAACACACGTGTTTGACAAAATATCAACTTTACATCTTACAGGGCTTTGATTATTCGGTGTTCTCTTACCTACGTGATGAGAACGGTCAACCTAGGACAACGCGTAATCCACAAACTGGTGAACCAGAATTACCGAAAGATAATGAAGGCCTAGAAGCTGATAAGTAGGTCTCATATCAAATGCTACCTAATTCTCTATTCTAATGTCTTTCGTCAACACAACACTGTCGCATTTATAACATAATAAACACTGCTGTTTCACTTTTATTATTGTGAAATCATTTTTACTTAATCATCGAAAATCTTGCAGTTTCCTCGTATCATCTATAGCCGCATAAGTTGGGAGTTTCTTATGTGGAGTAGGTCGGTATACCAGTACAAATTACTGTTATGAATTTGCTAATACAATCAGTACCTGAACCATCTGGTAATCCACGGCAACGAGTTTACTCCTTTATGAATGGTGAAAAACGGATCGTAGAAAATAAACTCTCCCTTAATTTCCAACTCTGTTCTGAGATTATTCTCGTTGGGAAACCTCTGTACTAAAATCCACACACCAACTGAATTTCGAAAATTTTATTTGAGAATTTCATATCGAGACTGATGGATTGTAGATCGGCAGCATTACACACTATCTGCTGAAGACCGTTCAAGTATCGGATAAAATGACCGAATTTTCAAAATACACTTCAAACATCATAATGACAATTTACTTATGAAAACGTTGTTTTCAGGAATACCGTGAAGTACGTGCAGAGGGACTGGAAAACAATATCAGGCGTGAAAAGTTTGCAGAGAATCTCTCTAACATTGCCAAGTGTAGTCGTAAGTCATTCTGTCCTGATAAGTGATGCAACAGATTATTGCCGTTTTGCGTTTCTGACCAAAACAAATGATGCATTATTTTCAGTGTAATGGGAGTTTATTTAGAGAAGCTAATTATTTTAAGGAACATATAGAATGAAATGGGTCTAGTGTGAATGAACATGACAGGAGACTGAGAAGTTACATCTGCATCTCAACCGATGCATCCATTGATGCGTGGGTATGTTATTAACTTAAAAACAATGCACACCTCAGAGTAATAGTCATCAGTATAAATCTATTGAACAACGATTTGCGTTTCAACACAAAATTATATGTCTCTTCAAATTTAGTCCAACAGATAGTAGTTATTTTGTCCATGAATATAGACCTTGTATGAATGTTCAAGAAACATCAAAGAATCTTCACGATCTCGTCCTTCTTTTCCCTTTCTTTCTAACAGAGCTTTGCCAGACGCCATTTTGGGTGTAATGATCTTGATGGTGTTGATCTAGAATCGGATGGTGGTGGTGGAACTCCTCATTCACATTTCGAACGCCGTCTGTCCATTGTAAGTGTACAATTAGTTTAACGACTGTGTAAATATTTTCACAAATAATCACTTTAATATTAATGCTGGAGTTTGATTTTCAGGGTGAAATAATGTCTGGTTATATCGATATCATGGCTTCTGTATCTGGCTTAACTCTCGGTTACTTCAATGATACTGGGTAAATTTCAAAACTGTGTTCTTGTTAAGGTTTCGTTTCATTTTCTACTAAGATTCAGATAGTGGCATTGTAGGATTTAATTTGTCCTACAGATGTAATTCTAAAACGGTAAATACAATATTGTCGAGAAAAGAGTCTATGGGAAAGCTATAGTCAGAACAAGACCAATTCAATTTAAACTTTGTCTGTTTCTAAACATAAAAACAATTAGATTAGTACAATAAATAAGGAAATTATAGTTATCAAGTAGACCTAGTGAACCTACCGACCAATATAGCTTGTCTTATGGGAACGAATAAAGTTATGAGTCACATCAATATTATAAGATAATAATGTCATTCGATTATCAGGCCATTTACAACAAAGAAAGTTTACAGACACGTCAGATTCGATCATGTGGTGAGCGTTTACACCGCAATTTGATTGGTTAGTTATGACATAACTACAATTAGTTGTGGAAATAAATAACAGCCATTTTAAAGTTCAGTAGTTGTGCATTTCTATGAAAAGTGAACATATCATTTTCTTTTCATACATCAAATCACATTAGATCGTTTACTGCAACATATTGTATTCTTGCAAAGAACTAATTCTGCATTGTTTTATAGGATTCCAGATAAACATTTTGATTCGTCCTTTCGAGCACCTCAAATAAGTAAACCCGTTATCGAAGATATATGAGTTGTTAATAATCTACATTTGGAAAGTGTCCCAATCCCATTAACTGATGCACCGGTTGGTTTTCGTAAATTTAAACAACAAGTCTACTGAGTAGTATCGTGTGATGTTGTGAGTGAATTAGAACTAGTGGAGTTGAATGTTGTTTCAGCGTACGTATTATTATAATAGATCACGTAGACTATCAGCGCAAAGAATGATGAATGTAACTATTCTTTATGTAACTCCCATGTTTGATAAATCGATTGATCTGAATACCATACTAGTTTAGTCTGCTTTATCGATGTGCGTAATTTCAGAATTTTAGACTGAACAAGTAATGATGACCTAATGTTGACATCGACTGCGAGCATTCCAATCGATAAATATTTCAGATTATCAGAAAATCCTCAATGAAATGATGCTGATAATATTCGTTTACTTGTGATATTTTAGATGGTACAATGTGAATTTTTCCATGGCTGAACGATGGGAGTGGGGTCGTGATCAAGGCTGCGATTTCATTCATCAAAGTTGTGGTGAATTTATCAAAACACAAAAATCAAGGTGAAAACCGATAAAATAAACTTACTTTTCTCACGGGTAAAGCAAATTTTGACCGACAACATTTAGTACACTAGGCATTCCAAATATCGTCACTTTTAGTGAATCAACTGTTGACTTATAAGCATAGATTTCTAGTCTGTTGTAGTTTATTATCAATAAATCCCTAATGCTGCATCGTTGCACTGATGTGAACCAAACACATTTATATTTAGGTTGTCAGTTTCAGCGAATAATATTTAGAGATTTTCGAGGTGGGTAAAAAAACACCCGTTCACTCCTCTGTCCTCTATTGAACAACGAGTTGTAAACACAGATCTCATCTAATTCGTCGTAAATAAAATTCTGAAGACATTGTTTGGTATAAAAACGGTGATGAAGATGTTCAACTAAACAATAATTCGACACAATCACTATGTGTAAACAAGCTAGTTATTTTCAACATATGCAGTTTATTTTGATGTGACT
>OX103974.1:22096581-22287922 GCA_944470395.2 Schistosoma turkestanicum
CATATTCACAACATTTGTGTGATATCGCTACACGAATCAACTACTTCAGTCAGTATTTCTTGAGTTTCAGTTTCATTTTAGCGACCAACAAGTGGTGATAGGAGGCTATATCAATTCCTGTCTTGGTTCCCGCATCTTAAATGGACGTTCTTAATTTCTCATTTACACATGTATGATCGATTCGGTTCTAAGTAGTGTGATCCGGCGAAATCCGTGTAGTTTCGCGTACGCATTTGAGTAGGATTATTGTGCAGCCGATGTAATATAGAAAGCAGAATCTTATTGCAAACTTATGATAGGAATAACATACTGACATTATTCGGTGGCTCTTATGTAGCTTGAATAAACAGTGAGATTTGTAATCGGATTGCTTGCTAGTAGTAATAAGTGTCACATGTTGAGATGCGGTATTGTAGATTGATGAACCGTGAGACTTAGTTTTCTTTCCAGTACATGTTTCATTCAGTTCATAACTACGCAGTGTAATATAGTAAGCAGAATCTTTTTACAAACTTGTGATGGGAATAACTTACCGACCTTATGAGTTGACCTTCAAGTTCCTAGTATATGCATTGAGATTTGTAATCGAAATTCATGTGTTTAGTGAAAAGTATCACATATTGAGATGCGGTATTGTAGATTGATGAATCGTGAGACTTGGTTTCCGTTACAGTACATGTTTCATCCAGTTCCTAACTATGTATAACAATATAGTAAGCAGAATCTGTTTCGCGAATTTTGATGGGAATCACATGTTGACCTTATGAGGTGACACTCATGTTGCTAGAATATTCATAAGGATTACTAATGGATATGCTTCTGAGTACAATCAGCATCACAATTTCAGATGCGGTATTGTAGATTGATGAACCGTGAGACATATATTCGGTTACAGTATATGTTACATCCAGTTCATGACTATGCAGCGTATTATAGTAAGCAAATACCTTTTACAAACTGGTGATGGGAATAACATACTGACCTTATTGGGTGGCTCCAATGTAGCTTGAATATACATTGAGATTTGTTATGGAAATTCCTGTGAGTAGTAATTTGTATCACATGTTGAGTTGCGGTATTGTAGAATGATGAAACGTGAGACTTTGGTTCGGTTACAGTAGATGTTTCATCCAGTTCAAAACTACGTATTATAATATAGTGAACACCATCTTTTTGCAAATTTTTGATGAGAATAAAACGTTCTCCTTATAAGGTGATTCACATGTTGCTGGGACATTCGCAGGGTTTGTAATAGGAGTGCTTTCGAGTAGTAATATGTATCACATGTTGAGGTGCGGTATTGTAGATTGATGAACCGTCAGACAAAGTATCGTCAACGGTACATGATTCATCCAGTTCATGACTATGCAGTGTAATATAGTAAGCAGAATCTTTTGGCAAAATTCTGATGGGAATAACATGCTGAACTTATGAAGTGACTCTCATGTTGCAAGAATATACATTGAGATTTGTAATAGGAATGCTTGTGAGTAGTAATAAGTATCACATGTTGAGATGCGGTATTGTATATTGATCAACCGTGAGACTTTGTTTCGGTTACAGTTCATGTTTCATCCAGTTCAAAACTATGTATTGTAATATAGTAAGCAGGATATTATTGCAACGTTATGATGGGAATAACATGCTGACCTTTTGAGGTGACTCTCAGATTGCTAGAATATACATTGAGATTTGTAATGGGATTGCTTGTGAGTAGTAATAAATATCACATTTTGAGATGCGGTATTGCAGATTGATGAACCGTTAGACTTAGTTTTGGTTCCAGAACACGTTTCATACAGTTCATATCTATGCAGTCTATTATAGTAAGCAGAATCTTATTGCAAAGTTATGATGAGCATAACATGCTGAACTTATGAGGTGACTCTTAGGTTGCTAGATTATACATTGAGATTTGTAATGGGATTGCTTGTGAGTAGTAATAAATATCACATTTTGAGATGCGGTATTGTGGATTGATGAACCGTGAGACATATATTCGGTTACAGTATATGTTACATCCAGTTCATATCTATGCAGTGTAATATAGTAAGCAGAATCATTCAACAAACCTGCGATGGAATATCATACTGACATTATGGTCTGGCTCTATTGTAGGTGGAATCAACATTGAGATTTGTAATGGGAATGCTTGTGAGTAGTAATGAGTATCACATGTTGAGATGCGGTATTGTAGATTGATGAACCGTGAGACTGAGTTTCGGTTACAGTTCATGTTTCATCCAGTTCAAAACTATGTATTGTAATATATTAAACATCATCTATTTGCAAATTTATGATCGGAATAACACGCTCTCATATGAGGTGAATTACATTTTGCTAGAATATACACAGGGTTTTTAATGGGAGTTCATTTGTGTAGTAATAGTTATCACATGTTGAGATGCGGTATTGCAGATTGATGAACCGTCAGACATAGTTTTGTTTCCAGAACACGTTTCATCCAGTTCATATCTATGCAGTCTATTATAGTAAGCAGAATCTTATTGCAAAGTTATGATGAGCATAACATGCTGAACTTATGAGGTGACTCTCAGGTTGCTAGATTATACATTGAGATTTGTAATGGGATTGCTTGTGAGTAGTAATAAATATCACATTTTGAGATGCGGTATTGTAGATTGATGAACCGTGAGACATATATTCGGTTACAGTATATGTTACATCCAGTTCATATCTATGCAGTGTAATATAGTAAGCAGAATCATTCAACAAACCTGCGATGGAATATCATACTGACATTATGGTCTGGCTCTATTGTAGGTGGAATCAACATTGAGATTTGTAATGGGAATGCTTGTGAGTAGTAATGAGTATCACATGTTGAGATGCGGTATTGTAGATTGATGAACCGTGAGACTGAGTTTCGGTTACAGTTCATGTTTCATCCAGTTCAAAACTATGTATTGTAATATATTAAACATCATCTATTTGCAAATTTATGATCGAAATAACACGCTCTCATATGAGGTGAATTACATTTTGCTAGAATATACACAGGGTATGTAATGGAAGTTCTTTTGAGTAGTAATAGTTATCACATGTTGAGATGCGGTATTGTAGATTGTTGAACAGTAAGACTTAGTTTCGGTTACAGTACATGTTTCATCCAGTTCAAAACTATGTGGTAAATTATGGCAAGCTGAATCTGTTCGCAAGCTTGTGATGAGTGAAACATGCTGAACTTATGAGATGACTCTCATTTTGCTAGAATATACATTGAGATTTGTAATGGGATTGCTTGTGAGTAGTAATAAATATCACATTTGAGATGCGGTATTGTAGATTGATGAACCGTCAGACATAGTATAGGTTACGGTACGTGATTCATCCAGTTCATATCTATGCAGTGTATTATAGTAAGCAGAATCTTCTAACAAACTTTTGATGCAATATCAAACAAACCTTTTGTTGTGGCTCTATTTTAGGTGGAATCAACATTGAGATTTGTAATGGGATTGCTTGTGAGTAGTAATAAATATCACATTTTGAGATGCGGTATTGTGGATTGATGAACCGTGAGACATATATTCGGTTACAGTATATGTTACATCCAGTTCATATCTATGCAGTGTAATATAGTAAGCAGAATCATTCAACAAACCTGCGATGGAATATCATACTGACATTATGGTCTGGCTCTATTGTAGGTGGAATCAACATTGAGATTTGTAATGGGAATGCTTGTGAGTAGTAATGAGTATCACATGTTGAGATGCGGTATTGTAGATTGATGAACCGTGAGACTGAGTTTCGGTTACAGTTCATGTTTCATCCAGTTCAAAACTATGTATTGTAATATATTAAACATCATCTATTTGCAAATTTATGATCGGAATAACACGCTCTCATATGAGGTGAATTACATTTTGCTAGAATATACACAGGGTTTTTAATGGGAGTTCATTTGTGTAGTAATAGTTATCACATGTTGAGATGCGGTATTGCAGATTGATGAACCGTCAGACATAGTTTTGTTTCCAGAACACGTTTCATCCAGTTCATATCTATGCAGTCTATTATAGTAAGCAGAATCTTATTGCAAAGTTATGATGAGCATAACATGCTGAACTTATGAGGTGACTCTCAGGTTGCTAGAATATACATTGAGATTTGTAATGGGATTGCTTGTGAGTAGTAATAAATATCACATTTTGAGATGCGGTATTGTAGATTGATGAACCGTGAGACATATATTCGGTTACAGTATATGTTACATCCAGTTCATATCTATGCAGTGTAATATAGTAAGCAGAATCAGTCAACAAACCTGCGATGGAATATCATACTGACATTATGGTCTGGCTCTATTGTAGGTGGAATCAACATTGAGATTTGTAATGGGAATGCTTGTGAGTAGTAATGAGTATCACATGTTGAGATGCGGTATTGTAGATTGATGAACCGTGAGACTGAGTTTCGGTTACAGTTCATGTTTCATCCAGTTCAAAACTATGTATTGTAATATATTAAACATCATCTATTTGCAAATTTATGATCGAAATAACACGCTCTCATATGAGGTGAATTACATTTTGCTAGAATATACACAGGGTATGTAATGGAAGTTCTTTTGAGTAGTAATAGTTATCACATGTTGAGATGCGGTATTGTAGATTGTTGAACAGTAAGACTTAGTTTCGGTTACAGTACATGTTTCATCCAGTTCAAAACTATGTGGTAAATTATGGCAAGCTGAATCTGTTCGCAAGCTTGTGATGAGTGAAACATGCTGAACTTATGAGATGACTCTCATTTTGCTAGAATATACATTGAGATTTGTAATGGGATTGCTTGTGAGTAGTAATAAATATCACATTTGAGATGCGGTATTGTAGATTGATGAACCGTCAGACATAGTATAGGTTACGGTACGTGATTCATCCAGTTCATATCTATGCAGTGTATTATAGTAAGCAGAATCTTCTAACAAACTTTTGATGCAATATCAAACAAACCTTTTGTTGTGGCTCTATTTTAGGTGGAATCAACATTGAGATTTGTAATGGGAATGCTTGTGAGTAGTAATGAGTATCACATGTTGAGTTGCGGTATTGCAGATTGATGCACTGTGAGACATATATCCGGTTACAGCACAACTTACATCCAGTTCATGACTATGCAGTCTAATATATTAAGCAGAATCTTATTGCAATCTTGTGATGAGAATAACATGCTGACTTTTTGAGGTGACTCTCATGTTGCAAGAATATACATTGAGATTTGTAAGAAGAATGCTTGCGAGTAATAATAAATATCACATGTTGAGATGCGGTATTGTAGAATGATGAACCGTGAGACTTTGTTTCGGTTACAGTACATGTTTCATCCAGTTCATATCTATGCAGTGTAATATAGTAAGCATAAACTTTTAACAAAGTTTTGATGTGAATAATGTATTTACCTTTTGAGGTGTTCGAAATATAGCGAGAATATATATTGAGATTTGTAATAGGAATGCTTGTGAGTAGTAATAAATATCACATGTTGAGATGCGGTATTGTAGATTGATGAACCGTGAGACTTAGTTTCTGTTACAGTACATGTTTCATCCAGTTCAAAGATATGTAGTAAATTATAGCAAGCTTAATCTCTTGGCAAGGTTGTGATGAGTGAAACATGTGGAAATTATGAGGTGTCTCTCGTGTTGCTAGAACATTCATAAGGATTTCTAATGGATATGCTTGTGAGGACAAGAAGCATCACATTTTTAGATGCGTTATTGTAGATTGATGAACCTTATGTTTGAGTTTCGGTTACAGTACATGTTTCATCCAGTTCAAAACTATGTAGTGTAATATAGTGAGCACCAACTATTTGCAAATTTATGATGAGAATAACACGCTCTCCTTATGCGGTGACTTCATGTTTCTAGAATATGTATTAGGATTTCTTATGGAAATGCTTGTGAGTAATAATAAGTATCACATGTTGAGATGCGGTATTGTAGATTGATGAACCGTGAGACTTAATTTCCGTTACAGTACATGTTTGATTCAGTTCAAATCTATGCAGTGTAATATAGTAAGCATAATCTTTAATAAACTTTAAATGGGAATAAACTATTTACCTTTCGAGGTGAATCTAATATAGCGAGAATATACATTGAGATTAGTAATGGCAATGCTTGTGGGTAGTAATAAATATCACATGTTGAGATGCGGTATTGCAGATTGTTAAATCGTGAGACTTGGTTTCTTTTACAATACATGTATCATACAGTTCATAACTATGTAGTGTAATATAGTAAGCAACATCTTTTTCCGAATTCATGATGAGAGTTACACGCTCTACTTATGAGGTGACTCATATGTTGCTAGAATATAAATTAGGATTTGTAATGTGATTGAATGTGAGTACTAATAAATATCACATGTTGAGCTGCGGTTTTGTAGATTGATGAAACATGAGACTTACTTTCGTTTACAGTACATGTTTCATCCAGTTCATGGCTTTGCAGTCTAATATAGTAAGCAGAATCTTATTGCAAACTTATGATGAGAATAATCCGCTCTCCTTATGAAGTGACTCATACGTTGCTAGAATATACATAAAGATTTGTAATGGTAATGCTAGTGAGTAGAATAAGCATCACGTGTTGAGATGAGGTATTGTAGAACGATGAACTCTGGGACTTCGTATCTTTTACACTACATGTTTCATCCAGTTATAAACTGATTAGCGTAATATAGAAAGGAAAATCTATTTGCAAATTTATGATGATAATAACACGCTCTCCTTATGAGGTGACTCATTTGTTGCTAGAATTACATTGATATTTGTAATTTTAATGATAGTGAGTAGTAATAAGTATCACATGTTGAGATGCGGTATTGCAGATTGATGAACCGTGAGACATAGTTTCCGTTACAGTACATGTTTCATCCAGTACATATCTATGCAATCTAATATATTAGCAGTATATTATTGCGAACTTGTAATGAGAATATGATGCTGACCATATCAAGGGACTCTCATGTTGCTATAATATACAATATGATTTGTAATGGGAATGCTTGTGAGTAGTAATAAATATCACATGTTGAGATGCGGTATTGCAGATTGAGGCACCGTGAGACATATATTCGGTTACAGCACATGTTACATCCAGTTCATGACTATGCAGTGTAATATAGTAAGCAGAATCGTAATGCAAAATTATGATGGGAATAACATGCTGACCTTACGAGGTGACTCTCATGTTGTCAGAATATACATTAGGATTTCTTATGGAAATGCTTGTGAGTAGTAATAAGTATCACATGTTGAGATGCGGTATTGTAGATTGATGAAACGTGAGACTTACTTTCCGTTACAGGAAATCTTTCATACAGTTCCTGTCTATGCAGTGTAATATAGAAAGCAGCAGGTGTTGGCAAACTTGTGATGAGAATCATCTGCTGACATTATGCGGTGACTTTCATGTAGCCAATATATACATTGAGATTTCTAAAGAGAATGCTTGTGAGTAGTAATAAATATCACATGTTGAGATGCGGTATTGCAGATTGATGAACCGTGAGACATATATTCGGTTACAGCACATGTTACATCCAGTTCATGACTATGCAGTGTAATATAGTAAGCGGAATCTTAATGCAAAATTATGATGGGAATAACATGCTGACCTTACGAGGTGACTCTCATGTTGTCAGAATATACATTAGGATTTCTTATGGAAAATGCTTGTGAGTAGTAATAAGTATCACATGTTTAGATGCGGTATTTTAGATTGATGAAACGTGAGACTTACTTTCCGTTACAGGAAATCATTCATACAGTTCCTGTCTATGCAGTGTAATATAGAAAGCAGCATGTGTTGGCAAACTTGTGATGAGAATCATATGCTGACATTATGAGGTGAGTTTCATGTAGCGAATAAATACTTTGAGATTTTTAATGGAAATGCTTGTGACTAGTAATAAGTACCACATGTTTAGATGTGGTATTGTAGATTGATGAACCGTGAGACTAAGTTTCCGTTACAGTACATGTTTCATCACGTTCATATCTATGCAGTGTAATATAGTAAGCATAAACGTTTAATAAATTTTTGATGGGAATAAAGTATTTACTTTTGAGGTGATTGAAATATAGCGAGAATATATATTGAGATTAGTAATGGCAATGCTTTTGAGTAGTAAAAATCATCATATGTTGAGATGCGGTATTGCGGATTGATGAAACGCGAGATTTAGTTTCGGTTACAGTATATGTTTCATCGAGTTCAAACCTATGTAGATTAATATACTAAGCATAATCTTCCAACAAACTTTTGATGGGAATAAAGTATTTACCTTTAGAGTTGAATCTAATATAGCGAGAATATACATTGAGATAAGCAATAGCAATGCTTTTGGGTAGTATTAATTATCACATGTTGAGATGCTGTATTGTAGATTGATGATCCGTGAGATTTAGTTTCGGTTACAGTACATGTATCATCCAGTTCTTAACTATGTATTGTAATATAGTAAGGAGAATATTATTGCAATGTTATGATGGGATTAACATACTGAAATTTCGAGGTGACTCTCATGTTGTTAGAATATACATTAGGATTTCTTATGGAAATGCTTGTGAGTAGTAATAAGTATCACATGTTGAGATACGGTATTGTAGAATGATGAACGTGAGACATGTTTCGGTTACAGTACATGTATCATCCTGTTCTTAACTATATGTTTTAATAAAGTAAGCAGAAACTTATCGCAAAGTTATGATGGGAAATATATGCTGACATTATGAGGTGACTCTCATGTTGTTAGAATATACATTAGGCTTTCTTATGGAAATGCTTGTGAGTAGTAATAAGTATCACATGTTGAGATGTGGTATTGTAGATTGATGAAACATGAGACTTTGTTTCGGTTACAGTTCATGTTTCATCACGTTCATATCTATGCAATCTAATATATAAGGCATAATCTTATTGCAATCTTGTGATGAGAATAACATGCTGACCTTTTGAGTTGACTCTCATGTTGCTAGAATATACATTGAGATTTGTAAAAGGAATGCTTGCGAGTGGTAATATGTATCACAATTTGAGTTGCGGTATTGTAGAATGATGAACCGTGAGACTTTGTTTCGGTTACAGTACATGTATCATCCAGTTCATATCTATGCAGTGTAATATAGTAAGCAGAAACTTTTTAAAAACTTGTGATCGGAATAACATACTGACCTTATTGGGTGGATTTAATATAGCTTGAATATACATTCATATTTGTTATGGAAATGCTTGTGAGTTGTAATAAGTATCACATGTTGAGATGCGGTATTGCAGATTGATGAACCGTGAGACTGAGTTTCGGTTACAGTTCATGTTTCATCCAGTTCAAAACTATGTAGTGTACTATAGTAAGCACTATCTATTTGCAAATTTATGATGAGAATAACACGCACTCCTTATGAGTCGACTCTCATATTGCTAGAATATACATAAGGATTTGTAATGTAAATGCTTGTGAGTAGTAATATGTATCACAAGTTGAGATGCCGTATTCTAAAATGATGAACCGTGAGACATTGTTTCGGTTACAGTACATGTATCATCCAGTTCCTAAATATGTATTGTAATATAGTAAGCAGAATTTTATTGCAAAGTTATAATGGGAATAACATGCTGACATTTTGAGGTGACCCTCATGTTGCTAGAATATACATTGGGATTTGTAATGTTAGTGCTTCTGAGTTGCATATGCATCACATGTTGAGATGCGGTATTGCGGGTTGATGAACCGTAAGAATGAGTTTCGGTTACAGTACATTTTTCATCCAGTTCAAAACTATGTAGTGTACTATAGTAAGCACTATCTATTTGCAAATTTATGATGAGAATAACACGCACTCCTTATGAGTCGACTCTCATATTGCTAGAATATACATAAGGATTTGTAATGTAAATGCTTGTGAGTAGTAATATGTATCACAAGTTGAGATGCCGTATTCTAAAATGATGAACCGTGAGACATTGTTTCGGTTACAGTACATGTATCATCCAGTTCCTAAATATGTATTGTAATATAGTAAGCAGAATTTTATTGCAAAGTTATAATGGGAATAACATGCTGACATTTTGAGGTGACCCTCATGTTGCTAGAATATACATTGGGATTTGTAATGTTAGTGCTTCTGAGTTGCATATGCATCACATGTTGAGATGCGGTATTGCGGGTTGATGAACCGTAAGAATGAGTTTCGGTTACAGTAAATTTTTCATCCAGTTCAAAACTATGTAGTGTACTATAGTAAGCACCATCTATTTGCAAATTTATGATGAGAATAACACGCTCTCCTTATGAGGTGACTCTCATGTTGCTAGAATATACATCAGGATTAGTAATGTTAATGCTTGTGAGTAGTCATAAATATCACAGGTTGAGATGCGTTATTGCAGATTGATGAACCGTGAGACTTTGTTTCGGTTACAGTACATGTATCATCCAGTTCTTAACTATGTATTGTAATATAGTAAGGAGAACATTATTGCAATGTTATGATGGGAATAACATACTGAAATTTCGAGGTGACTCTCATGTTGTTAGAATATACATTAGGATTTCTTATGGAAATGCTTGTGAGTAGTAATATATATCACATGTTGAGATACGGTATTGTAGAATGATGAACGTGAGACATGTTTCGGTTACAGTACATGTATCATCCTGTTCTTAACTATATGTTTTAATAAAGTAAGCAGAAACTTATCGCAAAGTTATGATGGGAAATATATGCTGACATTATGAGGTGACTCTCATGTTGTTAGAATATACATTAGGATTTATTATGGAAATGCTTGTGAGTAGTAATATGTATCACATGTTGAGATGTGGTATTGTAGATTGATGAACCGTGAGACTTTGTTTCGGTTACAGTACATGTTTCATCCAGTTCAAAACTATGTATTTTAATATAGTAGGCAACACCTATTGGCAAATTTATGATGAGAATAACACGCTCTTCTTATGAGGTGACTCTCATGTTGATAGAATATACACTGAGATTTGTAATAGGAATTCTTGCGAGTAGTAGTAATTATCACATGTTGAGATGCGTTATTGCAGATTGATGAACCGTGAGATTTAGTTTCGGTTACAGTACATGTTTCATCCAGTTCAGATCTATGCAGTCTAATATATTAAGCAGAATCTTATTGCAATCTTGTGATGAGAATAACATGCTGACCTTTAAAGATGACTCTCATGTTGCTAGAATATACATTGAGATTTGTAATAGGAATGCTTACGAGTAGTAGTAAGTATCACATGTTGAGATGCGGTATTGTAGATTGATGAACCGTGAGACTTAGTTTCGTTTACAGTACATGTTTCATCCTGTTCATATCTATGCTGTCTAATATATTAAGCAGAATCTTTTAAGAAATTTTTGATGCGAATAAATTATTTACCTTTTGGGGTGAATCTAATATAGCGAGTATATACATTGAGATTAGTAATGGCAATGTTTGTGGGTAGTAATAATTATCACATGTTGAGATGCGGTATTGTAGATTGATGAACCGTGAGATTTAGTTTCGGTTACAGTACATTTATCATCCAGTTCAGATCTATGCAGTCTAATATATTAAGCAGAATCTTATTGCAATCTTGTGATGAGAATAACATGCTGACCTTTAAAGATGACTCTCATGTTGCTAGAATATA
This sequence comes from Schistosoma turkestanicum, assembly GCA_944470395.2. Lineage (NCBI taxonomy): Eukaryota > Metazoa > Platyhelminthes > Trematoda > Strigeidida > Schistosomatidae > Schistosoma > Schistosoma turkestanicum. The sequence continues at coordinate 22,108,272 of OX103974.1, forward strand.
CATTGAGATTTGTAATGAGAATGCTTGTGAGTAGCATATGCATCACATGTTGAGATGCGGTATTGCAGTTTGATGAACCGTGTAGATTAGTTTTCGTTACAGTACATGTATCATCCAGTTCATAACTATTTAATCTAAACATATTAGCAGAATCTTATTGCAATCTTGTGATGAGAATAACTTGCTTAACTTTTAAGGTGACTCTAATGTTGCTAGAACATACATTGTGATTTGTAATAGGAATGCTTGCGAGTAGTAATAAGTATCACATTTTGAGATGTGGTATTGCAGATTGATGAACCGTGGAACTTAGTTACGGTTACACTACATGTTTCATCCAGTTCATATCTATGCAGCGTAATATAGTCAGCATAATCTTTAAACAAACTTTTGATGGGAATAAAGTATTTACCTTTTGAGGTGAATGTAATATAGCGAGAATATACATTGAGATTAGTAATGGCAATGCTTGTGGGTAGTAATAATTATCACATGTTGAAATGTGGTATTGCAGATTGATGAACCGTGAGATTTAGTTTCGGTTACAGTACATGTTTCATCCAGTTCAAAACTATGTAGTGAAATATAGTAAGCAACATCATTTTGCAAATTTATGATGAGAATAACACGCTATCCTAAGGGCTGACTCACATGTTGCTGGAATATACATAAGCTTTTGTAATGTTAATTTTTGTGAGTAGCATATGCATCACATGTTGAGATGCGGTATTGCAGATTGATGAACCGTGAGACTTAGTTTCGTTTACAGTACATGTTTCATCCTGTTCATATCTATGCTGTCTAATATATTAAGCAGAATCTTTTAAGAAATTTTTGATGCGAATAAATTATTTACCTTTTGGGGTGAATCTAATATAGCGAGTATATACATTGAGATTAGTAATGGCAATGTTTGTGGGTAGTAATAATTATCACATGTTGAGATGCGGTATTGCAGATTGATGAACCGTGAGATTTAGTTTCGGTTACAGTACATGTTTCATCCTGTTCATATCTATGCTGTCTAATATATTAAGCAGAATCTTATTGCAATCTTGTGATGAGAATAACATGCTGACCTTTAAAGATGACTCTCATGTTGCTAGAATATACATTGAGATTTGTAATAGGAATGCTTACGAGTAGTAGTAAGTATCACATGTTGAGATGCGGTATTGTAGATTGATGAACCGTGAGACTTAGTTTCGTTTACAGTACATGTTTCATCCTGTTCATATCTATGCTGTCTAATATATTAAGCAGAATCTTTTAAGAAATTTTTGATGCGAATAAATTATTTACCTTTTGGGGTGAATCTAATATAGCGAGAATATACATTGAGATTAGTAATGGCAATGTTTGTGGGTAGTAATAATTATCACATGTAGAGATGCGGTATTGCAGATTGATGAACCGTGAGACTTAATTTGGTTTACATTACATGTTCCATCCTGTTCATATCTATGCTGTCTAATATATTAAGCAGAATCTTATTGCAATCTTGTGATGAAAATAACATGCTGACCTTCAAAGATGACTCTCATGTTGCTAGAATATACATTGAGATTTGTAATGAGGATGCTTGTGAGTAGCATATGCATCACATGTTGAGATGCGGTATTGTAGATTGATGAACCGTGAGATTTAGTTACGGTTACACTACATGTTTCATCACGTTCATATCTATGCAGTGTAATATAGTAAGCATAATCTTTTATCAAAATTCGATGGGAATAAATTATTTACCTTTTGAGGTGAATGTAATATAGCGAGAATATACATTGAGATTAGTATTGGCAACGCTTGTGGATAGTAATAATTATCACATGTTGAGATGCGGTGTTGCAGATTGATGAACCGTGAGATTTAGTTTCGGTTACAGTACATGTTTCATCCAGTTCAAAACTATGTAATGTAATATAGTAAGCAACATCATTTTGCAAATTGATGATGAGAATAACACGCTCTACTTTTGGGATGACTCATATGTTGCTGGAATATACATAAGGTTTTGTAATGTTAATGTATGTGAGTAGTAATTAAAATCACATATTGAGATGCGGTATTGCAGATTAATGAAACGTGAAACTTAGCTTCGTTTACATTACATGATTCATCCAGTTCATATCTATGCAGTCTAATATATTAAGCAAAATCTCATTGCAATATTGTGATGAGAATATCATACTGACCGTTTGAGGTGGGTGTTACCTGGCTAGAATATACATTGGGATTTGTAGTGAGTATGCTTGTGAGTAGCATATGCATCACATGTTGAGATGCGGTAATGTAGAATGATGAACCGTGAGATTTAGTTTCGGTGACAGTACATTTTTCATCCAGTTCAAAACTATGTATTTTAATATAGTAGGCAACACCTATTGGCAAATTTATGATGAGAATAACACGCTCTTCTTATGAGGTGACTCTCATGTTGATAGAATATACACTGAGATTTGTAATAGGAATTCTTGCGAGTAGTAGTAATTATCACATGTTGAGATGCGTTATTGCAGATTGATGAACCGTTAGATTTAGTTTCGGTTACAGTACATGTTTCATCCAGTTCAGATCTATGCAGTCTAATATATTAAGCAGAATCTTATTGCAATCTTGTGATGAGAATAACATGCTGACCTTTAAAGATGACTCTCATGTTGCTAGAATATACATTGAGATTTGTAATAGGAATGCTTACGAGTAGTAGTAAGTATCACATGTTGAGATGCGGTATTGTAGATTGATGAACCGTGAGACTTAGTTTCGTTTACAGTACATGTTTCATCCTGTTCATATCTATGCTGTCTAATATATTAAGCAGAATCTTTTAAGAAATTTTTGATGCGAATAAATTATTTACCTTTTGGGGTGAATCTAATATAGCGAGTATATACATTGAGATTAGTAATGGCAATGTTTGTGGGTAGTAATAATTATCACATGTTGAGATGCGGTATTGCAGATTGATGAACCGTGAGATTTAGTTTCGGTTACAGTACATGTTTCATCCAGTTCAGATCTATGCAGTCTAATATATTAAGCAGAATCTTATTGCAATCTTGTGATGAGAATAACATGCTGACCTTTAAAGATGACTCTCATGTTGCTAGAATATACATTGAGATTTGTAATGAGAATGCTTGTGAGTAGCATATGCATCACATGTTGAGATTCGGTATTGCAGATTGATGAACCGTGTGATTTAGTTTTCGTTACAGTACATGTATCATCCAGTTCTTAACTATTTATTGTAATATATTTAGCAGAATCTTATTGCAATCTTGTGATGAGAATAACTTGCTTTCCTTTTAAGGTGACTCTAAAGTTGCTAGAACATACATTGTGATTTGTAATAGGAATGCTTGCGAGTAGTAATAAGTATCACATTTTGAGATGTGTTATTGCAGATTGATGAACCGTGGAACTTAGTTACGGTTACACTACATGTTTCATCCAGTTCATATCTATGCAGCGTAATATAGTCAGCATAATCTTTAAACAAACTTTTGATGGGAATAAAGTATTTACCTTTTGAGGTGAATGTAATATAGCGAGAATATACATTGAGATTAGTAATGGCAATGCTTGTGGGTAGTAATAATTATCACATGTTGAAATGTGGTATCGCAGATTGATGAACCGTGAGATTTAGTTTCGGTTACAGTACATGTTTCATCCAGTTCAAAACTATGTAGTGAAATATAGTAAGCAACATCATTTTGCAAATTTATGATGAGAATAACACGCTCTCCTAAGGGCTGACTCACATGTTGCTGGAATATACATAAGCTTTTGTAATGTTAATTTTTGTGAGTAGCATATGCATCACATGTTGAGATGCGGTATTGTAGAATGATGAACCGTGGGATTTCGTTTCGGTTGCAGTACATGTTTCATCCTGTTCATATCTATGCTGTCTAATATATTAAGCAGAATCTTTTAAGAAATTTTTGATGGGAATAAATTATTTACCTTTTGAGGTGAATCTAATATAGCGAGAATATACATTGAGATTAGTAATGGCAATGCTTGTGGGTAGTAATAATTATCACATGTTGAGATGCGGTATTGCAGATTGATGAACCGTGAGATTAAGTTTCGGTTACAGTACATGTTTCATCCAGTTCAGATCTATGCAGTCTAATATATTAAGCAGAATCTTATTGCAATTTTGTGATGAGAATAGTATGCTGGCCGTTTGAGGTGACTCTCACCTGGCTAGAATATACATAGAGACTTGTAATAGGAATGCTTGTGAGTAGCATATGCATCACATGTTGAGATGCGGTATTGTAGAATGATGAACCGTGAGACTTAGTTTCTTTTACAGTACATGTTTCATCCAGTTCTTAACTATGTGTTGTAATATAGTAAGCAGAATCTTTTTGCAAACATATGTTGTTAATCACATGCTGACCTTATGAGGTGAATCTCATGTTGCTATGATACACATTGAGATTGGTAATAGGAATGCATGTGAGTAGTAATAAGTATCACATGTTGAGATACGGTGTTGCATATTTATAAACCGTGATACTCAGTTTCAGTTAGAGTACTTGTTTCGTCCAATTCATAAATATGAAGTTTATTATACTATGCAGAAAATATTTCAAGCTTGTGATGGTAATTACGAGCTGAATTTATGAGGTGACTCTCATGTTGCTTGAATTTACATTAGGATACTGACCTTATGAATTGACTCTCATGTAGCTAGAATATACAATGAGATTTGTAATGAGAATGCTTGTGAGTAGAAATAAGTATCACATTTCGAGATGCGTTATTGCAGATTGATGAACCGTGAGACCTCGATTCTGTTACAGTACATGTTTCATCCAATTCATAACTATGTAGTGTAATATATTAGGCAGAATCGTTTTCCAAATTTGTGATAGGAATAACATGCTGACTTTATGATGTGACTCTCATGTTGCTTGAATTTACATTGAGATATTTGTAATGGGAATGCTTGTGAGTAGTAATAAATATCACATGTTGCAATGCGGCATTGTAGATTGATGAAACGTGAGACTAATATTCTGTTACGGTACATGTTTTTATCCAGTTCATAATCATGCATTCTAATAGAAGAGGCAGATTATTTTACAAATTTGTGATGAGAAGAACATGCTGACTTTATGAGGTGACTCTCATGTTCCTTGAATTTACATTGAGATATTTGTAATGGGAATGCTTGTGAGTAGTAATATGTATCACATTTTAAGATGCGTTATTGCAGATTGATGAACCCTGAAACTAAGTTTCGGTTACAGTAGTCGATTAATCATGTTCCTAAATTTGCATTTAAATATAGTAAACAGCATCTTTTTCCCAATTTGTGATTATAATATCATGCTGACATTATGAGGTGACTCTCATGTTCCTAGAATATACTTTCACATTCGTAATTGGAAGGCTTGTGCGTAGTAATAAATATAACATGTTGCGTTGCGCTATTGTAGATTGATGAACCGTGAGACTTACTTTCCGTTACAGTACATGTTTCATCAAGTTCTTAACTATGTGTTGTAATATAGTAAGCAGAACCTTTTGGCAAACTTATGATGGGAATCACATGCTGACCTTATGAGGTGAACCTCATATTGCTATGATACACATTGAGAATAGTAACGGAAATGCATGTGAGTAGTATTAGTTATCACATGTTGAGATGCGTTATTGCAGATTGATATACCGTGAGACTTAGTTTCTGTTACAGTACAGGTTTCATCCAATTCATAACTATGTAGTGTAATATAGTTAGCAAAATCATTTTGCAAACTAATGATAGGTGGTACAGAACATGTTTCATCCAGTTCATACCTATGTAGTGTAATATAGTAGGCGTATATCATTCCGCACGTTTGATGGTATTAACATGCTGACCTTATGAGGTGACTCTCATGTTGCTAGAACATGCATTATGATTTGTAATGGGAATGCATGTGAGTAGTAATAAGTATCACATTTTGAGATGTGTTATTGCAGATTGATGAACCGTGAGACTTAGTTTCGGTTACAGTAAACGTTTCATCAAGTTCATACCTATGCATTGTAATATAGTTAGCAAAATGTTTGTGCAAATTTGTGAAAGTAATAACATGCTGACCTTATGAGGTGACTCTCATGTTGCTTGAATTTACATTGAGATATTTGTAATGGGAATGCTTGTGAGTAGTAATAAATATCACATGTTGAAATGCGGGATTGCAGATTGATGAACCGTGGGACTCAGATTCGTTTACAGTACATGTTTCATGCAGTTCATATCGATGTAGTGTAATATGGTGAGCTAATCATTTTCCGCACGTATGATGGTAATAATATGCTGACAACAAAAGGTTTCTCTGATGTTGGTAGAATATATATTGACATTTGTAATCAGATTGCTTGTGAGTAGTAATAGGTATCACATGATTAAATTCTGTATTGCAGAATGATAAATCGCCAAATTGTGTTTCGGTTACAGTAGATGTTTCTTCCAGTTCATAACTATGTAGTGTATTATAGTGAGCGAATATTTTTGCAAACTTGTGATTGGAATAACCTGCTGAACGTATGTGGAGACTCTCATGTTGCAAGAATATGCATTATGATTTGAAATGGAAATGCTTGTGAGTAGTATTAAGTATCAAATGTTGAGATGCGGTAATGTAAATTGATGAAACGCGAGAATGTGTTTCCGTTACAGTACTTGTGTCATCCAGTTCATACCTATGTAGTGTAATATAGTAAGCGAATATTTTTCCGCACGTTTGATGGTATTAACTTGCTGACCTTATGAGGTGACTCTCATGTTGCTAGAACATGCATTATGATTTGTAATGGGAATGCATGTGAGTAGTAATAAGTATCACATTTTGAGATGTGTTATTGCAGATTGATGAACCATGAGACTTAGTTTCGGTTACAGTACACGTTTCATCAAGTTCATACCTATGCAGTGTAATATAGTTAGCAGAATGTTTTTGCAAATTTGTGAAAGTAATAACATGCTGACCCTATGTGTTGACTCTCGTGTTGCAATATTACAGATTAGACTTTTTAATAGGAATGCTAGTGAGTAGTAATAAATATCACATATTGAGATGCGGTGATGCAGATTGAATTAACTTGAGACATAGTTTCGGTTATCTTATTGCAAACTTGTGATTGCAAAAACGTGCTGGCCTTATGAGCTGACTCTCATGATGCTAGAATATACATTATGATTTGTAAAGCAAATGCTTGTGAGTAGTAATAAGTATCACATTTCGAGATGCGTTATTGCAGATTGATGAAACGTGAGACTTAGTTTCGGTTACAGTACATGTTTCATCCAATTCATAACTATGTTGTGTAATATATTAAGCAGAATCGTTTTCCAAATTTGTGATAGGAATAACATGCTGACCTTATGAGGTGACTCTCATGTTGCTTGAATTTACATTGAGATATTTGTAATGGGAATGCTTGTGAGTAGTAATAAATATCACATGTTGAAATGCGGGATTGCAGATTGATGAACCGTGGGACTCAGATTCGTTTACAGTACATGTTTCATGCAGTTCATATCGATGTAGTGTAATATGGTGAGCTAATCATTTTCCGCACGTATGATGGTAATAATATGCTGACAACAAAAGGTTTCTCTGATGTTGGTAGAATATATATTGACATTTGTAATCAGATTGCTTGTGAGTAGTAATAGGTATCACATGATTAAATTCTGTATTGCAGAATGATAAATCGCCAAATTGTGTTTCGGTTACAGTAGATGTTTCTTCCAGTTCATAACTATGTAGTGTATTATAGTGAGCGAATATTTTTGCAAACTTGTGATTGGAATAACCTGCTGAACGTATGTGGAGACTCTCATGTTGCAAGAATATGCATTATGATTTGAAATGGAAATGCTTGTGAGTAGTATTAAGTATCACATGTTGAGATGCGGTAATGTAAATTGATGAAACGCGAGAATGTGTTTCCGTTACAGTACTTGTGTCATCCAGTTCATACCTATGTAGTGTAACATAGTAAGCGAATATTTTTCCGCACGTTTGATGGTATTAACTTGCTGACCTTATGAGGTGACTCTCATGTTGCTAGAACATGCATTATGATTTGTAATGGGAATGCATGTGAGTAGTAATAAGTATCACATTTTGAGATGTGTTATTGCAGATTGATGAACCATGAGACTTAGTTTCGGTTACAGTACACGTTTCATCAAGTTCATACCTATGCAGTGTAATATAGTTATCAGCATGTTTTTGCAAATTTGTGAAAGTAATAACATGCTGACCCTATGTGTTGACTCACGTTTTGCAATATTACAGATTAGACTTTTTAATAGGAATGCTAGTGAGTAGTAATAAATATCACATATTGAGATGCGGTGATGCAGATTGAATAAACTTGAGACATAGTTTCGGTTATCTTATTGCAAACTTGTGATTGCAAAAACGTGCTGGCCTTATGAGCTGACTCTCATGATGCTAGAATATACATTATGATTTGTAAAGCAAATGCTTGTGAGTAGTAATAAGTATCACATTTCGAGATGCGTTATTGCAGATTGATGAAACGTGAGACTTAGTTTCGGTTACAGTACATGTTTCATCCAATTCATAACTATGTTGTGTAATATATTAAGCAGAATCGTTTTCCAAATTTGTGATAGGAATAACATGCTGACCTTATGAGGTGACTCTCATGTTGCTTGAATTTACATTGAGATATTTGTAATGGGAATGCTTGTGAGTAGTAATAAATATCACATGTTGAAATGCGGGATTGCAGATTGATGAACCGTGGGACTCAGATTCGTTTACAGTACATGTTTCATGCAGTTCATATCGATGTAGTGTAATATGGTGAGCTAATCATTTTCCGCGCGTATGATGGTAATAATATGCTGACAACAAAAGGTTTCTCTGATGTTGGTAGAATATATATTGACATTTGTAATCAGATTGCTTGTGAGTAGTAATAGGTATCACATGTTGAGATGCGGTAATGTAAATTGATGAAACGCGAGAATCTGTTTCCCTTACAGTACTTGTGTCATCCAGTTCATACCTATGTAGTGTAATATAGTAAGCGAATATTTTTCCGCACGTTTGATGGTATTAACTTGCTGACCTTAGGAGGTGACTCTCATGTTGCTAGAACATGCATTATGATTTGTAATGGGAATGCATGTGCGTAGTAATAAGTATCACATTTTGAGATGTGTTATTGCAGATTGATGAACCATGAGACTTAGTTTCGGTTACAGTACACGTTTCATCAAGTTCATACCTATGCAGTGTAATATAGTTAGCAGAATGTTTTTGCAAATTTGTGAAAGTAATAACATGCTGACCCTATGTGTTGACTCTCGTGTTGCAATATTACAGATTAGACTTTTTAATAGGAATGCTAGTGAGTAGTAATAAATATCACATATTGAGATGCGGTGATGCAGATTGATTAAGCTTGAGACATAGTTTCGGTTATCTTATTGCAAACTTGTGATTGCAAAAACGTGCTGGCCTTATGAGCTGACTCTCATGATGCTAGAATATACATTATGATTTGTAAAGCAAATGCTTGTGAGTAGTAATAAGTATCACATTTCGAGATGCGTTATTGCAGATTGATGAAACGTGAGACTTAGTTTCGGTTACAGTACATGTTTCATCCAATTCATAACTATGTTGTGTAATATATTAAGCAGAATCGTTTTCCAAATTTGTGATAGTAATAACATGCTGACCTTATGAGGTGACTCTCATGTTGCTTGAATTTACATTGAGATATTTGTAATGGGAATGCTTGTGAGTAGTAATAAATATCACATGTTGAAATGCGGGATTGCAGACTGATGAACCGTGGGACTCAGATTCGTTTACAGTACATGTTTCATGCAGTTCATGTCGATGTAGTGTAATATGGTGAGCTAATCATTTTCCGCGCGTATGATGGTAATAATATGCTGACAACAAAAGGTTTCTCTGATGTTGGTAGAATATATATTGACATTTGTAATCAGATTGCTTGTGAGTAGTAATAGGTATCACATGTTGAGATGCGGTAATGTAAATTGATGAAACGCGAGAATCTGTTTCCCTTACAGTACTTGTGTCATCCAGTTCATACCTATGTAGTGTAATATAGTAAGCGAATATTTTTCCGCACGTTTGATGGTATTAACTTGCTGACCTTAGGAGGTGACTCTCATGTTGCTAGAACATGCATTATGATTTGTAATGGGAATGCATGTGAGTAGTAATAAGTATCACATTTTGAGATGTGTTATTGCAGATTGATGAACCGTGAGACTTAGTTTCGGTTGCAGTACACGTTTCATCAAGTTCATACCTATGCAGTGTAATATAGTTAGCAGAATGTTTTTGCAAATTTGTGAAAGTAATAACATGCTGACCCTATGTGTTGACTCTCGTGTTGCAATATTACAGATTAGACTTTTTAATGGGAATGCTAGTGAGTAGTAATAAATATCACATATTGAGATGCGGTGATGCAGATTGATTAAGCTTGAGACATAGTTTCGGTTATCTTATTGCAAACTTGTGGTTGCAAAAACGTGCTGGCCTTATGAGCTGACTCTCATGATGCTAGAATATACATTATGATTTTTAGAGCAAATGCTTGTGAGTAGTAATAAGTATCACATTTCGAGATGCGTTATTGCAGATTGATGAAACGTGAGACTTAGTTTCGGTTACAGTACATGTTTCATCCAATTCATAACTATGTTGTGTAATATATTAAGCAGAATCGTTTTCCAAATTTGTGATAGTAATAACATGCTGACCTTATGAGGTGACTCTCATGTTGCTTGAATTTACATTGAGATATTTGTAATGGGAATGCTTGTGAGTAGTAATAAATATCACATGTTGAAATGCGGGATTGCAGACTGATGAACCGTGGGACTCAGATTCGTTTACAGTACATGTTTCATGCAGTTCATGTCGATGTAGTGTAATATGGTGAGCTAATCATTTTCCGCGCGTATGATGGTAATAATATGCTGACAACAAAAGGTTTCTCTGATGTTGGTAGAATATATATTGACATTTGTAATCAGATTGCTTGTGAGTAGTAATAGGTATCACATGTTGAGATGCGGTAATGTAAATTGATGAAACGCGAGAATCTGTTTCCCTTACAGTACTTGTGTCATCCAGTTCATACCTATGTAGTGTAATATAGTAAGCGAAATTTTTGCCTGCTTGCGATGGGTATAAAATGCTGAACTTTTCTGGTGACAAAAGTGTTCGCTTAATTATACATTGATGAATTTGTAATATGAATGCACTGTGAGCTAGTAATAATCTATCACATGATGAGATGCGATATTGTAGATGATGAATCAAGATATATAGTTTCGGTTACAGTACACGTTTCATCCAGTTACATAACTATGCACTGTGATAAACTAATGAGAAATTTCTTACTACCAAGTGATTGGAATAACATGCCGACATTATGATATGACTCTCATGTTGCTAGAATATACATTGAGATTTGTAATGTGAATGCATGTTAGTAGTAATAAGTATCACATGTTGAGATGCGGTATTGTAGATTGATAAAACGTCAGACATAGTTTTGGTTAAAGTACACGTTTGATCAATTTCATTCACTATGCAGTGTAATATAGTAGGCAGAAATTTTCGCCTGCATTGCGATGGGTATAAAATGCTGAACTTTTCTGGTGACAAAAGTGTCGCTTTAATATACATGAGATTTGTAATGGGAATGCTTGTGGATAGTACTATGTTTCACTAGTTGAGATGCTGTATTGTCCATTGATGAATCGTTAGACATATTTTCGTTCACAGTACAGGTTTCATCCAGTTCATAACTATGTCGTGATTGATATTAATGAGAGGTTTTCGTAAACATGTGACTGGAATAACATGCTGACATTTTGAGGTGACTCTCAGGTTGCTAGAATTTAGATTGATATTTGTAATGTGAATGCCAGTGAGTAGTAATTAGTATCCCATAATGAGATGAGATATTGTAGGTTGATGAATCAAGATATATAGTTTCCTTTATATTACACCCTGCATCCAGTGCATAACTATGCACAGTGATACACTAATTAGAAATTTCTGACTAACAAGTGACTGGAATAACATGCCGACATTATGATATGACTCTCATGTTGCTAGAATATACATTGTGATTTGTAATGTGAATGCCTGTGAGCAGTATAAAGTATCACATGATGAGATGCGATATTGTAGGATGATGAATCAAGATATATAGTTTCGGTTACAGTACACCCTGCATCCAGTGTATAACTATGCACAGTGATATATTAATTAGAAATTTCTTACTAGGAAGTGATTGGAATAACATGCCGACATTATGATATTACACTCATGCTGCTAGAATATATATTGAGATTTGTAACGAGAATGCTTGTGAGTAGTATTAAGTATCACATGATGTGATGCGTTATTGTAGGATGATGAATCAAGATATATAGTTTCGGTTGCAGTACACCCTGCATCCAGTTCATAACTATGCACTGTGATAAACTAATGAGAAATTTCTTACTACCAAGTGATAGGAATAACATGCTGACATTATGAGGCAACTCTCATATAGCTAGAATATACATTGACATATATAATGGGAATGCTTGTGAGTAGTAATAAGTATCACATGTTGAGATGCGGTATTGTAGATTGATGAAAGGTGAGACTTAGTTTTGGTTCCAGTACATGTTTCATCCAGTTCATAACTATGCAGTGTAATATAGTAAGCAGAAATTTTTGGCCTGCTTGCGATGGGTATAAAATGCTGAACTTTTCTGGTGACAAAAGTGTCGCTTCAATATACATTGTGATTTGTAATGTGAATGCCGGTGAGTAGTAATAATTGTCACATGATGAGATGCGATATTGTAGGATGATGAATCAAGATATATAGTTTCGGTTACAGTAGACCGTTTCATCCAGTACATAACTATGCACATGTGATATACCAATGAGAAATTTCTGACTACCAAGTGACTGGAATAACATGCCGACATTATGATATTATACTCATGCTGCTAGAATATATATTGAGATTTGTAATGGGAATGCTTGTGAGTAGTATTAAGTATCACATGATGTGATGCTTTATTGTAGATGGATAATACATGAGACTTAGTTTAGGTTTTAGTACATGATTCATCATGTTCATAACTATGCAGTGTAATATAGTAGGCAGAAATTTTTGCCTGATTGCGATGGGTATAAAATGCTGAACTTATCTGGTGACAAAAGTATCGCTTCCATAAGCAGAAGCTGATCGAAAACATATAATCGGGATCACATGCTGACCTTTTGAATTGACTCTCATGTTGCTAGAATGTACATTGAGATTTATAATAGGAATGCATGTGAGTAGTAATAAGTATCACAGGTTGAGATGCGGTATTGCAGATTGATTAACCGTGAGACTTAGTTTTGGATGTAGTACATGATTTTTCATGTTCATAACTATGTAGTTTTATACAGTAAGCAGAAGCTGCTTGCAAACAGATGATGTGAATCACATGCTGACCTTATGAGGTGACTCTCATGTTGCTAGAATATACATTGAGATTTGTAATGGAAATGCTTGTGAGTAGAAATAAGTATCACAGTTTGTGATGCGTTATTGTAGATGGATAATACCTGAGACTTAGTTTTGGTTCTAGTACATGATTCATCATGTTCATAACTATGCAGTTTATTATAGTAACCTGAATATTATTCTTAAAATTGTGATGGGAATAACATGCTGTGCTTATGAGTCTACTCAGATGTTGATAGAATATACATAGAGATTTCTAATGGAAATGCTTGTGAGTAGTAATAAGCATCACAGGTAGTGATGCGGTATTGCCGATTGATGGAACGTGAAAGTTAGTTTCTTTTTCAGTACATGTTTCATCCAGTTCATAACTATGCAGTGTAATATAGTAAGCAGAAGCTGATTGCAAACATATAAGGTCAGCATGTGATTCACATTATATGTTTGCAATCAGCTTCTGCTTACTATATTACACTGCATAGTTATGAACTGGATGAAACATGTACTGAAAAAGAAACTAACTGTCACGTTTCATGAATCGGCAATACCGCATCTAAACTTGTGATATTTATTACTACTCACAAGCATTTCCATTAGAAATCTCTATGTAAAACCTATCAACATCTGAGTAGACTCTTGAGCACAGCATGTTATTCCCATCACAATTTTAACAATAAGGTTCCGGTTACTATAATAAACTGCATAGTTATGAACATGATGAATCATGTACTAGAACCAAAACTAAGTCTAACGGCTCATCAATCTGCAATGCCGCATCTCAACTTGTGATAATTATTACTACTCACAAGCATTTCCATTACAAATCTCAATGTATATTCTAGCAACAAAAGAGTCACCTCATAAGGTCAGCATGTGATTCACATCATCTGTTTGCAAGCAGCTTCTGCTTACTGTATAAAACTACATAGTTATGAACATGAAAAATCATGTACTACATCCAAAACTAAGTCTCACGGTTCATCAATCTGCAATACCGCATCTCAACCTGTGATACTTATTACTACTCACATGCATTCCTATTATAAATCTCAATGTACATTCTAGCAACATGAGAGTCAATTCAAAAGGTCAGCATGTGATCCCGATTATATGTTTTCGATCAGCTTCTGCTTATGGAAGCGATACTTTTGTCACCAGATAAGTTCAGCATTTTATACCCATCGCAATCAGGCAAAAATTTCTGCCTACTATATTACACTGCATAGTAATGAACTCGATCAATCGTGTACTGTAAACGAATCTATGTCTCACGTTTTATCAATCTACAATACCGCATCTCAACATGTGATACTTATTACTACTCACAGGCATTTTCATTACAAATCTCAATGTATATTCTAGCAACATGAGAGTCATATCATAATGTCGGCATGTTATTCCAGTAACTTGGTAGTCAGAATTTACTAATTAGTATATCACTGTGCATAGTTATACACTGGATGCAAGGTGTACTGTAACTGAAACTATATATCTTTATTCAGCATCCTACAATATCGCATCTCATCATGTAATACTAATCACTACTCACCGGCATTCACATTATAAATATCAATGTCTATTAAAGCGACACTTTTGTCACCGGAAAAGTTCAGCATTTTATACCCATCGCAAGCAGGCAAAAATTTCTCCTTTCTATATTACACTGCATAGTAATGAACTCGATCAATCGTGCACTGTAACCGAAACCATGTCTCACGTTTTATCAAACTACAATCCAGCATCTCAACATGTGATACTTATTACAACTCAGAAGCATTCACATAGCGAATCTCAATGTATATTCTAGCAACATGAGAATCATATCATAATGTCGGCATGTTATTCCAGTCACATGGTAGTCAGAAATTCTTCATTGGTATATCACAGTGCATAGTTATGTACTGGATGAAATGTGTACTGTAACCGAAACTATATATCTTGATTCATCATCCTATAATATGGCATCTCATCATTTGATACTTAATACTATTCACAGGCATTTTCATTACAATTGTCAATGTATATTCTAGCAACATGAGAATCATATCATAATGTCGGCATGTTATTCCAGTCACATGGTAGTCAGAAATTCTTCATTGGTATATCACAGTGCATAGTTATGTACTGGATGAAATGTGTACTGTAACCGAAACTATATATCTTGATTCATCATCCTATAATATGGCATCTCATCATTTGATACTTAATACTATTCACAGGCATTTTCATTACAAATCTCAATCTATATTCTAGCAACATGAGAATCATATCATAATGTCGTCATGTTATTCCAGTCACTTGTTAGTCAGAAATTTCTAATTAGTATATCACTGTGCATAGTTATACACTGGATGCAAGGTGTACTGTAAACGAAACTATATATCTTGATTCATCAACCTACAATATCGCATCTCATCATGTGATACCAATTACTACTCACTGGCATTCCCATTCCAAATCTCAATCTATATTCTAGCAACCTGAGAGTCACCTCAGAATGTCAGCATGTTATTCCAGTCATATGTTTCCGAAAACTTCTCATTATTATCAATCACGACATAGTTATGTACTGGATGAAACCTGTACTGTGAACGAAAATATGTCTAACGATTCATCAATCAACAATACCGCATCTCAACTTTTGAAACATATTACTATCCACAAGCATTCCCATTACAAATCTCAATGTATACTAAAGCGGCACTTTTGTCACCAGAAAAGTTCAGCATTTTATACCCATCGCAAGCAGGCGAAAATTTCTGCCTACTATATTACACTGCATAGTAATGAACCTGATTAATCGTGTAGTTTAACCGAATTTATGTCTCACGTTTCATCAATCTACAATACCGCATCTCAACATGTGATACTTATTATCACTAACAGACATTCCCAATACAAATCTCAATGTTTATTAAAGCGACACTTTTGTCAGTAGGAAAGTTCAGCATTTTATACCCATCGCAATCAGGCAAAAATTTCTGCCTACTATATTACACTGCATAGTAATGAACTCGATCAATCGTGTACTGTAACCGAATTTATGTCTCACGTTTTATCAATCTACAATACCGCATCTCAACATGTGATACTTATTACTACTCACAGGCATTCACATTACAAATCTCAATGTATATTCTAGCAACATGAGAAACATATCATAATGTCGGCATGTTATTCCAGTCACTTGGTAGTCAGAAATTTCTCATTGATATATCACAGTGCATAGTTATGTACTGGATGAAACGTGTACTGTAACCGAATCTATATATCTTGATTCATCAATCTGCAATACCGCATCTGAACAACTGAAATGTTTTACTATCCACATGCATTCCCATTAGAAATCTCAATGTATAATAAAGCGACACTTTTGTCACCAGAAAAGTTCAGCATTTTATACCCATCGCAATCAGGCAAAAATTTCTGCTTACTATATTACACTGCATAGTAATGAAATTGTTCGAACGCGTACTGTGAACCAAACTATGTCGCACGTTTTATCAATCTACAATACCGCATCTCAACATGTTATAATTATTACTACTCACAAGCATTCCCATTTCAGATCTCAATGTATATTAAAACGACACTTTTGTCACCAGAAAAGTTCAGCATTTTATACCCATCGCAAGCAGGCAAAAATTTCTGCTTACTATATTACACTACATAGTAATGAACTTGAACATTCATGTACTGTAACCGAATTTATGTCCCACGTTTTATCAATGTACAATACCGCATCTCATCATGTGATACTTATTACAACTCAGAAGCATTCACATAGCGAATCTCAATGTATATTCTAGCAACATGAGAATCATATCATAATGTCGGCATGTTATTCCAGTCACTTGGTAGTCAGAAATTTCTCATTGATATATCACAGTGCATAGTTATGTACTGGATGAAACGTGTACTGTAACCGAATCTATATATCTTGATTCATCAACCTACAATATCGCATCTCATCATGTGATACTAATTACTACTCACAATCATTCTCATTATAAATCTCAATCTATATTCTAGCAACATGAGAGTCACCTCAAAAGGTCAGCATGTTATTCTAGTCACATGTTTCCGAAAACCTCTCATTAATATCAAACACCGCATATTTATGAATTGATGAAAAGTGTACTGTGAACGAAAATATGTCTAACGATTCATCAATCTACAATACCGCATCTCAACTTCTGAAACAGATTACTATCCTTAAGCATTCTCATTACGAATCTCAATGTATATTAAAGCGACTTTTTGTCACCAGCAAAGTTCAGCATTTTATACCCATCGCAAGCAGTCAAAAATTTCTGCTTACTATATTACGCTACATAGTAATGAACTTGATCAAACGTGTACTGTAATCGAAACTATGTCGCACGTTTTATCAATCTACAATATCGCATCTCATCATGTGATACTAATTACTACTCACAATCATTCTCATTATAAATCTCAATCTATATTCTAGCAACATGAGAGTCACCTCAAAAGGTCAGCATGTTATTCTAGTCACATGTTTCCGAAAACCTCTCATTAATATCAAACACCGCATATTTATGAATTGATGAAAAGTGTACTGTGAACGAAAATATGTCTAACGATTCATCAATCTACAATACCGCATCTCATCATGTGATACTAATTACTACTCAGAAGCATTCACATAGCGAATCTCAATGTATATTCTAGCAACATGAGAATCATATCATAATGTCGGCATGTTATTCCAGTCACTTGTTAGTCAGAAATTTCTCATTAGTATATCACAGTGCATAGTTATGAACTGGATGAAACGTGTACTGTAACCGAATCTATATATCTTGATTCATCAACCTACAATATCGCATCTCATCATGTGATACCTATTACCACTCACAAGCATTCCCATTTCATATCTCAATGTATATTCTAGCAACATGAGAGTCATATCATAATGTCAGCATGTTATTCCAGTCACTTGTTAGTCAGAAATTTCTCATTAGTATATCACAGTGCATAGTTATGAACTTAATGAAACGTGTACTGTAACCGAAACTATTTATCTTGATTCATCTGTAGTGTTTCGGCTTAATGCTGTTCTTACTTTTCGTCATAAGCTCGTTCAAACTGCCTAATCGAAATGACGTCTGACGGTTAATAAATCAGAAGATGAATTCCAAGTATCGTATACGTTTATTGTAGCACACCACAATTTATAACAGCAGACCACAGACAGACCGGGCAGACAGACTAGCGAGCGAATGTGCGAGTGAATTTTTAAGATGAAAATGTTCGTATATATACAAAGGAAAATGTCTGAGTCATCGTGGTATTTAAGAGATTAATATTAAAGCGAATAGGATGCATATGTGCGTAGGCGTTAAGCAATGCTCAGTCATACTAGCTCATACAAACCAGATAATAAAAAATACCAATGGTACATACAAGTTGTTGCAATACAAATGGCTTGGTTAAATAAATTAATCGAAAGGGCTTAACCAAGTTAGATGTGAGAGAAGTGAAATATATGTGGAGGCACTACAATAGCCCTCTTCCAGCAAACAAGGTTACGAAAATGTCTTTGTTTGCGAGAAAAAAAAATCAAAATTGTCGGAAAACATCAAAAGTTTCGGAAGTTAAAGTTACTCTATTCGCAGACGTTCGTGAGGTCGCAAAGGAATAGAAGATCAAACAAAAGAATAGCAATGTTTTTAGGTTACATCTCAATTTCGAAATACACTAAATGTATCGAAGGCAATAATAGATAAATTAGAATTTTCGACGTACAGATGCGAAGCAAAAAAAATGTGTTTGAAATGGTGAGAAGAATTATCAGTTCAAAATTGTAGCTATATATCTTTGCGGCCACCTGACTCTTCGTCCATATCTGGTAGTTGGTTGGCTTCCTTCTGTTTTCTGTGTTGCCGCTTCAGAGGGTTTAGGCTCGCATTTCGTCGATTCAATGGCTTTCGATGGGTTTGCGTTTATTGGCTGTTCTTCGCCTTCAATGAAAGCTGGTTTGGCTCTGTCGATGCTAACTACATCCGTTTTTCCAGCTTTATCTAAGGTGATAGTTTTATCGTTTCTGTCGATAACTTTAAAAGGACCATCGTAGGTTGGTTGTAAGGGACGTCGCACAAAATCTATCCTGATAAATACATAGGAGGTATCGCTTAGTTGCTTCGGAATATATACTCGATGTTGATTCTCCTGCGGAAGCGTTATTCTTAGATCGCTCATGTGTTCTTTTAGACGACGTACGTAGTTAGTTATATCAGTTGGAACAATCTTACCTGACGTGAACAACTCTCCTGGTAGACGTAGGGTAGTTCCGTAAACTAACTCTGCAGGGAAACATCCTATGTCTCTTTTGACCGTCGATCTTAAACTCAACATGACTAATGGAAGCTTGTTGGCCCAGTCATTGTTGTTAATAACAGCTGTAAGAGATGCTTTCAGTTGTCGATGTAATCTCTCTACCATACCATTTGCCATCGGGTGGTAGGAGGTTGTGCGTATACGTTTAATGCCGAGGAGCTCTGTGAGTTGTTGAAAGAGGCGACTTTCAAATTGGGCTCCTCTATCGGTTGTGATATGAACAGGGACTCTATAGTATGAGATCCAATGTTCCACTAAGGTTTAAGCTATGGTCTCTGCTGAAATATCTCTTATGGGCACCGCTACGGGCCATCGCGTGAATCTGTCTATGCAGGTAAAAATATAGCTGAAGCCATTCGAAATTGGCAGTGGTCCCACAATATCGATATGTATGTGCTCGAATCGGCTATCTGGGTGACGGAATCGACCGACTGCCGAACTTGTGTGACGATGAACTTTAACTTTCTGGCATTTAATACATGCCTGTGTCCAGTTGCGAACATCTCGATTCATATTTGGCCATACGAAACGGTCGCTAATCAGACTGATCGTTGCCTTTATTCCAGGATGTGATATATTATGCATAGTTTCGAAAACTTTACGTCTATATGGCTTCGGAATAACCGGTCGTGGTCTGCCTGTAGAAATATCACACATTATGTTTACTTTGCCGAATGGAGTTTCTCGGAGTACTAAAGAAGTTGTATTGGATGATCTTAGTCTGTTTAGCTCTACGTCCAGATTTTGCAACGCTGCTAGTTTATGATAATCAATGTCGGTTTGGATGAGAGCGTTAATCATCGTTCTTGATAATGCATCTGCTACTTCGTTAACATGGCCTTTAATATATTGTATGTCAGAAGTAAATTGGGAAATAAACTCCAATTGTCGAATTTCCCTCGGCGAATAGTTGTCGTGCTTGGCGTTTAATGCTTTCGTGAGGGGTTTATGATCTGTGTACACTGTGAAAATGGTACCCTCAAGCATATGTCGAAAGTGCTTTATTGTCAAATAAATTGCAAGCAGTTCTCTTCCGAACGTGCTGTATCTCGTTTGCGTGGGACTTAATCTTTTAGAAAAGAATGAAATCGATTCCCATGTGTCGTTTACGAACTGCTGTAACACGGCTCCAACAGCGATGTTCGACGCGTTAGTCATGACGGCTAATGGAGCTTCGTTTCTTCGTCGTACCAATAGTGTCTTTTCATTTAGCACGCGTTTAGCGTTCTCAAATGCCTCTATGGCGTCTGCTGACAAGTGAAATGTTCGGGCACGTCCACGCAAAGCGTCTGTTAACGGTTGCAATATTGCCGCGCAGTTCGGAAAGAATCGTCTATAGTAGTTAATTAGTCCGAGAAATCGTCGTAATTTCTTCTTTGTTTCGGGCAACTGATAGTCACGAATAGCTGCAACTTCTGATGGGACTGGTGTGATACCTTGAGAATTTATTATGTGTCCTAGAAATTGCAGTGATTTCTTACCAAATTCACATTTCTTAACGTTGATGGCAATACCGTGCTCTTGAAGTTTATTGAACAACTGTCTTAGATGTTGTAGATGTTGTTCCGGTGTAGCACTAGCTACAAGTATATCGTCGATGTACACATATACGCCTGACAAACCTCCAAGAACCTGGTCGATGAATCTCTGGAAGGTTTGAGCGGCATTAGTTAATCCAAACAGCATTCGCAAAAATTCTAATAATCCGAATGGAGTGATTACAGCCGTTTTCGGTATATCCTCATGCGCCACGGGGATATGGTAATAAGCCCTAACGAGGTCAATTTTCGAAAAGATAGTGGCGCCTTCCATATTGTTAGTCATGTCGTGGATATGTGGCACTGGATATCTATCTGCCACAGTTTGTTTATTGAGTGCTCGGTAATCTCCACATGGTCTGTACTCTCCGTTCTTTTTTAGTACCATGTGTAACGGAGATGCCCATGGGCTACTAGATGGCCGTATTATGCCAAGCTTCATCATTTTGTCAAATTCTTGTTTCGCCACGTTTAACCTTTTCGGGTCCAGGCGTCGTGGTCTCGCGTTACAAGGTGCACCTTTCGTTGCAATATAATGTTGCACCGTATGTTTGAGATCGGTATTATCGTAAGACACTTTTGTCAGGTCAGCGTATTCGTTTAGTAGCGATTTATATGGATCGTTTTTGTCTCCTGACACTACTAAATTCATAGATTCGTGATCAGTGATTATTCCTCTTTTCACTACCGTACGGTTTGTGTTCAAGAGCTGGTTTCGTCGCGAATCTACTAATAAGTCAAAATTCTTCAGGAAATCAATACCGATTATAGGTACGGATACGTCTGCTATCACAAATTCCCATCGAAGTGAAATGTTTCGGCCGAAATCTAAAGTTATTTTTCGCTTTCCGTATGTTTTTATGTCGGATTTGTTTGCTGCTTTCAAAGTAAGCGCCGTATTGTTATTTCGTCGTTCATTACTAACAGGTGGCACAACACTTATTTCTGCTCCTGTGTCGACTAAGAATTGAGCACCAGTTGTCTTGTCCTGGATGTAAAATAGACGACTGTTTTTAGGAGCTACGTCAGTTGTTGCAGCAGTTACCGACGATCGAAGGGATCGTTTCCCTATTGTATTAGCTTTAAATGTGCATGGCAGTCTACATTTCCGAGCTCTTCTGCCGTACGTCTGGTGATACCAACATATCGTGGGAGCAGATGGTTCCCTAGAGCGTGATCGGTTTCTGTCACTCGAAATAATTCGTGACCATCTTTGTGGTCTGTCGTTTCGCGTCAGGTTCGTCATCTTTTGGCGTAAAATACGAATCATTTTTTTAACTCTTCGATTTCACCATATATTGGTGTGTGGTGTACCTGAGGATTCGGTGTTTCCGTTCTTTCGTAAATACTGTCGGCAACACTAAATGGAGGAATAGCAATATTAAGGGACCTCACGGACGCCACTTGTGGCAGACTTGTTTCGTTAACTGAAGACATGTTATTGTACAATTTATAGTACGCGAATAAATTAAAAAAAAATAAGGGGATGAAATTAGATGGACGATAATAATGTTAACAACAATTAATAAAAGGTTATAACACGGAACAGACTTACTACAGTGCAGCAGTAAAACAGTTTTATATATAATGACGTAATTCGTAATTGTTAATATTTTCAAAATATGTCAAATAATGTTTATGAAATAATTGTCATGCAATAACGATATGATAATGATAATAATCCAAAATGTTAATTTAATCCACAATAGTAATTCGTATCGAAATAGTGATTGTCAGTGATATTGCGGACGCGTTCGATTTGTGGTCGTAGTTTTCGGTCTGTCGTCGATATCAGCAAATTATTCCTGGGAGCGTCGAGGTTACAAATTTTGTTGGAAGCGTCGACTTTTCGTCAGTATCCGGAATTATCCTGAGAACGTCGGGATTACCAGTTTGTAGTGTGCCGGCTTAATGCGTGTTCTTACGTTTCGTCATAAGCTCGTTCAAACTGCCTAATCCAAATGACGTCTGACGGTTAATAAATCAGAAGATGTATTCCAAGTATCGGCATGTTATTCTAGTCACTTGTTAGTCAGACATTTCTCATTAGTATATCACAGTGCATAGATATGAACTGGATGAAACCTGTACTGTAACCGAAACTATGTCTCACGTTTTATCAATCTACAATACCGCATCTCAACATGTGATACTTATTACTACTCACAAGCATTCCCATTACAAATCTCAATGTATATTAAAGCGACACTTTTGTCACCAGAAAAGTTCAGCATTTTATACATATCGAAAGCAGGCAAACATTTCTGCTTACTATATTACACTGCAAAGCTATGAACTGGATGAAATGTGTACTGTAACCGAAACTATATATCTTGATTCATCAGCCTACAATATCGCATCTCATCATGTGATACTAATTACTACTCACAGGCATTACCTTTACAAATCTCAATCTGTATTGTAGCAACATGAGAGTCACCTCAAAATGTCAGCATGTTATTCCAGTCACATGTTTCCGAAAACTTCTCATTAATATCAAACACGACATAGATATGAACTGGATGAAACGTGTACTGTGAACGAAAATATGTCTAACGATTCATCAATCTACAATACCGCATCTTAACTTGTGAAACATATTACTATCCACAAGCATCCCCATTACGAATCTCAATGTATATTCTAGCAACATGAGAGTCACTTCATAAGTTCAGCATGTTTTTCCAGTCACATATTTTCCAGAACGTTCTCATTAGTATATCACAGTGCATAGTTATGAACTGGATGTAACATGTAATTTAACCGAAACTAGGTCTCACGTTTCATCAATCTACAATACTGCATCTCAACATGTGATACTTATTACTACTCACAAGCATTCCCATTACAAATTACAATGTATTTTCTAGCAAACTTCGGGTCACCTAATGAGGACAGCATGTTTTTCCTATCTGAAATTTGCAACAATTTCTTGTTACTTCATTAGACTGCATAGTTATGAAGTGGATGAAACCTGTACTTGAAAAGAAACTAAATCTCGCGATCCATCAATTTACAATACCGCAGCTAAACTTGTGGTACTTATCATTACTAACTACTACCGTTAGGCCATTCTACGATAGTTAGCGGAATCAGGGAACTAATTTTGAATGTACAGGTTCATAGTTACTTTGATATTGACTAGTCGATCGACTTCTTCGAGAGACCCTTCTAGTTTTTTTCACGCAATCGGACCCTTCCGCGAATGTTAATTTCCATCACATGTTTGCCAATCACATTCTGTTCGTCAGAATATTCTGCATAATCATGAACTGGGTTACACCTATACTAACCGAACGAATGTCTCAATTTACATTGGTCATAAATACTGCATTGAAATTTCGAAATTTATTACTGCTCAAAATTAAATACATTAGCGATCTCATTGTTTATTCTAGCAATATGAGATTCGGCTCATAAAGAGAGCATGTACTTGCTATCATATAATGTCCGTTAACTTTGTTTTCTTTTCATTGCAATGCATATATATAAGTAGGATGTTCATGAAGTATAATACTATTCTGGATAATTATCAACTTGTAATGAGTATGCATTTAATTTAAGGCTACATCATTGAATCTAGTGTCGAGGAATTCGACCTTGATGCTGTTTGTTTGTAAATCCCCCATCATCCTGTTATCAACCGTAATAAGCTTGGAAAATTGAGAATTGTTTTTGATTGTGCAGCTGTCTATCAATGTTGTTCTCTTAATGATCTGCTTTTGAGAGGACCTAATACTGTAAATATTCTAATTGGTATACTTCTACGATTCAGATTATGCAACGTAGAATTAGCCGCTGACATCGAGGAGATGTTCCTTCAAGTAAAGATCCCGAGACAAGATAGAGAAGCGTTTCGACTATTATGGTGGGAAGATGGTGATATATGACGGAAGGCTAAAGAATATTGTTTGACAGTTCATCCGTTAGGAGCCGTGTACTCTCCTTTTTGCGCTAATTTCACTCTTCGGAAGACGGTAGATATGTATTCGGAAAGGAAAGTAATGTTGACCGTGGAATCGTCCACCTGTCTCACTCCACCATCATTGACTTGTACTACAAGCTTTGGGATGAGCACTACCAACAGTGATAAGATAGATAAGGCTAAGAGCATTCCTAGTAAGGAAAGCAATGTTGACCGTGTAGGGTTGGACACTGTGCATGAGTCGGATGTATGTCATGAGAAGATGACTGCTACTAGTACAGATGCGGCTAATAATGATAATAGCATTGATGATACTCCTGCGAGTAATAGTGATCGATGGAAGTTGAAAGACACTAATCGTCGTCGAAATGATCGTACGTTACGCTCACATACTGCTACCGAAGCTAATAAACATAAGAAACGACATGATGCTACTATTATTAAGAAGCCTAAACTTCGTTCTCTTTCGGATGCTATGACTAGCAATGGAAATAGTAGTCATCAGAATCTTAGTAGTGACAGCGATAGTAAGGAGACAGAAAGTGTGAGCAATCCACCTATAGTGACTAGTCGATCGACTTCATCGAATGAGGCTTCCAGTGTTCTGACGTCATCGGACCCTGCCGCGAATGTTAAGTTGGTTGAAGATGCACAAGGTTGTGTAACTGTAAGTGTTCCTACATCGGTTGACTGTCAGTCGAGTGACGATGAGAAGGAAGTGTCTGATGGTAACAGCCAGTCTACAGTGTTGCATGATAACGATGCTATTGACGTGCATATGTCTTGTGTCTCTGGAACGGAACATGAAGGACAACAAGTGAGTTTATCGGGTTTGGATTGCGATGCTAATGCTGTTCTTTCATGTAGCGAGATGAGTTATACAACAATGGAAGAGTTTCACTCTACGGATGCTAGTGCAGCCAGAAACGACGCGACTTGTCTGACAGAACGGAATCATAATGACGATGATAATAACCTGGATGTCACTGATGTGACAAATGATTTGTCGACGTTGAAGAATGCTTATCAAACCTCTGTACCAGGAGATGGAGAGTTGAACATAGTTCTTATGTTAGGCAACCTAGAGTAAGAAAATGTCAAAATTGGAGATCCCAGCCTTGGATATAATCTATGGGTCAAGAGCTTCTGTTGATAAGTCAGCATCACGGGCTTCATCGTATCTGCTGTTTGGAGCAATGGCTGCTGGATTGACGACTCTTCCCCATGAGGTGGAAGGTAAATCTCTCAGAGGATTCGACCACCTTTACGACCTGTAGTACATGTTCGTGTGGGTTAATTGGATAAGGTTTATACTACCGTTAGGTCATGCTACGATAGATAGGGGAATCAAGGAACTGATGTTGAAGGTACAGGTACATAGTTAGTTTGATAGGTCATATCTATGTTGGAGGGCGTGTAGGCGTACTGCTGTAAGTCCTGCTCGTTCTTCCGGTGTGGATTAGGGGATGAGAGTGAACCGTAAATTGAAGTGTCAGAAAGGGCTTGTTTTGCTTAGAGGAATTTTGTGGGCCGGTGTAGAATCTATATTGCATGTTTGTTGTTGATTGCTTGTGATGCACGTACTTGGATTGTTGTTATCTATTTTTGTCGGTGAAAAGAACAAAGGTTCTTTCGGTCGGGAGTGTTACAGGAGAAATGAAGACATTTTGCTGATCAAAACCTTTATATAAATATCATTAATTTCACTGTGTTTTTTGAGTAAATTTGTTTTACTTAACTTCTGAACTTGTTTGAATGATTATTTTCGGTCATTTTGGACTCCTGTTTGTCTTGGTTGTTCGTTAGCAGTTTTTTGCTTCAAGAACCTATAAAATAGAAGGTAATTGTAATTATTATAATTATTGTTGTTAGAACGACATTGGTCGTCTATTTGTAATAAACCAAGGATATTTTGGTCGATTAATTGTAGATTGGCAATAAACGGATATCTCAATTTACATTGGTCATAAATACTGCATTGAAATTTCGAAAATTATTACTGCTCAAAATTAAATACATTAGCGATCTCAATGTTTATTCTAGCAATATGAGATTCGGCTCATAAAGAGAGCATGTACTTGCTATCATATAATGTCCGTTAACTTTGTTTTCATTACATTACAATGCATACACATATGGTGTGTGAATACTGTGTTTTCACCTAAATCAAGTGTCACGCTTACTCCGCTACCGAAAATAACCTCGATGTGTGAAAAAAATTACTACTCACAAGCATTTCCATTACCAATCTCAATGTATAGTCTCGCAACATGAGAGTCACTTCAGAAGGAATCACCATGTTCTTCTCATAACAGTTTTAACAATAACATTTTCCATATTATAATTTGCAGTATAGTTATGAAGTCGTAGAAACATATACTGTAACAGAAACTATGTAACAAGTTTCATCAATCTACAATAATGCATCTGAGCATGTGATACTTATTACTACACAGAAGCATTCGATTCCGAACTCAATATTCATCAGTCTATAAAAACCTAATTCTACACGTGTTAATTATTTATACGGAGGATCTAAATATGGTTGTGGTTTCCTAATCTCTATATCTAGGGCAAGAAATGCCTGTCTTTAATCCACCTGCAAAATTATTTGTGGTAACTTCAACCTCCCTGGAATCAACTGGTAGACACATTCCGGTCCAGTACGCTTTGATAGCTTACTTGGTCCCGCAGACACACACGGTTGTCAACAACATGTGCACCTGCCTACTAGGAACCACATAATTCTCGGTTTGGTATTTTGTCGCGATGTCACCCCAACATCTGTGGCTGTCTGCAAATCGTTTCACAACAGTGACCAAAAAATTGTCCTCTGTACCCTTCCGTTTTTAGCTAAATGTGACAAATCTAAAACATTAAACCCTTCTCAATACAGAGACTATAAGCATGCTGACTGGGACAGCTTTCGGTTTCTAATTCAGCAATCCAACCTGACTGAGCTTTTGTCTTGTTTCGAACTTCCTGATGTATTATATATACTCAAAGCCACCATCAAATCTGCTCTTGACACTACTATCCCACTCAAAACGTCTTTCAAAACAGTTACTCCTTATATCACCTTTAAATCTAGGGCTAAACTACGTGAACTGAAACGGGCGTATTGCAAATCTAAGGAATTCCGTACCATATTTACACTAAACTTGAAGGAGTAAAATATCAACATGAAGTGCGTAGGCAAATCGAAGAAAATAATGCTCTCGCTACTGTGTGTAAATCCCAAAACCTCTGTCGTTTGCTTAACAAACGCATAAAAAAGGACTCAGATCGCGAAATTCGTTAAATACTACAAGATGGACAGACTTTTTATGACGAAGCTGTTAAGTACATGGTTCTCCCTCAGTCTGAACACATCTCCTGCCCCTGATACTAACATTAACTGTAGCACTATACATAATCTTTGTATCATCAAATTTGATCTTACAAATATTCAAGCTGCAATTAAAACCCTCAAACCTAATGGCAGCTGTGGTGCGGATGAGATACCTTATCCCTTGAGTCTGGTACATACCCCGAATCGTGGAGTTTGACTGATATTGTCCCAGTACATGAATCTGGACAGAGAGACGTAATCCAAAACTACAGACCGGTTGATATCACCCCATTTATATCACGTGTGATGGAGAAAGAGATGAAAGGTCAACTATGTGATCACTTACTCAAGGAAGGTCACATTGAACCCTCTCAACATGACTTCATCAGAACTAGGTCATGTGCCACATGTCTGTTAGATTTCTTCAATGAGGTTACTAGCATACGCTATCAAAAGCAATTAGTAATCGTGTTGTATTTTGATATCAAAAAGGCTTTCGAAAGGTACCCAACAATCTCTTAATCAACAGACTTCAGTCCATGGGGATTACTGGCCACCTGTTGAAATGGATTTGGTCGTTCCTCACAGAAAGATATCAGATTACCAAAATCAACTCTTATACATCTACACCTCGACTAATTACCAGTGGTGTTGTGCATGGAAGTGTTTTGGGTCCACTGCTTTTCATAATCTACATCAACAGCATATGCAGTTGTTTCAACACTGGTAAAACCTACCTCTATGCGGATGACCTAAAAGTGATTTATCAAACTAGCTAATCTGACAAAGAAAACTTGTTGCACACAATCCAGCATGAACTCAATACTGTAGATGTCCGGTGTAGGCTACGGAACCTTGAACTTAATACTGAGAAGTGTGGCTGCACGTGTTTCGGAGACACGTCTCCGAAATTAGATCTCATTCTCAACAGGAATGTATTCCTCAAAGTCTCCCGAATCAGAAGAATGCTTGGTTTCATTTTTCGTAACTTCCTTCATAGAGAATCCAGAACAATTCTCTATAAAACATGCGTAAGACCTATTGCTGTATACTGCTCTTTCTTACTTTCTAACGTACGCCTGTCCGATATGTTGAAGCTTGAAGGAATACAAAGGAAATTTACTCGAAATATCCTAAATCATAGCTCACCCATTGATTATCCGACCCGATGTATTGAACTCGGGCTCGATCCATTATGGAAAAGAAGGCTTAATTCCAATCTGATCCTTTATTTTGCACAAGCTTACGTATTCCCTCTGTAGTTTAGTTCTTATCCATGGCCCATGTACACACATCCTTCGAGATAAAGTATCTTCGGTTAAACTTGAGAAGTATAGATACAAAACTCGAGAAAACTTCTTCCTCTCTAAGTATGCACTTATATGGAATAGGCTTCCCTCAAAAATACACATGGCAAGTGGGTTGCATGAAATTGTTCAACTTCTTAATAAAGCTCTCAGTTGTACTGACTCTTCTGCACTCGTGAAATCACTCGCACCCTGCTTTGATATTATTAGCTCTGCATAAACTTTAAACAAAATGAACTCAGTACTGCGTCTTATTTAGTTATTTTTACCCTACCAAGTATCATTGAATTTTTATAGTTGAATACAAATCTCTTCAGTTTTTATTTGAAATAGACAGGTTACTCTACTCACTGTTCAACTGTAAACTAGTTGATTAGAACGCACTATACTCGCCTGGGCGCAGCCTTATCAACACTTACTACTATGTGAGTTTCACATTGACTATTATCAATTATACTGTTCTCACCTACACGCTATCGACTTACCTTGATCCATTAATGTTATCTATTTCTCAACTTTTAACCGTGATACTCTTTATATCTCCTGCTTAGCTAGTTTAGTACATCTCCCCAAATACATTCTAAATGCTGATATCTTGTTTGAAAATCCGTACTATTTCTCCATAACTGTTAACTGTATAGCAATGATGCCTAACCAGTAGTTCATAAGTTGTAACATACAGACACGTTTGTGAAACGAACTTGCAGAAGTAGCGTTTCTTGACAGCATGTGAGACACAGAGCAGAAAGTAGAACTCAATGGTTTCGTTTAAACATTTAACATGAGCCTAACAACACAAAAGGAAGGAGGGTGGTGTTACCGACCGGCAAACATTGATGGTGTGGGCGATGACTTCGAACCACCCATGTTTGTGGGGCAGAACATTTTGTTTGCTTACGGCTCTTTAGATTGATGAGACGACTAATCAGTAACACTGAGGTTGCTCTTATATGCTTGCTACTTCTGTGGTTCATGTTTCCAAAACTATGCTGAGGTCGCGATTCTGTCGAGACACCCGCAACATTCTTACTCAGGCGCTTACAGTATGACTTAGAGGTTGGCATCCAATAATAATAATAATAATAAAACGTTAGACAGTGAGAGATTTTATTCATCAATGTCTTCTTTTTGAAATTTTCTCTCTTTCGATTTCAACGTACATAAATCCAGCTTCTTACTACGACTTCTCTTCTATCCACCTGACACTGCACAACTCTCCCTTCTTTTTTGCTGTACTCCTTTATCTGTGAATATTATTCTTATATTCCCATAATTTAATCTAATATAAGCGGTCAGTATGAATTTTATCTTGACTTACTACTGTATTGTTTACTTCAACATGACAGGTTAAGTAGTGCTTTGGTTCTATATATGCAGTTGCCACACTGCTGCCTTTTTCCCTCTATCTTTTCTCCCTTTCAGAACCCCATTCATGGTGGGAAATCCTTGGCCACCCTAGGGAACATGCGCCCTATGTACATGACTGTCTGGATAACAGCTCGTATCAAGCGCGTTCTATATGATCTTTCCCAACAAATTCACTATTGATCTCGGAAAATCGTCAAAAGAACCTGTTGTGCACGTTCCTTATTTGTACTCTACTATTGAAAATATGGCTGTATTATACTGTTTCTGTCAGTGACATGGTGTAAATATGCTATCAGAAACTGACTCTTATAATAATTATAACTGCTATAACTTGACAGTAATTGTGAAAGCATTTGTGACAATTTGATCTAGCCTGTAAACTGGCGTAACTCGTGTAATGTAGTTATTTGAGAATAAATATATTGTTATTATTATTTTAAGTCACTGTATGATGTTTAATTGTATGTAAGCAAAACTGCAAACTGAATAACGACTCACGGCTCTTCAGTTTACAGTAACGGAAATCGACGTGTGATACTTATTACTTCTCACAAGCATTTCCACTACAAATGGTATTGTATATTGTAGCAACATAAGAGTCACCTCATACGGAGTGCATAATATTCCCCTCACATATATACGAATAAAATTAAAAAGATTATCAATCACTGCATGATAATTAATTGTGCTTACCTAACACTGCAAACGAAATTCATTCTCACGGTTCTTCAGTTTACAGTAACGGAAATCGACGTGTGATACTTATTAATTCTCACAAGCATTACGATTACAAATCTCAATGTATATTCCAGCAACATTAGAGTCACCTCATAAGGAGTGCATGCTATTGACAACTCATATGAGCTTATAAAATTCTCTTTGTTATATTACACTGCATTGTTAAGAAGTGCATGTAACGTATTATTCACGCGATTTTAATTATCACGGTTCATCAATCTACAATACCGCATCTCAACATGTGATACATATTACTATTCAGAAGCATTCGATTACGAATCGCAATGTAGCTTCTTGCAACCTGAGAGTTACCTCATAATTATAGCACGTTATTTCTATCACATGATTGCCAATAAACTTCTGTTCGTCATATTAATCTGCATAGTTAGGGAGTGGGTTAAACCGATACTGTGACAGAAACAAAATCTTGCGCTTCATCAATCTACAATACCGTATCTAAACCTGTGATAATTATTACAATTCTCAAGCTTTTCCATTCCAAATCTCAACGTATATTCTCGCAACAGTAGTGTCCTCTCATAATGACAGCATATTATTTCCATCATATGTTTGACATTAACATACCCCATATAATATTTCGCTACATAGGTATGAAGTGGGCGAAACGTAAACTGTACCTGAATCTAAGTATCACGGTTCATCGACCTAAAACACCGGAAATCAACATGTGAAACATACTACTACTCACTAGCATTCGATTAGGAATCTAAATGTACATTCTAGCAACATGAGAGTCACGTCATAATGATAGCATGTTATTCCCATCACATGATTGCCAATAACATTATACTAATTATAAGTCACTGCTTCTTATGTATCGCATGTAACCAATGCTGCATACAAAATTAAGTCTCGCGGTTCATCATTCTCCATGTTCCTCCTATCAAATCTTATGCCGTTCACAGTCCCTTCATCATATTACACTGTATAGTTATGAATTGGATGCAACGTATACTGTAACCGAAACTAAGTCTAACGTTTTATCAGTCTACATTACCGCATCTAAATATGTCATTTATTTTTACAATGAATCGTTCCATTTTGTCTACTGTTTGTAACGCTTTTGTTAATCTAGTATTATCTTTTGATATATAATACGATGCTTCTAATTTTTGTGATAGACAATTAACGTCAATCATACAATGGTTCAAATTCATGATACTCAACTCTGAGAAGTAGTTGTGAAATGTTTTTCACGCGCACAAAATGTAATTTAAATGGTTTTTTGAATCAGCGTTATGAAACATTTTTGTAGTTTGTGTACTTCGTTTTCACTTCGTTTTATTACAATATAAACATCAATGCCTTCACAACTCTGACTTATGGCTCACAATCACGTATTCAAAGGTATGTAGCCGGCATGTAATTGGTTTTCACTAAAATAAATTAGTGGCCAGTAAACTTTCTAAAACTCTAGTGTTTGATGCCGAATCAGCTTCATATAACCAAAAGCAAAAACACGAGTTTCTTTGTAAATTTAGTACCCTTTCATTTCTGATTAACCAAATAATGCATTCGAAAAACCATAGTGGATGTGATCGGCAAAGTGTTTACACACGTCCAGTCATAATTGAAGGATTGTTCGTGCAGTACTTGTATAAGAACGCACATGCACGAAAGAAGTGATTTACAATATATACACCAATCATAGTGAGTATGCGAACGAAATGACACGAGAACTTAACATATCAGTAACTTAAGCTTTTTTCAAACAAACGAAGATTTTTTCAAAATAATAAAAATTTTATTAGCTACTAAGTCATCATAATCAAGCGTTACACATACCGTATTCAAAAATGAATGAAATCAACCACGGTACTGAATATTAGTCAGTAGTATAGCTAGTTCATAAAGTAAACTGAGATTACACTTATTTAATATATTTCCCTGTTCTACGTGGTCATGAAATTCGTCAGAATACATAGGTTGATACACTAATCCTTCGATTGATAGATGCGTATATCAGTCTACACCAAATACAGGGTAATTCGGTAAACCAAGTGAAATTTCTCAATCTGTATTGGGATTTCATCAAAAGCTAAGCCACCAGCGCTCATGATCATCCTAGTATAGAGAAGTAATAGACTTGTTTCTCTATGCACTTCCTAATATTGGATAAATAGATGACGTGGATTAGTCCAGGTGCAAGTGTCTAACAATAATCCATTCCAGTTACGGTGAAAACTCACCCTATGACGGTACAGCTGTCCAGTGCCTCAAGGTGTCGAATGTGGGTCCAACAATAATCGATTCAATACTTCAATGAATCTATATTATATCGTTACTCAAGACATTCAGTGACTTGAGTTTTATTAGCGTCTTATCTATCAGGTCAAATATTTCTGTACAGATATCAAGCACACTACTTCGGACATTGTTAAGTAAATATGTATATTCATATTAGTCACAAAAGTTCAAAATCAATAAGTTTATTATGTGTAAATCAATCCCTACTTACTGAATAACACTAGATGGCGAATATCCGCGAAATGTTGAAGCTGTTGCATTTCTGAGCAGCATCATTTTCAAACAAATTGTATGTGATAACCATGTGAACACACGCATTAGCAAAGCGATGGTAACATTCCTACAAGTGGAGAACGTCGGAAACCCATGCAAAAAAATTTTGAAATCTTCAAGACTAGAGAAAAACAGGAAGACGAAATATTCGACGAGAATCCAAATCAGAAATGAAAATAAAGAACAGCGATTTCGAGAGCTGAAACGGCATATCTGGATCAGATCTTGCTGGTCTCAACAGGGACAACAGGCATAGGTGTTTAGGTGAATCAATTAATCTCTTAGGTTTGCTTGTCGTGTTTCTTATCTAAAATGAATGAATACGGTAGTTTACACTATCTATGTGTCTTCAGAAAGCGAAATCCACTTCATGAATGATGTATTTTCAAATGTGTCTCATGAGGATTTTCTGTTAAATATGAGTTAAGGAGTAAATTATTATTATTGCAAGTTGTACGTTATTTTCCATGGGAAATCACTTAATGTCTTCTTAAGGTATCCAGTGTAAATAAACGGTGTTTTTTGTGAGCATCTTTTTTAATGAAATGTCTTTTATATTTTCCGTTGAACACAGGTCAGAAATTTATTACTAAAAAGATTTCGCTCACTCTAAATTCATTAAACATTTCCAAGTCAAGGTTTTACTATTCAAATAAGTTAAGTACCGTAGCCTTGAGAATTTTGATTATCTCAATCGACAACCATTATAAGTTGCGCTTTTCAAAGTCCGATTACAGAGGAGAAATTTTACTATATTCCGAAAAATGTGAATTCCTCATAGATTCTACCCTTGATGAGTTGTTTGCAAGTAAGCTATACAAGGAAGATATATAACGGATACTAAATGAAAACCAAGAACAGTATCATCAAAAAAAGTCACACTGAAGGTAAAATCAGTATTGGATTGGACAAAGAAAGTATTCTGCTCTGTAAAACGAACTTTTTTCTAAGCAGTTATAACACTACGTCAACAAACGTAATCTCTCCTTATTATCTCCTGTTAAGTTCACAAAATAACTTCGTGCCTCCAATATGACCTATTGATTTTTATGTGTTACCTCAGTTTTCAATATTCCAACAAAAGTGAATAA
Source organism: Schistosoma turkestanicum (assembly GCA_944470395.2). Taxonomy (NCBI): domain Eukaryota; kingdom Metazoa; phylum Platyhelminthes; class Trematoda; order Strigeidida; family Schistosomatidae; genus Schistosoma; species Schistosoma turkestanicum. The sequence goes on from OX103974.1 coordinate 22,144,043, forward strand.
AATGATAAAAAATTTAAACAATTAATCCAGTTGAATTTATTCAATTAATTCAAAGATAGAAAAACTATGTTCTCACTAGATAATCACTTCAATCTTACAAAGAATAAATGCATTAACCTACAAATCCATCAGTGAGAAACCTCCTCGTTTTTGTCTAGGCATCAATATTTTTCAATTTTTATCACACATAAATGAATGTATCACTTATCTTCCGATGATATTTTAATTGGAATGTGTGCCTTTTTTTACAAATTGATAAATTCATCGTGTTTGTTATGAAGTTGGATGAATTCTTGTAGGTCAGCCAACTTTCGCTTAACTGGTTAGAATTCAGCACAGTGGCATTGAATTGGATAATAAATGTTATCTCAAACAATTATCGATTCACACGTCTGCGCCAAAATTGTAACTATGGCGTGATTAGGAATTTGAAAATTTACCAGCTGTTTTATATGATAAAGAAAACAACGTTCGATGAAGTGAAACTTTATAAACTAGGGTAATGACTTATTTGCCAAATGATTTATTCGTTTTGCTCTACAAATAATTGTATGTTTACTCGAGGGAGCTAAGAATTATTTCAAATAACGATTATGAACGTTGATAATGTTATGTGATAAATGAAAACAGTTCAAAAGTCAAAAACTTAATGGGTTACGTGATCGCACTCGTAGTGACAGCGAAAGGTTTATCTATGTGCTCATCGTTTGGGTTGAGGGTGTTTGATACTAATTGTTCCTGTTGGCTTGCTGTATATTGTTTTGAATACATGGATAATATTGTCTGTATATTCACCATTTATCAGATGCCAGGTGACAACATTTGTTACGACTTTACAGCATTTTAGATACAGGTTCCTTGGAACGTGTTTGAAAACTTGATATAGGTCCTTCCCACTGTCCTACCCTCGTACGTAAAAACACATACGCACATAAATTCATATACGCTACTGAAGTTGATTGCGAAAGAGTATTGATTTTGCTCTGAACAGTTCAACAAACATTTATCGTCGTCGAGTGAGACCAATTAAACCAAATTCTTTTATGAGGCACCCGTGAAGTGAATACGATACCAACTAACTGTCTGAAACTGGATACTGGAGCGATGAGGCAAGAGCTGAACAGAAAGCTCTATTCGGTGACTAAATAATAAGCACAAATTCTTCTATATATATGTACACGTTCTATATCTCAGGTACAAAGAAATCTTTTTTTCAGTCTATACAAAGTTACAGAGATGTACATCACGTAGATCTAGCACATACATAGCAACAACCACAATCTCTGAAGTGAAATTTCAATATAAATATGAATCATAAGATGATAGTTGATAATGTTTACACGTCAACACTCTCATTTTTAGGAGTATGTGATTCATCAATAGTGCTGATCATGATATTCCTCTAACATTGTTTCCCAAGATAGTAATCAAAAACATTTAATCGCTGTCAAGTGTAGCGCTATTGAGATTCTTCACTTTACTTTGAACTGGAAAAATGCTTTTATTTCATCTGATCTCCCATTCGCTGAATCAAGCGTTGTGGAAAATGATTTCCTTTCTGTTTAAGAACTTGTTTCTCGTTTTTGCTAGTCAGTGTTTGCCTATTGATCAAGAACCTGATGATTCATTCTTCCTATTCAAACAACTTTCTTCAAATAAACCACGAATTTATTGAAAGAAACATGAGGCCTGATAAACAACGTTTCAATGGATAACATTAAACGAGTCAATAGACTGTGTGCTATGTGCTTAAACCATTTCAATGGAAACATTTAAACAGTAGGTTACATTGAAAAGGAAACATGTGATTGAATCGATCAAAACATGTTGTTCATAAACCTATTACTTTTGAACAATGTAACTGAAAACATAGCATATTTACGGTCTACTTAACATGTACTTCAATATTCTACTCATCTCTAGTCATTCATAATAGTTTTTGATCATTTGCACTTTACGGCAAATGCTTTCGAGTTAATCTATTATTATCGAATTCGCACAATTTGAAATTTTGATTTATCAATCAGTATAGAAATGTGTTGCGAATACTCAGTGCCACTGATATCAATAACCGATCTAACAAATACTACAAAACACCAGAGTTCATGATTTATCTTCGCACTTATATATATTATACCCACCCTCTCGTAACGTATAAACTTACAGTTATTGTTCTGAGTGATGCGCATTTTGTAACTGTTATCAAACAAGGGAAATAATTATTTTTTTCAGCCACTTTCGTCTATGTATTTGACTATTCCTAGATCAAGGTAAGTTAACTTAAGTTGTTTCTTCCATCTCTTTGTTCCTATATGTTTAAGGCTTCAGATTTCAATTTCACATTCCGATAACATTTGAACCTGAATCTGTGGTAGCAACACAGTAGTTGGTCGAACTCATTCTTATTAAAAAAATTTAATCACATTTATTATTTCGTATCTTATGAAGAATAAATTCACTTTATTTAGTTAGATTACTTGTAGAATTATCACTATTTTAGGGCGACGAACTTTGAATATTGAATGGAGAAAAGTGTGATAACATTTTCGTCACTATTTCGGAGAGTTGAGTGTACCAAATTAAGACCACTGTGCAATAAATGTTATTTCTCTGTCCTACTATTTCAAAGCATTCGATTTCACTTCACAAGACATTCCCTAATCCTTATTTGAGTTATTCATAGTTTACTAAATACGTTCCACCCTGTAACTACATTCGAAATATTCATTGTAAAAATAATTCGACCGTTGTGAATATGGTTCAACAAACCAGTAACTTGGCTTGACATTCTCCCATGCTTAAGAGTATCTTGATCTCCGTACTTTTTTCATTAGGTCTACTGGAGTGTATGGTTGAGTATTTGTCACAAGAAATCAAATGCAATAAAATGATATGTAAGTGTCTGAAATCGTTTTCATAATGTGAAGACGTTCTACCATAATAATTACATCTATTAAATGAATTAGTGCATTGGTAAAACATGTAGACTTATACAAATATAATATTTGCATTCGGAAATAACACTTGATGTTTGTAAAATGCAGAATATTGAATGAAGCATGACCTTTCTAAAATCGAAAATACTTATGAATTTACACCTAATGATAATAATATTATCAGTAATGAGAATGATAACTGTAACGAAGGTGTTTTTTAATAATCATCGCTCGGTGTACAGCTCGTGGCATTTTAGTTAGCTTCATCAATAATGCACTGTGTTTTGCATAGTGTATGTCAACATGACTTCAAAACGTATGCAATGTCAACCTGCTTAAGATTAAACTGAGGCAATGTATTCAACGTCAACTTGATAACATTTTGGCAAATTATTTATTTTTCGAAATCGATATGCGTGATTCTGTGAATACAGATATTATTTTACCGAATTACAGCATTACAATATGCCTTGAAACCTACTTCTATTTCACCCACCACTTGGAAAACGAAAGGCCACTCAAACAATTCAATCCAAATGTACACATCAGCATCACACCCATCTTGTTTGACATGGATGCTGTCCATGAAATTAAAGTTTTCCACATCTTTCAAATATTTTCCTTCGAGTGTTTCTAGGTTGTTGTATGGGAAAATAATGTTTCTTCAACTGTGTATATTGAGACTAAAAGCTGCAAAGGCTGCTTCTACAGTTGTCATATTCACCACCATTAATTATTGTATGTTGATTAGAATTGTGTATCATTCAATTCGATCCATCATACGAATTTCTTGTGGCGTTGACCATCTTCTCAGACACGACAAAGCATCGAAGAAGTCTCTGTAGTATCATTCCGTACACTTTGTCAATGGCTTATTCGTAGTTACTAAATTTGATATAGATTTGTGAATTCCAATAAAATGATTGCCCGAAATTGATCCACATTGTAACGATTTTAATCGGTATCCGTTCGACCTTCACAGGAATCAGCCTGTTTATTGTCAATCGCATCGTTCATCCTGTTGAGCAACACTCCGTTAAAAGCTATTACTGTAATTGAGAGAAGTAATGCAATGGAAGGTGCAAGAACTAAGAAAGAATATGATGTGACCTCAGATCACCACTCACTTTCCACTAAAATGAAACTGAAACTCTAGAAACACTGGACAAGGAGGCTTTCCTCAGAAAAAACGGAAAGCTAAACTTATATAAGATAGCCCTCAACAATCGGCGTTACACGATCTACACAATCTAAAATAAACTACAGTGGCTAGCACTCGGAAAAGGATTAGGGTGCAGTCACTTCATCATGCTTTGGAGCCGCCATATACATTAGGGTTCGTTGGTATTTTATTGGGTTAAGCCTTTTGATTAACTTTCTTAACCAAGCCAGTTGTATAGCATCAACATTATCCTGCGTGTTGTTACATTCAGTACATTTTGCGTATTCCAATGTTAAGATGATAAAACCCGAAAACATTTCCATATTTTATCATATTCTGTTTTTTATCAGACCAGATCAAACTAACATCGAACCATGATGATCCAAAGCCACAGTCTGAAACTTAGACTAGAAAATTCAGCAAGAAAAGAACACATGAATAGATTCAAGTTTTATTGTGAAAAGTAAAATTATATCATTCAATCGCTACAAAATGGTGTTTGGTTTAATATAACTACTGTCTCCTTCCAGTCTACTTTCACGCCTTTTTAATCTCTGAATCATTTCTTATTCCTGTAAAGATGTGAACGAAATGGAATAGGGAGAAAATGAAATTCATTATAGCAATCTGTTGAGCAGTATTCACTATCACTTTTACAGTTATTGAGTTGAATTGAAATCGGCTGCTTATAAAGAATTTATTCTCAATTACAAACGAAAAACGGTAACATGGACATCAAACCTAGTGTACGAGATATAGGAGTGTTTAATTTGAAACGAGATTTAGACGAGGTTTTCGTATAGAAACGAGACAATTGATGATAAATCGAGAAACATTATCTAATAAAATTGTATCTGTTCAGTAAACAACATTCAACTCACCGAACATGCATGTTCAAAAGTTGGACATTCTAACCAATCTTTGCTAGACGTATCATTTTTGGTTACAATAATGCCGCCATTTTCAGGACACACATGCCATTTACCGTCAAACATTACTTCGACTTCGTAATGGAGTTTGCATTTCACCTTCAGATTCAAAATAAATTTACATCATCCACTGATTCAGTTAGCTATAGAAATGAATTTCAAACAATGAGGTAAATACTAATAGAAATACGTGATGTCGCCAGCTAAGACAAGTGTTGTGGCTGTATTATTTTAGAAAGTCTACATTAGACGTACATTCATAGTACATAACATCCAAAAATCAAAGTTTCACAAGTATCTCTCAATGAAATGTTATTGCTGATAAGTATAGCAGTCGTCCAGTTTGGTGCATTACAATGATTCTTGAAGATAGAACATTGAACAACCACATTCATAATAAGCCGTCAAGCATAATCTACTACTTTACATCTCAGAATGTAAAGCGGAGAAACGCATAACTAAATTAACTGTAATGCGACGAAAGATAATGTGCAGTTAGTGTTTGAAATTACCAGATACTGTTTTATTTAGTAAAATGACTTGAAACACTCGAAAAAAAATTAAACGAAACATTTCAAGATAAACACCATGAAAACGGCGTCACAGATTTTCGACAATGCTCAAAGTATGAAATGTGCCCTCATACACTGAGACATGAATACAAACATCTTAATCGCGAACAACTTAGTGTCGATAGTGCTACAAAAACTGGATCAAACGGACTGCCAGTGGCTCTATTATAAAGACAAATACATGATGGTTCATTTTATTACACTGTATTGGGCATATCACGTTGCATTTATTCCAATTTTCTATAAAAAAAACGATAGAAAAAGTAAGTGCAAATTACCGACTTCCAAGTGTCAGTATGATTTCAACATGGATGTTACAGTTTCAAAGTACAGAACTGTAAAAGCGATAAATTGTGGTCTTCACGACACATGACTTATTTACTGCATGCTTGATCCCTGATTGCAGATGTTTAATACATTTCATAACTATCTACCAATAACCCCCCAATCAGTTCTTCCAAGACAAGGTCTTGCCAATAGTGTAGAGATGAAAAAAAAGAAACTGACTACTGAACAATGAATAGCTTGAAAGTATAGCTAACCCTTGGTTATCTTACTCACATAACAATGTTTAACCTCGATCTTTCTATAATTATTTGAGTGTTCAGTGAAATGTGTCAGCGAAAACAAAACCATCAGCTTTCAGCAAATATCATATCTTGTGTTCATTCTGTTCGCTGAGTCACCAAAGAAAACGTGACTAGATATTTTTATGAAGTTGTTCAGTCAAACAAATATGAACTTTAAATGGAGCACTTCAATCTGTCAAACAAAACGAACCTTAGAACTGTCTTCCGTTGTGATGAAATTAAACACCTAGATGCAGCAATTTTCCAGTCATCAGATTCTGTCGACTTCAAACAGCCAAATAGAACTCTGCTAACAATGCAAGCTTGATATTAATAATGATGGCAATCAACAATCAAATTGCGATGTTTGAGTGATTGTTCTCAAACATATTTGTCCAGTGACATGATAATCATTCAGATAATAGTGCGGTTTATATATGTATTCAACCAAAACTTACTTTCAAACAACGAGCGGATTCGGTATTACCAACGCCATCATTATAGGTTGTTCCAAAATTGAAACAACGTGACTGCATTCCGTAATACTGTTGATTACTGTTCATATCTGCAATGTGTGATAACAATCAAAACTCAATCTGTTTGTCAAGTGAGCTGGCATATACGTCATAGATTAGAATTTACAGTGACAAAGTCAGAAGTGACTTTATTCAGTCTATGTACACGTTGTTGTATAAATATGGCGTTCAGCTGCATACATCTTTACCTCACGGTAATAGGTGATATGGTCATGATTCAATGCTATTCGTTGTAAAATATGAGAATCATCAAGTTAAATTGTATTTTTTAACAACGGAAACTCACGTTGGTATTTTCGGTTATCGGTATCTTCACAGTGAGAATTCAGTAGTGTTCCATAAACGCTACTGATAACCTGAAGTAAACATCGATAGCATACTGGGTTAGTACAATATCATGCGCAACACAATTCCGCACATTGGTCATCCAACAAGCAGTATTACTAATAGCTTACGTTATACGATCTACCATAACATGTGCCACACCCATTCAAACTATTGATAAATAACTCGCAATTCAAGAAATACTGAAGAGCACACCAAACTCGTAGTCAGAATTTTGTGTAATTTGGATTGCGTGGAATGTTAACTGCTGTGTCACACAACCAGGTGTACTGACAAAACTTTGCTGAACACATTTTATTGCAGCAATCATGACATGTGCTTTTACCAAGAGTAGGAGTTTCGTTTCATATCTCATCATTCAGTTGAAACCGAATCTCCACTGAAAGTTGATAACAGTTTCATTTTCTATACACATGTTGGTTGAATCATGTAAATAAATAATTATCCAATCGTATACTTACTGAAATATATGGACAGCGATCTGCTAAAACATCCACTCCCCCCAACTTGTTTTGTTCCGACGCTGACACGTTAGACACATTGTTAAAATGTATATGTTGTGGCTGTAATGGTGAACTGAACTTCATCAAATTGCATATTCCGTAAGCGTTGGCATGAGGAATGCACCGAAATATTGAAATCATTTCATCACACCAAGGATATGAATTCTGTCCTCTGTAAGTAAAAACAAATTAGTTTGTCAACGCCACCTAACGATTGATGTCGAAATGCGTTCCATCCCTCTGTTCAACAGACTCGTGGATCTCGTCCTACCTGGCTATTTACATATGTTATAATGACCATAATGATTTAGTCAGTGATTATAAAATACTCTGACATCTTCAGGTTGAATCTTTCAGACGATAAGCAACCGCGTGAATTCACAACAGTAGATACTGCAGTTGAATCGCAATTATCACGAACTGTGTTACGAGTGACATTACGAAAGCAAGACATTACTGATCAGCTGTTTCACCAATGAGTATCAATGGAGAACCCTTTCTGTTTAAGTCTCTCAAAAGTCAGTAAGCGTCAAATCGGTGCGGGTTTTTTATAAAATTCGGTGAATTTATTTTTAATGGTGAATATCTGCAACTGTCTTCAGATATTCAATGAACAAAGCCGATCACCTGCAATCTCAGCTTCAACAAAAAGCAGAGTGATTCAATTCTTTGGTTATACTCTCAGCACGATAACGACATTCGGATGAGAAAAACTGTCATGATTCTTCAATGATACCTACTAGAAAGACTTAAAAGAAATCGTTACGTCAAATGTAGGTTACACTAGGATATTGGTAACAGTGAAGGTCTGCTTCTACTTCGTTGTATTTGAGGTGATGCCGGTAGCAAAATAATTCTCTAACTGCTTTCACTATATTGATGCACAAACAACGTTCTTTTCAGGATGAATTGCAGAGCGACTGAAACACTAATCTGAATGAACTAAGGGTTTTGACAGTTTTCTTTTTTCATTTGTATCATCGTTGTATTATCCGAGCTCTCTGTATTTCTCCTGTATCATGAAAAATTGTTCAATTTTAAAGTTTTCCGTAGTCAGTCACATCACCATATAAACAGCATATATTAAAAGCAACTAGATTTCAAATTCCGTTCGTACATATCTACATAGTATTCACTGAAAATCACAACTCAAATGCAAATGTGTCTGGTTCACGTCAGTATGAAGATGTACAAACAGGTACAACAGATTGTAAACATATGCCTAAAATTCAGTTTTTCACAACGTTATTGTCTGTGTAACGTAAATCAACAGTTGATTCGCTAACAGTGACGATATGTCGAATGTTTAGTGGACGAAATCCAGTCAGTCAAAATTCACTTCACCCGTGAGAAAAGTAAGTTTATTTCATTGGTTTTCACCTTGACTTTTGTGTTTTGATGAATTCACCACAACTTTGATGAATGAAATCGCAGCCTTGATCACGACCCCACTCCCATCGTTCAGCCATGGAAAAATTCACATTGTACCATCTAAAATAGCACAAGTAAAAGAATATTATCAGCATCATTTCATGAAGGATTTTCTGATAATCTGAAATATTTATCGAATAGAATGCTCACAGTTGATGTCACCATTAATGTAAAATCCATTTTGAAATCTTTCTTTTGGGAAAATCCCTCCACGTACATATTTGTAATATATTCTCACTGACTATTTATGTGCTACATTTTGATGGTCTTTTTAATCCCATTTTGGGATGTTATCATTCTTATTTTATTTTAATTGCTATGTTACGTACCTTTATTGGAACTTCTATGTATTATGTTGTTTAAGCTGATACTTAATGATGACTAAAGCCATATCAGATGGTATAGCTTGGCGGGAATGGAAGGGTGCGATTTGGATTTTAACGAAAACATTCTTTCAGAATTGGAAACATTGTGTTATTTTGGACGGAAAACAGCGTAATATTGTTCAAGTAATTATCAGTATTTCCTCTTTTGATTAATAATGGAACCGTTTCTTACCCAGATAAACTGCTTACTGTTTAAGTTAACTGGTCAAGGCACGTATCTAAACTTCTAGAACTTTTTTTCCGAAATCAGAATCCATTGTGAATTCTGCAAATAATCCATCATTACTAGTTAAGTATGTTATTCTGAAGTTATGTACGTTGATAAAACAAACTGAAGCTGAATGATGATTGAACTAAATGAGACCAATGGATTGATCAAATATAGTTGTTAAATAAAAATGAGTTGTATTCATCAGTCATTGTACTGATGGACTGTGTGATCTAGTAAGACTATATGTGCAGTAAAACAAAATGTAACAACAGAATTTCTAATGCACTCGCAGCGTTTCACAAGACTACGCTGCAGACATGTATTTTAAATTTGTGAAAACCAACCGGTGCATCAGTTATTGACATTTGAGCAATTTCTAAATGTTGCTTATTCACAACTCAAATATCATCAAAGGACAACTCCTAATGTTTATCTGTAAGACTACCTAACCATGAAGAATTAGCTCTTTGCAGGAATAAAATATGTTGCAGTAAACAATTTATTGTGATTTGATGTATGAAAAGAAATTGATTAGTTCACTTTTCATAGAAATGCACAACAACTGAACTTTAAAATGCCACCATCTCAGTCTAAGAAGAAAACGAAACTAAAACTTCAAAAGAACACGAATTTGAAATTTACCCAGTATCATTGAAGTAACCGAGAGTCAACCCAGAGACAGAAGCCATGATATCGTTATAAGCAGACATTATTTCTCCCTGAAAATCAAATCACACTATTAACATTGAAGTGATTATTTGGGAAAATATTTGCACAGTGGTTAAGCTAGCTATACACTTACAATGGACAGACGGCGTTCAAAATGTGAATGACGATTTCCACTGCCGCCATCTGATTCTAGATCAACGGCATCAAGATCCTTACACCCAAAATGATGTCTCGCAAACCTCTGTTTGAAAAAAAGTTAAAGAAGAATGAAGTTGTGTAGATTATATTGTTTATCCTGAACATTCACACACAGACTATATTCATCAGGTTAGTTGAGGTTGTCGTAATAATTACAATCTGATCGACTTAATTTGAAGATACAAATAATATTGTGTTGAAACGCAAGTCGTTGTTCAGCAGATTTATAGTAATGACTGTTACTCTGTAGTGTGCATTTGTGTTAAGTGAGAAACATGCACACACGTCAGTGAACGAATGGATTGAGATGCAGATAATAACTGAAACTTACTGGAGGTAGTAAAGTAGTCACTTGTAATCAGGCTCAAAATGACTTCGCAGATAATTCTACACGGCTGCTTATGACTGTGTCAAAGTGAAATATTAGACTTCCCATAAATTGCTATAAGAACATACAGTTTATTGACAACATTCATCTAATAAAGCAAACGGAAAAGAATTAATCTGGTGTAACGACTGTTTCCAATGTTTATTTGCAACAGAAATAGGTCGTCAACTGAGTGAAATAATAGGATCGTTTCCTTTTTAGGGAATGCAAATGGCGATAATCTGTCGGATCACTAATCAGGACAGAATAACTTACGACTACACTTGGCAATGTTAGGCCGATTCTCTTGAAACGCGTCATTCCAGAAATGGTATTCCATGTTCTCCACACATACTTCAAGGTATTTCTGAAAACAATATTTCAAAAAGTAAATTGACAATGTGACTTACGAGGTGTATTTTTCAAAGCTTATATGCACTACCATTACAATTCTAATGTTTTACATGTCGTAGCATCTAAAAACACGATTGAGATGTATGTGAAATCCAATTTCAGCAAACTAGCTCTTTATCTAAAGAATAGTTTTTTCCATGAATGAATTAACACAATGTGGAAACAAGCCTCAGCTAGTCACGTGTCTAAGGCGATTAGCACATCTGAATATCAGTAAATCAGGAGGATCGCTATCACAATCAAACAAAGAACAAACAAACAACTGGTTAGGTAGTGACCGTTACAAGAGTCGAAAGAAACTCATAATAATAATTATAAAAAAACACATTCATACATATATACATACATACATACAGCAGACTTAAGTAATTCAAGTATATGCATACAGGCATATCGCTCAGCAGAACGTTTCATGCTTGATTGTACACTGGGAAATTATTAAACAAGTTTCTACAAATCTCTTTATTGTTGATAAATAATTAAGTGTATAGAGCACTTCACATTATTACATAGTCAGAGCATTAGTGTGATATCTCTACACTAATCAAGTACATCAGTCATACAACACTATATATGGGAGAGAATGTGAAGCATTTGATATCTATCAATCAAGTTCAACTTGTATTGGTATATTTTGTCTGAGCATCGCTCGTGTTCTGGTGTAAAATATCATTCATCGAAAAATAGATTTCATGCATGAGCACTGATGTCAAGATGAATCAATGAAAATACAGACGCATACTATGTAGTTGCTTGATCTCACAAAGAGTAAGTTATGGTGAATAAATAAAGTGTTTGCTCCCCCACACAACGAGGTCTTTTGGACTAAAATTCCAGTCAGTGGAATAACATTCAGTGATACATTTAGAACTCCATTTTGAAGGAACAGTGAGAAGACGTAATTGATCTGAAAAATGTGATGTATTTGTGCAATACATTTCGAACAATCTGCTCAAGGCATTTTATATGATTATAGATTTAGGCCAATTAAATAGACGTTCAAATAGACATAAGGTGATAATTGTGAGGGTATGAAATTTTCACATTACCGACGGTCATTCAATGGCTTGTAGAGTACCGGGGTAAATTTTTATAACATTGTATGAACTAGGGTAATGTGTCGATTTCTTACACTTTCTCTCTCCTTCACTTACGATTATCACCTTACGTCTATTTAGAACAACACATATGAGCGACCAATATTGTTTTCGATTAGATCGTCATCAATATTTAAATGAAAACGTTAAACCAGTCAAGGGAATTTGAGTCCATTATCACAACGAAATGAAATAGATTACGTCACTACACAAGTTGATAGTAGGAAGACAAGATTACTGATAGAAGTAAGAAAAATAAAATACGATAACAAAAGTTTAATCAATAGTAGGTCAAACGTGGATAAATAGACTTACAATAATCATTACGAAACATTAAAACCATAACCTCAAAAGAAGTTTAGTCTATTCCTTGGTACGACGTAACGGGTGGTCCAGGTTCTGATCGATTCGACAGCTGCATTTCGGCAGTTTGTACGGGAATACCGATCTACTCAACAGAACAAATTTCCTCCTTTTGCAGTATTAGATGATACGAGGAAACAACAATGATAGTGGGACACCAGTGTTTCTTATGTGGTAAATGTGACAGTGTGGTGCTGATGAACGATATTTGGATAGAGAATTGAGTAGCGTTCGACGTATGACTTACCGATCAGCTTCCAGTCCTTCATTATCTTCTTTCCGTAATTCGGGTTGACCAGTTCGTCGATTACGCGTTGTCCTAGGTTGACCGTTCTCATCACGTAGGTAAGAAAATATTGAATAAACGAAGCCCTGTCAAATAGGAACATATTTTGTCATCTGTTATGGTCAGTCGAACGAGTTTACCAATGACAATAAGAGAAAATTATCAAATGATTTCAGTGGAATGGAATGCTCTGTTTCTCTTGAGACTCATTAATAACCCAATGCAAACACAAGTGGACTAAATCAATACAAGTTAATCGTTCAGAAGAATTTAAATAAATTCATTGTACTAAATTTTCCTATCATTTGTTGCAATTAATCTACAAACGTGCAGCCACAGAAAACGGTCCAATACTATACTTGACAATTAGTAGTTTCGCATTTAGCCGCGACGTAAAGAAAATTGTCAAATCGTTCTTGAATTTACATTTCCTTGTGAATCACGCAAAATAAATGCTAGATCTGAGAAATTACTCAAGATTGTGAATATGATAATTGGACATGGGAAGAAAACTAAATACATACGGTTGAAGACTAAAGTAGATAGGAACGTGAGTAACTGATGATGGACTATTTGTGTAAATAAACTAGTTCTATAGTTACAAAGTAACTGAGCTATCTGTTATATAAATATATATATATATATATATATATATATATATATATAGATAGATAGATAGATAGATATCCTTTATCATAAGCTCTCTGCTGGAACACAAGCTATTAATACACGATTTACAGTTCCTGTTTTGTTGACAAATCATCATTTACAATCTCCGATTCTGACAGGCACCTTCGTCTCATTCACGTTCAGTTGTCCATTTTTATCAATTTGTTCGATGTGTTTTGGTTTTGTATTTGAATAGGCAAATGTCTGAAACATACTAACGAATCTTGTGTTGGTAGTGACTGGTCTTTATTCTTCCTCTTCTATTGTGGCATGTTAGTATTGAGCTGTCGTTCAAGTATGGAGTAGCAAGTTTCTGGTTATTGTTGTATATTGGTTACTAAAAGGTCATCTGGGCATCGGTTATTTTGAGAATATATCATGAAAAATTTCCATCGTCTCAGTTCACCGAAATGTGTTACTTCCTCGTCTACAGCAGAATTCCTTTGGTTGCTTAACGCTGAAAATTCTCAAATTAATGTCTTATGATGTCAGAACTGATATTTTGTTAAATTAAACCATAAACATAAGTTCAGCATTGAGTGATTGTTAGATGCTTTGTTACTTCTTACTTATCTTTCAGCAATACATATTGCAACGGGAAAATAACTTTACTAAGTAGCATAATAACTTAGTGAAATTAAATTACCAAACAACAGAGAATACTGAGAAATACAATTACAATTAGACAGAGCGCTTTACAACATCTACATAACTGACGTTGTGTTGACCGCTTTGAAAAATTCTCTTTGCTTGCCAGATTCACGGAAACTGGTCGTCAAAGTATGATCGACTTAATGGCTCTGTTTGGTGTGTCGTTTGAAGTATACTAATATGATTTCCTGTAATTCCATCTCTATTCTCATTCACTTTTTTATCTGTTGATAAAACACATAATCATTGATCTAGTTTTCAATGAGATTCCGAGAAACATTGATCTCAAATGACATTGCATTGGCAAGTTTCTCATCGGAATGCAAATACATTGCGAGAAAGTAATTCATTACAATCTCAGCATTGTGCTCACTCCGTAATGAACACTTCAATAATCAATGCAATGAGATAATAGTACAAAAATAGATAAAACAAGTAATTCATGGGTGTTTCACTCACAAACGTGTGTCCTAATTCGTGAATTATTATTTGTTTCAATTTATTTGGATTGGTTTGGAGAAAATTCATGCCTGAGCAAATTGCAATCGAACCTGCAATCGGTCTTCATTGAGAAAAGGATGATACAATTTTAATTATTAGACATGGGATAATGTGGAGAAAAATCAATGTGAGTAAACTAACAACCAACAGGCTATCGACCAAGTGGGAAATCGATAGCACTTACCGTAACTACTTGCTTACCTATCGGTATCGGAATCTTTCTCACATACGTCAGCTGCAGCCAATCTTGAACGCGAGTTGCATTCTTCACTTGAATGAATAAAGAGAACAAAGTCACTTTTGGCTGACTTTGTGACGTTGACATTTTTCACAACATCTTTTTCAGATGTCCGACATACCTGTGTAATTAAAACGGAAGGATAGTATGCATCAATCAGTCAGGAAGCAAGACACGTAATTATCAAACCTGAAAAGTTTTGTGCCACTCTTGCTGTCATAACCGCAAGTATATCAACATATAGTTGTTTGAAGTTGAGAATCAGTGTACTTTTCAAGTGAATGGTTTTCTTAGTACATTTAAAGTTAAAGAGGCTGTTTAATATATCCAATGACGTCATTGCAGTTGAAGCTTTGTTTCACCGGACTTCACTTAACCAAAGTTTTTTCAAATTCGCTTCATCATTGATCTCCACAAATGTAAATTATGGACCACCAGAAGACCGTATTTACCTCACTGTGTCTCATTCCGTGAAACTGAGCAGTAGAAGGAATGAAACTAAGTATCAGCGTTGTGTGATAGTGACCGAGTTCAACGATGAATCACTGCAACTCTACCGCATTTTACAAACAGCACAAATCGTATTCGTGTTTTGAATGACATTCAGTGGTTCAGTATGCGATATCATTAGCGTTTCATTGGCCTTTTATGTGATCCAATACTCTTTCTTACTGCTATTAGGACGTATTGCTCAGGATGATGGAGAAATCGATTCTGCGTATGACATAAGTGAAGATCGCTGAACGAGAAATCTAGTGGGATAGTTGTGAACATACAAGCGTCATCTGAATCAGCGGAACGATGACTTACAAACTACCTCCATTCCGCATTCAGTTTGGAAATCATGAATGCTGATATTCAAATGATTCATGAGTTTGGAGGCAATCATTAGCTTCATTTATTACGATGAGATTTTTTGTTGAGTGCACCACATCTAATATTCATATGATAGTTATCACAAGAATTCAATCATTCCAATATGACGACTGACCTGAAGATACTCCTCTGGGATTTCAAAACCCACACATTTTGTTACGTTAGAACATTCACCTTGACAGTAATGCATGCGTGGCAGCTGCTTTGATCGAACTCGAGACTCACAGTTGCTAATGCATCGGAAAAGAGAATATACAATAGTGCGACATATATTACAGAACACTGTCAATGCAAATCGTCATGTGAGGAAACACTTAAGAAGTAGATCGACATCGTTTGAGATGTTTGTCGTAGTGTTTATCTCTGAATAATGCTGAGAAACACGTTAAATTATCAAGCCTCATTCTTCAAACAACAACGAATACGATGTGCTACAGACTGAATCAACAAATACTGATGGTGTATATCAGGGCTGTTTTGCGTTATCGCCTACAAATTCCACTTACGTCATTTGTGTTTCCACTGGTTCAATAATATCCTAGACGAAGTAATAGTTCACCCCAAGTACAGTGATAACAAACATTTCTGAAAAAACGTGGAAACCTCTAAACTTATTGATCAGGTCTTGAATAAATTTAAAGACGAACTTTACTCGCATTAGTACAAGTTGTTACTTGAACGTTTCAAAACTTGTTCCGCACTGTATCTGTTGGTTTTCGGTGGAGCGCTTGACGGGGTTGACGACTGGAAATGATCTTCGACATTCTTTCACACCGCGTCGGTGAACATTTGAGGATGTCTCACAACGCTTTGTCCGGTTATTCGACTTTATGGTAGTTCACGACTTTGTCCGTTTCATCATGAAGTGAGAACCCTGGTAGACTATTAGTTCACTGAAGTATGTGAACAAACAAAGATGTAGTGGTTTGTTCCCTGAACAAACATCACATCAACTGCCAGTCATCTGAGATCGACATTCAATATTTACTAAAATAGGTTAACTAAAATAATCAATCAATTTGTAGGACTGTCATTAAACCTACCGTTCGATTAGTATTTGTTGGGTAGATCTTATCTTCGGTTGCAATGTCCTTGTCCAGAATGTCACAGCATCTTCAACCTGTTTCTGTAATTCAGAAACACAGTGTTCCAATCAAACAGAACATGAATAAAGCGTTTGATTTCGAAGATTATGGAATATTTGGAAATTGTTAGTTCTAGTGAATTTTTGAATATTGTGAACCGATGAATAATATGAGAGAGTAATGTGTGATACAGTTTGATGTTTTGCAAGTGTCTCATTACATTCATATATATTTGAGTCGTATTCAGGGGAAGGAAGTTTAGTGATGTAACTAATGACATGAATTAGTCACACACTATATTCCGAAGACAACACCATTCTTGCAGGATACTGTATGGTTCCTGTGATATCAAAATATAGTGCTGTACTGAAATTCATTTCACCTCTTATTGTGTAATTCACTTGAGTCTTTTGCTCCACGATGTGATCATCTCTGTCTCAAAAGCTGAGTTCACTTTGCTGACAAAATACCCATCTTCAAATAGTTTACGATTCTTTGGTATGAAATATTATCTCCTATCTGTCGGAAGATTATCATACCTGTATATTGGTGTGCATTCTCTAATCATAGTCGATATGCACATAAATATAATCTATCATGCTACATGGTGAACTGCTCTGTTCATTTTAGCAATTGTAAACTTATTTCAAACTAACCTCCTGTCTATGAATGGAAGTGCACTTTTCAATGAATATCAAGTGTATCACTCAACCTAATGAAGTGAATGATACCAGAGGTATTTTCGACGACTAGTACTTGTAACGGTGGAATTCTGAATTGTAACACTACCATGAACAATATTAAGATATTTTGTGGAATTCAGTCAGCGTCATTTATTTCCGTATATGCATATAAATGAAAAGAACTATGAAAATGTATGCATAAAAGACAATTTAAAGATACATTAGGAATAGTGTATTATTTCAAAAAATTCAAATTGTTAAAATTTGCTAACCTTGAATTCATCGAACAATAAAAGATTTTCTAAATCTTCACTCAAAACCACTTGAACTCGGAATTTTTCACCAACAATAAATTCACCTTTTCCATGTGCAGAAGTTTTATTATTCTCACCGTTAATCTGTACACAATTGTAAGATTAGTTATGAAAGATAATATCAAGTTACAGGAGAGTGTTGTACAGTCAAATTTTCCACAGATCTGTTCGTGAAACGAAGCAAATACAAAATAATAAACAGTAATATTATTTTTACAATTAAAAAGAACATGAACAGATTCCAATGATTTTTGGAAAGGAATACATTTACCAAGACTATCTAGTCATTATTATAGGCGGTTTATAAGCATACCACAGGCTAACATGTCACAACATAACTCTATTCTAATTCAGATGCTTAATTTCAGTTTAATCAAATCAGATTTCATTGATTAATATCTATCAGAAATCAATGTCTATTTCACCAATACAAAGTTGGAACGTAATCAACATCACGAACTAATGAGATTAAAATGAAGTTTATCAACATCGTTTCTTATGAGAAATTGAAAGCAAAAATAAATCAGCTAATTATGCGAATAGAATGATAGTAATTCATATTCAATTCAATGAGGTCAAATTTGTTTAATGAAAATTCTGTGAAAATTCTGTTTGATACAGTCTACTTTCGGGGATGATCTAAGAGATTTCTGAAGATAAAATAGGCACAAAACTTTGACACTATTGATACATATAGACTGCAAGTGATAGTACGTTGTGTATTACGCAGTCTTGTAGGATGAAATTATTCTCTGCATATTTTACATTGATAACATCTTGGGTAATTTTCTTAATTATCTAATAAGGAATATATCAGAGCTATGCAGTTCATTCTACAGATAATTCCGACTATGTCTAACTGAATAATTCACATAATTGAGTAGTATTTGTTGACGGAAGTAGCGACTAGCGTGGAATTCACTGAGTGAAACGTAATTGTCAAAATCTGTGATATATCGGAACTCATTGAAATACTTGCAATCCTATAAGTCTCCCCGAGATGACAATATACTCCAGCTTCTGCTACATGTAGATTAGTGAATCAGTTTAAAACATAGAGACAAGTGAATGTTAGATTATCAGGGTCTCCACTGTATTTATCTGCCTTCTCATCCTACAACATTCAGTGTTTCTCCGGATAATACTTTTATTTCTTGAAATAGTTAATACGTCATTTTCAATTGTAATAACTGTCAGAATAGCTAGATGTATACTCTGGAATACTCCAGATAATACGTTTATTTGATGTAACAGCTCACGCGTCATTTTCTAATGAAAATTTATGAAACACATGATGGACTCGATAATGTAGGGGATGAAAACGTTGATACACATGTATGTGTCAAACGTTTATAGCTGTTATTACAGAATTTATTAATTCTGCATGGGTTGTCGATCCCATATCATCCAAATTTACTGACTCGCCAAAAAAACGCTAACCGAAACACATGATTCAGTCCATCTTAATTCTTCCCTGGCAGTTAGAAGGTCTTCTTTCAGAAGAATTATGACGTCTCATGATGGAAGCCGAGTTCTGTAGGAAGTCGCGAGTTCGAAGCCTCTTCTGACAACTAGAGCAATCATTCTTTTCGGTACATGGAACGTTCAAACATTGCGGCAGAGTGGAAGACTATTTCATGTTACTGCAGATATGGAAAGATACAACCTGTATTTGCTTGGAATTAGTGATACGCATTTGACAGTGGTAGGACAAATGAGACTAGCTTCCGGGTAACTCCCGTTATACTCTGGTCAAGAAGAGATAAATGCTGTCCAAACAAGCACAAATGGCACTAATAGAATGGGAATCTCATGCGCCTAGAATCATTTAAGCATCCTTCATACAAAAGAAAGAAGATTTTACAATGAACGTCATCCAACGCTATGCACCTAACAATGACTACGATTACGATGTTGAAGATCAATTTCACGAGAAGCCTCAGTCAATCGTTAACAGATGCTCATCAAAGCATTGTCCATTCTGATGTGAGATCTAAATACCAAGGTTGAGGAGGGTAATACTGAAGAAGAAAACATCATGTTATGAAATGGATTGTGAGAATGGAACGAAAATGTTGAGAGAATCGCAAACCTATATGCCTTTAACAAACTGGTCACCGGCTGCACAATAATCCTACACAAACGCGTGCACAAAGCTGCATAGATTTCATTGGATCCCACTTCTCAGAATCATACATGAATAAATGAGAAATTCAGAAGGTACATGCAAGTTGCGTGAACTAATATAGGAGTTGATATTGACTCAGATCACCTTTTACTGGTCGCCAAAATGAAACTGAGACCCATGCAATACTGGA
Organism: Schistosoma turkestanicum; assembly: GCA_944470395.2. Classification (NCBI taxonomy): domain Eukaryota; kingdom Metazoa; phylum Platyhelminthes; class Trematoda; order Strigeidida; family Schistosomatidae; genus Schistosoma; species Schistosoma turkestanicum. The sequence continues at coordinate 22,164,352 of OX103974.1, forward strand.
CAACGAAGCAGAAAACATCAGAGAAGTTTTTTATGGCCTTTATTCGAGATACTTGCAAACTCAATGAATTCAAGATATCCCTCAACGATTGGTTTCAGACGTTGCACGATCTGCTCATTGGAGGGAAAACAACAATGGATAACGATTGGAAAGTGATTGAGGAGGCAGTCACTTCAACATGTAAGGAGGTTCTGGTTCACAGAAAGTATCATAACAAGGAAAGCATTTCTGTTGTTATATTCTTGATAAAATTCATGAAAGGATGAATAGGACATTTTTTTGAATCGACACAGACTATAAGACAGAAGAAGGTGATTTTAATACTTAACGGATTCAGTTGTACGTTGTGAACATGAGAATCAAGATTTCCATGAATATTTTGAATTTGCCAACAGCGATCTGTTCACAGTAAACCGACTCAATAATCACACTGACATAGCATTTCTGATCATTTTGGAGCTATACGGAAATTAAGGAAACAGAGTAATGAGATTGATTTTGAGTAGTTGACGCAAGTTGTAGTCTGTTGTTTATGTGGTAATAATTCAGCAAGTGATTGCTACCATAGTATTGATCAGCAAGCTCACATCTTTTGACAAAGTTCTACATTATTGAGACTGCAGTTGAAATAAAAAATTCCGTATGACAACTGAAATAAAGCTATATCATTATCTCTATATCTACCTCTGAAATTATGTTGCAAAATTAAGCGAACTGTACAAAAACAATTAGGTATGGAAAAGCCGACAAGAGTGTAAATAATCGTTTACATGCGATTTATTCACCTGGTCCACATTATTCATTTGTACAGATGAACACAGAAAATATTGCAGGAATAATGCAGAATAATCAATGTGATGCTGTCGAAACAGTTGAAATTCAACTAATCATATTACTTTGACATTGTATATTCTAATATGTATGTTGTGTTCATTTACAATCATTTTAGAAATATGCAAATGAATAATAATAACATTGCAGTTTATACATATTACGAAGAATCTCAAGCGTAATCAAGTGTTATGGATGAATGTGTAGTTGAATTCTGGTGTCTAAATTTTATAGGAACAAAAGGACAGAAGAAACTACCTAAGGTAATTCATCTTCATCTATGAATAGTCGACTACATAGACGAAAGTGTCCGGAAACAACAACTATTTACATTGTTTGATAAAAGTGATAAAATACGCTTCACTCAAAACGATAACTGTAAGTGTAGACGTTACGGTAAGGTAGATAAAATGGATATGTGACAAGAGATATCAGCGATTCTGGTGATTCGTAGCGTTTGTGAGGTTAGTTACTGATAGCAGTAGCACTCAAAAATTGCAATAAGTCTCTATTAGATAATTAGAAATTTATTTTGTTGAAAATTCCACAATGATGGAATTATCCGGGAAGCATGGGTAGAAAAGTTCGAACGATCACGAACATTTGTTAATGACTGGAGATTAGGAGAATATTGAAAGTACAGATCATGCTCTCTCTTGTGAGGTGTATTGTTCAAGGCTTATATGCACTACCATTACAATTCTAATGTTTTACATGTCGTAGCATCTAAAAACACGATTGAGATGTATGTGAAATCCAATTTCAGCAAACTAGCTCTTTGTCTAAAGAATAGTTTTTTCCATGAATGAATTAACACAATGTGGAAACAAGCTTCAGCTAGTCACGTGTCTAAGGCGATTAGCACATCTGAAAATCAGTAAAGCAGAAGGATCGCTATCACAATCAAACAAAGAACAAACAAACAACTGGTTAGGTAGTGACCGGTTGAGATAGATAATACTGAAAAAGAAAACGTCATGGGATGAAATGGACTGTGGGAATAGAACGAAAATGTTGAGAGAATCGCAAACCTATATGCCTTTAACAAACTGGTCACCGGCTGCACAATAATCCTACACAAACGCGTGCACAAAGCTGCATAGATTTCACTGGATCCCATTTCCCAGAATCAAATCCATCCTAAATATGTACATGAGAAACTGATAAAGTCCATGTTATATGCGAGAACCCCTTATTCTTCGCCAAAATTAAACTGAAACTCAAGAAATACTGAACAAATTACTTGATTTGTGTAGCAATTTCACACAAATGATGTGAATATATAACAATCCGAAGTAGCTCAATACATTACCAATAAAGAGATTTGCAGAAACATGTTTTAACAAATAATTTTCAAATCATTAAAATCATTAAATTTCCATATCGGATCACAATTAATTGTTTCCTATGAAACTCAACAAATTGATTCTTACATTGAAATGATTTTCAACCAGTCAAATAATTGTTTCAATGGAAAATCAGCATTCCCATTGACAAATTGAGCAAATATTTCATTTTCATTTGAAGCTATCATCACTTGATTAAACTTTACTGCCACTTCACTATTATCAAAATATATTTTTAGGGATACTAAGATAAATAATGCAGTCTGTATCTAATATATCTAAGCAAAATAAAACTCTAAAATTTCATTGTTAGTAATTAGGCTGTGAATGGTACCTTCCTCGACTCCTGAGAAAATATTTCATTTTCATTTGAATCCATCTTCATTTCATTAAACTGTATGGTCATACCATCATCGAAATATATCATTAGGGATGGATATGATCAATATAAAAACTATAGTTGGTTCATAATATCAGTCGACATAATAAAACTCTCCATTGTTATTAATGGTAAATGTGTTGTGAATGATAATAACACAGGTGAGTTGGTTATGACTTCATTAAGTTATGACGTTCATCCACGAAAGCATCAGTGAAACCCAATTTGAATACAAGAATTGATATCTGTGTACTTGAAGTTAACACCCCAGTTTCATTTTGAATGTGTTGATGTTTCATAGTGATTGCATTCTGCGAACCGTAGGTGTTAGGTTTTGCGGTATTTGTGCTTGTTCTGTGCCCACATTGAACGTTTCATCAGTATTCATTTATACTACTTATTGATATTCAGTAAACGGTTGTATGTTTAATATTTTGCCAATGAGCAACGAAACATTAAATATTCTGCTGTGTGACATGCCTGATATTCAGATGTGTTAATCGCCTTTGACAACTGACTAGTGAAGTCTTGTTTCCGCATTGTGTTATTTCATTATGGAAAAAACTATTTTTTAGACAAAAATGGTAGTACATATGGGCTTTGAACACTGTAACTGAAGAGAGAGAATATTTACAGTCTACTTGATACCTACTTTCAATATTCTCCTAATCTCCAGTCATTCACAACTGTTCGTGAACATTCAAACTTTGATTAATTGTGAATGCGCTCTTTAAATAAATCAGAAATAACAAACTGACGTTTGATTATAGGAGAACAACTTACGTGGTATGTACAATAATCACGATTTTTACACAAGATCCCACAAAATGTGTCTTTCACTCCGTAAAGATGGATCACAAGTTGATGAAATGCTGTAAGTTCGTCGACCGAGTTGTCTACGATATGAGTAACGTATGCTCACCAGTCGTCTATCATAATGAGCTGTGTTAACTGGTGCACAGTAGGCAGAGTTTTAAATCTGATGGCTGATTGAATTGGAGTTGTTTATTGTCATACGGAAGTTGAAACCATGAGAAAATCACTATGGTTGTCGACTTTGCTCCACAAAATTATTTTGAATATAATAATTAAATTAAATTCATACACGGCGTAGATTATGCATTGCAAGATTGAGCAAAATTTTACTGAAAGCAGACAACTACAAAATAAAATAATTTATAATTACTTATGGATATTAGCACAAGCTGAATAGTTTTATTTAGTTTTTGAAAGGAACACATTTAAAGATCAAACAAATTAGCAACTTCAATTGACAAGAAAACAAGAGGAGACTTCGTTATTTGAAAAGTGAGAGCATCACTTTCAGGATATTGCAATGATTTTGGTTTTCTTCCGGACAAAAGAAAGAAGACGTTATTGGAATTATTTTGTTGTTAAAATAAGTAGAATGAATAAAGATACTGTGATGGATTTGGTTTCACCAATTATGTGGCGGTTGGTATTCCATATACTACTTTACGTCGTATTCTGCCCGTCCTGATAACCGTTACTAGATTACGATCAATGATGTATAAATCGGCAGACGGATCTGAAGCGTTGGTTACGTTTACTATGGCAACACACACACATTAAAAACCACTGGCACACAAAGCACACGAGCAAATTAGCCAATGAACGAATGAGCCAGTAAATGAATCGAATTAAAATGTAAATATATTCACACAGGCAAATGATTGAGTCATCGAGTTACTTAGGAAGCTAACAATAAAAGGAGTAGAATGAATATGCACGTAGGCGGCAAGCAATGCTCAATCATACCTGCTCATACAAACGCGACAATAATAATTGCACAATGACACACATAAGTTATTGACTTACAATTGAAATTTGATCAATCTAAAATACATGTGAAGATTTTACAGAAAAATTGTCGCTACAATTTCGGAAATAATTTCACGTCATCTTCATGTATGTGCGATTCATTTAGTAGATGATATCCGATTTAAGTTCGAACGTGTGATGTTATTCCTGATAAAATATTTAGTTGACTAAAATGACTTTAGTATGGGCTGAAAGGGTACTCGATATTATGTCAACTTGAGTTGGAAGACATTTTGACAATTGATGTTGATGTTGTAATAAGTAGTATTAGATACAAAAATCTCAAATGACAGCCATAAAAACTGATTCACATATCCATTGAAAAATAATTTGAATGTAAAAAAATGTGATCTGTTTAAACAGTAATAACTCATCTCAACACATAAAACAGACGATTACCGTTACGAGATTTGAAAGAATTCAACTCTGATATTCAACACAATCGACTCAGTTTATGAAAATAGGTAAGCAGCCTATCGCGCTGCAATCGAATTTGTGTTTCAATTCTCACTTTGAATTTCTTCAACATAAAACCGACTACTGAATTTGCATAAGTAGCATCAATCAATACACAAGAAAAGAGACAAGCAGAAGGAGTTTAAATATAACAAATTTCAAAGCATTAACAGCTACATAAAGTAAGATTTATAGTCAATGTCGACTTAAATACTACGTTGTTCTCATTTCATACAAATTTTTCTGATTTTCGCCCTCCATTAACCTCACCAATGAATTATTTTCTCTAACTCGCATCTCTGTGATTCGAGGTGTGTTTTGTAATGCAGTTAAGTGATTTCAACAATAAGTGTCATAGTCACCTCCTAAGCCCTTTCAATTTTTCATCCCCAGCAGGAATCTGGTTTCTTCTCCCTCACAGTAGGTTGTTACTGATGATGTATGGTTAACAGATTCACAGTATCTTGTATTAAAAATAACCTGTACCTTTCAGATATTTACTTATGTAGATCGCACAAATTTCACATTCGTATTGAAAAATTCTGATTTTACTGTTGGCTTGCGGTTGTGTTTTAGTCTCCGACGTTCTTCACTTGTACGAATGCTTCCCTTGCTTTACTAAGCCACCCCCCTTATATCAGCATCATGTGAACCTTGTTTCACAATGATGCTGCTCAGGTGTGTAAATGTATTCAGACCTTCCAAATGTGTGAATCACCCTCCATGAAGTATCTTGCAGTTCAGTCCATCATAAGAATACCGTGTGATGTTGATTGTCTTATAACGTTCATCATAAAGTTGACGAAGCCTACATATTGTCGTACCATATATGTTGTCCAATGCTTCTACAGTCAAGTGAGTGCACGCATAGTGATGAGTTCCTTCTAAGTGATTGTAGTGTTGCGATTTCGACAGTGAACGATCGACCCTTACAGAGTGAAGACGGTCGATCTCGAAGTTAGACGTCTAATGACACTTTCGTTCGTTTCAACAACACACCGTTGTAAATGTGTCTTGCTACTGATAATAGTGTAATGCGTCTGCATAAGACTGGGGGTGTATAAAGAATCTCAGCTTATACCATAAGGTGTGGAAATTCTTCTATAGGAAGATGCTTCCAGTTCTAAGTCGGATTGAGATTTTCTGGTTATCATTCATTTAGCAATTTCGTTTTCCATGGAATAAGATAGCGAAATAAAAATAACGGTAAAGTATAATTAGTCGTGCATAATTTCATAACTTTCCCATAAATGTTTTTTCAGAAAATATTGTAACATAATGCTTCTGTGTCCAATTATCCTGAATTCAATGAAACAACATTCACTGATACTGTTGTTCGACCATACTCACTTCGTGCAACAGAAGAACTGCAACGGATCAATGAACACACTGAACACACTTAATAACCTGACTGAACTAAAACCATGTGCAATGCCCACTGTGGGGAAGACCTTTGATCGGCTGCAGAATTCCACGCTGTTCACAATACTGGATCTATGATCAGGGTATTGGCAACTGCCGATAAAAGAGAGTGATCGAAATAAAACAGCATTGACTGTACGTGATAAGCAGTACCAGTTCAAACGGATGCCGTTCAGGTTGGCAGGTGTACCGTTTACATTCAGAAGAATAATAATGCTGCTGCTCAAGAACCTAGAGAATGTTGAGGTGTATGGCGACGGTGTAGTGGTGCACAGCCTATCAAAAGCGGATCATGTTAACCATGTGGAAGCTGTCCTAAAACGGATTGAAGAAATCGGACTACGAATTAATAAGGATAAATCACAAATAGCGAAAAGTAGTGATCCCAAAGAGCATGCGGCATAAGATGATACAGGAGTGTCACCAGGTAGCTCATACAGGTATCACACGAACGACTGATCTAGTAAGACAAAGTGCATATTGGCCAGGCATGAGAGACGATGTGGCACAATATGTATTGACTTGGCAGCGGTGCCAACTAATGAAAAGTAATCGATACATGCACCCGCCATCGCAGTCAGTTCCCGTAAATGCAGTTGGTGATCTATGGTCCGTGGATCTGATGGGACCGTTCCCGCAGAAAGACAGCGGCAATCATTACCTGATGGTGATGACAGAACATGCCACACGGTGGGTAGACGCCGTACCAATTCCAGATCAGCGAGCGAAAACATTGACGGAAGTAGTCATCCGGCACATTGTGGCATGTCACGGAATACCGAAAATAATATTAACTGATCAGGGTCCCTGTTTTGAAAGTGACGAGTTTAGGTCCCGTCTGGAACAGGTCAGTATCAAGAGAATACGAACTACACCATATCATCCGCAGACTAACGGGCTTACAGAAAGAAACAACTGGACGTTAAAGGAATGGTTAGCCTCTAATGAGGGAATTGGGAGAAGGAATTACCATTAATCTTACTGGCGCATCTTGCCTCAATACAAGGAACAATCAAGTAATCACCTTTGCTGATTATGTACGGGAGACATCCACGACTTCCAGTGCACAATAAGACATGGCTGCAACAACATAAGTGGACGGCAACAAGGTTAAAGAAGGAGAGGAGAGAGGCGATCAGCAATATAAAGAAGAAACAGATGTCGCACAGAACGACAGAACAGCAGAGTAGGCAGTTGAAGACGTTTAAAGTCGGGGACCTGGTAAAAAGTAGAGAACAGAAAGGCACCGTAGCATGGGGACAAGGATCAGGGAAGCTGCTCCCGAAATGGGAAGGACCGTACATTGTTATTGAGAGACGTGGCTCTGTTTGAACGATACGGAAATGAGACAACCAAAAAAGCGTAAATGCCAGTCAACTGCAGAGGTGTTTTCAAGATTATCAAGCGTGTGAGTCACGGAAAGCACCAAAGAAGACAGAGATACGGCGATCAGAATGACTACGACGACAGCTTATTAAAAGGGGGGACGAGTGTGGTGCGAGCTACTTATAAGTAGTATATGACGTGAGCGTCAACGTAATGTCTGGCAGCAGAAGATGGGGAAAGATCAAGAAAGGAAAAGTTAGAAAACAATGGAATTTGTATGAAATGCATGAATAGTGACAATGGATTGATGTTTTGAAACAGGAACAGTCCAGTTCGATATGATGAACTAATATTTTGCAGATGAACGATTTAAGATAGGGTTTTCCGATTTTACTGAGTAACTCTGTGATTTTCGTTAAACAAAATTCGGTTGCCCTCACCTGTGTTCTCGTTCACCATAGTAATGCTTCCTGTACAATAAACAACTTTCATCAAATTAGAGTTAAACGAGAGCGTCTGTATATATTATTATATTGCGAAAACATATTGTGTTTGGCATAAAAGAACGGCCAACGATCAATTCGACACTGATCATCTTTCCAACTATTGATATGTTTGGTCGTTTTCACATTATTATTCCACAAACAATGGAATCAGTTTTAAACCTATTCCTTTAGAGTACAAACACAGTATTGTTCAAACCCACTAACATGGAATTAATTTGACCAAACTCAGAAACTCTGCCGTGCTCCTGTTTACCAAATAAAATTGTTTGAATCTAATTAGGTTATTTGTGTAACTCATATCACTTCACGTACTCCGAGTTTCTTTACGTTTAATTACGTTAATCCCTTCCATTGACTTATTTAACAGCAGCGACTTATCAACACCACTGTACTTTTACAATAGCTGCGTTTGCATGAGCATGTGTACTTGAACATTGGTTACCGCTTACGCACATATGCGTTCTACTACATTTCATGTTGACCGATTAAGGTATTCGATCACTCATTCATTTTCCAGACTATATATATAGGCAAGGACATGAAAATGTACTTTTCCTATATTGCATTAGTTGAATAAGTATCTGTTTCAATTGAGATTAAGGTGTGATGCGTCAGCCTATTGTTCTCCTGATTTTTCACATTTATTAGATCTTGGTTATTTTCTTAATCGTTAACTAGTTATCAATCAGAGCTATGTAGTTCATCCTACAGACGATTACGATTACATCTAACTGAATAATTTGCAAAATAGAGTAGAATTCGCTAACAAAATAGCGACTACCATGGAATTTAAACGTTCATTTCCGATTCCATGAAATATTGAAATTCATCAAAATATTAGTGATCGTATAAAACTCTCTGCGATGACAATGTTCTCTAGCCTCTGATCATTTTAGATTAGTGAATCATTTTGAAATAAAGTAGGAAACAATGTTACATTGTTATGGATTCCACCGAATTGCAACATACAAGATTTGATATCTAAGGAGGGCATATGAAAACCGTGTACTTGATTAATGTGTTTCTACGCGAAATTGAAGCTAAACATGCATCATTCGAACGTTCAGCTTTTCAAAACCTGACTGTGAATATTTACAGTTCTGCATTCAATGTTTTTCCGTAAAATACGTTTATTTGATGGAATAAAAGATGTGTGAACTTCAAACTGAATTGCAGAAAACTAATAATTAATTCATCAGTGTCTGAGATCTAATAGACGACATATCATTATTAAAGTTTGATTAACGTGTTCTAAATATCAAATTGACGATAATTATAATAAATACATTAAAATAATAGATTGACATGAAAAAATGAACTGATGTCTAAAGAAGTTTCCAGCAAACACATCATTTGTTGTCAGTGTAAAATATTGTGAAACTGAAAGTAAGTAGAACCTAGTGTCCTGGCTCCATAAAAACGTATGCACCAGAGAATACAAAACATCATCAGTTAGTAGCACTATATCATAACATCCAACTATGTAACTGATACAAAAATATGTGAACTATTGTTTACGATGGAATGTTTTGCAAATCTATTACAATTCTGATACCAATAAATTGGCGCTTTATAAGAGTGTAAACATAATATTTATGAAGTCATTTTCAGGACAATAGTCAACCCGATTTTGCTTAAGCAAACAATCAATAATAAAGGTCGCGTAGGAATCACGTAGCAATGTAACAATCCATCTAGGAAACTGTTTCTTCGCAAATATTCAGGCGTGGTAAACGCCTTAGACAATTGATGAGTTAGGGCTGGTTTCCACACTGTGTTCATTCATTTATAAAATACCATTCATTGAACAATTAGCTGTTTCGCAGAAATTATATTTCATGCGTTTATCAATCGTGTTGTCAGAAATTATATTTCTGTTCAATGAATGGTATTTAATGAATGAATGAACACAGTGTGGAAACCAGCCCTAACTCATCAATTGTCTAAGGCGTTTACCACGCCTGAATATTTGCGAAGAAACAGTTTCCTAGATGGATTGTTACATTGCTACGTGATTCCTACGCGACCTTTATTATTGATTGATTGCTTAAGCAAAATCGGGTTGACTATGGTCCTGAAAATGACTTCATAAATATTATGTTTACACTCTTATAAAGCGCCAATTTATTGGTATCAGAATTGTAATAGATTTGCAAAACATTCCATCGTAAACAATAGTTCACGTATTTTTGTATTAGTTACATAGTTGGATGTTATGATATAGTGCTACTAACTGATGATGTTTTGTATTCTCTGGTGCATACGTTTTTATGGAGCTAGGACACTAGGTTCTACTTACTTTCAGTTTCACAATATTTTACACTGACAACAAATGATGTGTTTGCTGGAAACTTCTTTAGACATCAATTCTTTGTTTTAATAGTATTTTTTGTTTTTTTTCATGGATTGAAAATTTGCAGAAACTTTTGTTCCCACAGAACATTTCAACTCTACATGTACTTAGCATTTTGATATAGTTAGTCTGAATGTTATTACACACTGAATAAACTTCAGTGAAGACACACCGTCTTTTTCCACACCCTAATATTACTTATTTCTTCATTTGTTTAATAAAATGTGTCTGCACGTCACATTTCAACTGAACATGTAATGAGCATATTGAAATTGTTAATCTGTCAGGTATTACACATTGATCAAACTTGAATAATTAGCGTCTTATCTATCAGGTCAAATATTTCTGTACAGATATCAAGCACACTACTTCGGACATTGTTAAGTAAATATGTATATTCATATTAGTCACAAAAGTTCAAAATCAATAAGTTTATTATGTGTAAATCAATCCCTACTTACTGAATAACACTAGATGGCGAATATCCGCGAAATGTTGAAGCTGTTGCATTTCTGAGCAGCATCATTGTCAAACAAATTGTATGTAATAACCATGCGAACACACGGATTAACAAAGCGATGGCAACATTCCTACAATTGAATAACATTGGAAACTGAAGCAAGAAGTGTTGATAAGGTGTAGATAGCGTAGTCTACAAACACCAGAACAAGCAACGTCTTTGAGAGCCAGATCGATATCGTACCAAAATAATGCACCAACCAATGAGATTCATGGAACTTCCGAGTGGGAAATGTAATCTTGAAGTCAACTGAGCAACTCATGCAGAACATCCATAAATACGACACTAGGACATTTCCAAATGAATTCTGGACATCTAAGATTCTCAACGGACACACGATAAGAAAACCATTTGACTTCATAACAAGGCAAGCAGCGAATTGGAATCTCCAAGACAAGAGGAAAACAGAAAGACGAAATATTTCATTTGACTAGAATCCAAATCGGAAATGAGAAGAATTAACAGCAACTTTTGAGAGCTGAAACGGCATGTCTGGGACAGAGTTGGCTGGAATATGAATGAATACGTTGGTTTACACTATCTATGTGTCTTCAGAAAGGGATATCCACTTGAAGTTCTTGAATGAGGTATTTTCAAGTGTCTCATGAGGATTTTCTGTTCAATACAATGTAATGAGTAAATTAGTATAACTATTCTTGGATTAAAATTTAACGTTATTTTCCATTGGAAATCTCATACTGCCTTCTTAAGGTATCCAATGAAAAGAAACGATGATTTTTGTGCGTATCGTTTTGAATGAAATGTCTTTTATATTCTCTGTTGAACACTGGTCAGAAATTTATTACTGAAAAGATTCTGCTCACTCAAAATTCATTAAACTTTTTCAAGACAAGATATTGCTATTCAAATATGATAAGTTATGTAGCCTTGAGAGTGTCGAGTCTCTCAATCGAGAACTACTGTTAGTTGAGATTTTCGAAAACCGATTACAGAGGAAAGCTTATCGTCTTTTCCGAAAAATGTCAAATACGTTTTGGCATATTAATTCTACCCTCGATGAGTTGTTTACAAATAAGCTATACAGGGAAGATGTATAACGGATAGTGCGTGCAAATTTATCCATTATATGATGGTAAACAACATTCATACTGAATGAATACCAAGAACATTATTTTCAACAAAAGTCACACTGAAGATAAAATCAATACTGTATTGGATAAATAAAGTATTCTGCTTTGTGAAACGATCTTTTTTCTAAGCTGTTATAACACTATGTTAAAAAACGTAATCTCTCCTTGTTATCTCGTATTAAAATCACAAAATAACTTCCTGCCAGAAATATGACCTAGAGAATTTGATGTGTTACCTCGATTTTCAATATTTTAACAAAAGTGAATAAAATGTTAAAAAATTTAAACAAATAATTTAGTTGAATTTATGCAATTAATTCATTGATAAATAAACTTTGGTCTGACTGGATAATCACTTCAATCTTACAAAAAATAAATGCATTAACTTACAAATCCATCAGTGAGAAACCTCCTCGTTTTCGTGTAGGCATCAACATTTTTCAATTTTTATCACACATAAATGAGTGTATCACTTATCTTCCGATGATATTTTAATTGGAATGTGCGCCTTTTTTTACAAATTGATAAATTCATCATGTTTGTTATGAAGTTGTATGAATTCTTGTAGGTCAGCCAAGTTTTGCTTAGCTGATTAGAATTCAACACAGTGGCATTGAGTTGGATAATAAATGTTATCTCAAACAATTATCGATTCACACGTCTGCGCCAAAATTGTAACTATGGCGTGATTAAGAATTTGAAAACTTACCAGCTGTATATATGATAAAGAAAACAACGTTCGATGAAGTGAAGCTTTGTAAATTAGGGCAATTACTTATTTGCCAAATGATTTATTCGTTTTGCACTACAAATAAGTGTATGTTTACTCGACGGAGCTAAGAATTAATTCAAATAACGATTATGAACGTTGATTATGTTATGTGATAAATGAAAATAGTTCAAAAGTCAAAAACCTAATGGGTTACTTGATCGCACTCGTAGTGACAGCGAAAGGTTTATCTCTGTGCTCATCGTTTGGGTTGAGGGTGTTTGATTCTAATTGTTCCTGTTCCTTTGCTGTATTTTGTTTTGAATACATGGATAATATTGTCTGTATATTCACCATTTATCAGATGCTAGGTGATAACATTTGTTACGACTTTACAGCCTTTTAGACACAGGTTCCTTGGAACGTGTTTAAAAACTTGATATAGGTCCTTCCCACTGTCCTACCCTCGTACCTAAAAACACATACGCACATAAATTAATATACGCTACTGGAGTTGATTGCGAAAGAGTATTGATTTTGCTCTGAACAGTTCAACAAACATTTATCGTCGTCGAGTGAGACCAATTAAACCAAATTCTTTTATGAGGTACCCGTGCAGTGAATATCAACAACATTCAACAACATATCAACATTCAATCATGCAAAGACTGGTCTCTGGAGCATATCATTAAAAACAGTGATGAATTCTATTACTTCTCTATACTAGGATGATCATGAGCGCTGGTTGGTTATCTTTTGATGAAATCCCAACACATATTGAGAAATTTCACTTGGTTTTAACCGAAGTACCCTGTATTTGGTGTAGATTGATATACGCATCTATCAATCGAAGGATCAGTGTATCAACCTATGTATTCTGACGAATTTCATGACCACGTAGAACAGGTAAATTTGTTAAATAAGTGTAATCTCAGTTTACTTTATGAACTAGCTCTACTACTGACTAATATTCAGTAATGTGAATGATTTCATTCATTTTTGAATACGTTATATGTCACGCTTGATGATGATGACTAAGTAGCTAATAAAATTTTTATTATAATAAACAAATCTCCGTTTGTTTGAAAATGATAAGCATATAACTAAAAACATCCTACACATTCAACTCTTTCGCTGAACATTTATCATGGCCAAATCAGTCTATACAAAGTTACAGAGCTGTACATCACGTAGGTCTAGCACATACATAGCAACAACCACAATCTCTGAAGTGAAATTTCAATATAACTGTGAATCACAAGATGATAGTTGATAATGTTTACACGTCAACACTCTCATTTTCAGGAGTATGTGATTCATCAATAGTGCATAACAAAATGTCGTTTCACTTTATTCTGATTGCTAGCTGATCATGATCTTCCTCTAACATTGTTTCCCAAGATAGTAATCAAAAACATTTAATCACTGTCAAGTGTAGCGCTTTTGAGATTCTTCACTTTACTTTGAAGTAGGAAAGTGCTTTTATTTCATCTGATCTCCCATTTGGTGAATCAAGCGTTGTGGAAAAATATTCGTGTTTTGTTTGACAACTTGTTTCTCGTTTTTGCCAGTCAGTGTTTGCCTATTCATCAAGAACCTGATGATTCATTTTTCCTATTCAAACAACTTTCTTCAAATAAACCACGATTTAATTGAAGAAACCAGGAAGCCTGATAAACAAGGTTTCAATGGATTACTTTGAATGAATCAATAGACTGTGTGCCATGTATTTAAACCTTTTCAATGCAAGCATGTGATTGAATTGATCAAAATATGTTGTGCATACACCAAAATTCATCTCCTCAAATCAAATGTATGGAATCGAAATTAAGATTCTGCAATATTATGAATAGGAATTGCGTTGCTATTAGTAACGACACGGTGTGGTTTTATTACTAGTACCTATTACCTTTGAACAATGTAACTGAAAACAGAGCATATTTACGGTCTACTTAACATGTACTTCAATATTCTACTCACGGCTGTCAGCTTTCATTAACACTGTTGTACGTTGTAATTACTCTCAGATTCATTACGTATTTACATAAAATGAGTCGATTGTATTGAATAATAAAATTATATTCTTTGAACTGTTGTTACGTTCATTGCCTGTTTTCAATGTTCTTCCACTTTCGTTTTGAACACAATGAGTTCCATATATGTTTGAGCTTAGATGTGAAAATAAGAAACGGCTGTCAGCTGTCATTACCACTGTTGTATGTTATATTACTCATTGTTATATTATTCATTGCATCGGCAAGCCCTCAACTTTGCATAAATTCATAAGTATTAAACGCCTTAGACACTTGACGAGTTGAGGCTTGTTTCCGCATCCTATTTACTCATTATTAAAAGGACCATTCTCTGGACAAAAAGCATATCTCTGCGGTGTTGTTAGACACTTCAACAGGTTAAACAGTAGGATTTTATTAGTGATACCTATTACTTTTGAGCAATGTAACTGAAAACAGAGCATATTTACGGTCTACTTAACATGTACATCAATATTCTACTCATCTATAGTCATTCATAATTGTTTGTGATCATTTGCACTTTACGGCATATGCTTCCGAGTAAATCTATTATTATCAAATTCACACAACTTGAAATATTTATTTATCAATCAGTATAGAAATGTGTGGCGATCACTCAGTGCTACTGATAATAATAACCGATCTAACAAATACTACAAAACACCAGAGTTCATGATTTATCTTCTCACTTATATATATTATATCCACCTTATCGTAACGTCTAAACCTACAGTAATTGTTGTGAGTGATGCGCATTTTGTAACCGTGATCAAACAAAGGAAATAGTTACTGTTTACAGCCACTTTCGTCTATGTAGTTGGCTATTCCTAGATCAAGGTAGGTTAACTTAAGTAGATTCTTCCATCTCTTTGTTCCTATATGTTTAAGGCTTCAGATTTCAACTTCACATTCCGACAACATTTGAACCTGAATCTGTGGTGGCAACACAGTAGTTGATCAAGCTCATTCTTATTAAAAAATTATTTCATCACAATTCATTTAGGGTATTAAATGAATATTGTACTCATATTATTCTGTTAGATTACTTGTAGAATTATCACTATTTTAGGGCAAGGACATTTGAATGTTGCATGGAGAAAAGTGTGAAAACATTTTCATCACTATTTCGGAGAGTTGAGTGTACTAAATTTAGACTACTGTGCAATAAATTTTATTTCTCTGTCCTACTATTTCAAAGCATTCCATTTTACTTCACAAGACATTCCCTAATCCTTATTTGAGTTATTCATAGTTTACTAAATACGTTCCACCCTGTAACTACATTCGAAATATTCATTGTAAATATAATTCGACTGTTGTGAATATGGTTCAACAAACCAGTAACTTGGCTAGACATTCTTCCATGCTTAAGAGTATCTTGATCTCCGTACTTTTTTCATGACGTCTACTGGAGTGTATGTTCGAGTATTTGTCACAAGAAATCAAATGCAATAAAATGATATGTAAGTGTCTGAAATCGTTTTCATAATGTGAAGACGTTCTACCATAACAAATACATCTATGAAATGAATTATTGCATTGGTAAAACATGTAGACTTATACAAATATAATATTTGCATTCGGAAATAACACTTGATGTTTGTAAAATGCAGAATATTGAGTGAAGCATGACCTTTCTAAAACCGAAAATACTTATGAATTTACACCTAAAGATAATATTACTATCAGTAATGAGAATGATAACTGTAACGAAGGTGTTTTTTAATAATCATCGTTCGGTTGGCTTCATCAATAATACACTGTGTTTTGCAGAGTGTATGTCAACATGACTTCAAAGTGTAGGCAATGTCAACCTGCTTAAGATTAACCTGAGGCAATGTATTCAACGTCAACTTGATAACATTTTTGCAACTTCTTTATTTTTCGAAATCGATATGCATGATTCAGTGAATGGAGATTATTTTACCGAAGTTCACCATTGCAATGAGCCTTCAAGCTTATTTCTATTTCACCTACCACTTAGAAAACGAAAGGCCACTCAAACAATCTAATCTGGGCAATAAAGATCTTTTGGTGAATAGCAATCGTATTTGATTGTGACTGGTATAACATGTTTGTCGTTAATTTCTACAAAAATATACTTGAAAGCAAAAACGCATCATTTCGATAATGTTTTATCAATGCATTATCAATCAGTGTCAGATTTTAAAACGTATGAAAAATATTTGACAAATTTTGAATGAATTGCGCAATAACCCGCTTTCAAGTGCTGAAAGTAAGCAAGTATGTTTGTTTTCATAAAAAGCATTTTCAGGAATTTCGACGTTATGATCAAGCCATTCAAACAATAGATTCTCATGAAACAATGATTTCATGAATGGAATATTTTTCAGCACACACATCAATATATGTCAGTGTGAAATGATGCGAATGTGCAAGTAGAGCTTAGTGTCCATCTCACATAACAAAATCAGCATGTGAGAATATGAAACATCATTAGTTAATAGCATTAAGTCATAAAATTCAACTATGTAATTAGTACAAATGTACGTGAACTATTGTCTATGATGGGAAGTTTTGCATTTCTATTACCAATCATCGGGCACCTTATGAGAGTGTCAACATAAATATGAGGAAGTCATGTTTGAGAGAATAATGATAAGCTGCTGTTGCGATGCCAATAATCTAGTGCGTTATTTGACTTATTTTACTTATATTTGGCTGATATTTCGTTCAAAGTGAAAGCAACTGTAAAAATTGAACCGCAATAGAGATTGCATTTTTCTAAAATTTGTTAAAAGTGACATATGAACTATTCAGTTTCCTATTCAAGAAACTTGAGTTAACTAACTAGTCTAAATTTACGGTGTTTATATTGGAAGACTGAATCTCAGGGATTCATGTTAGCGTTCCATGTAAGTACTTGCAAAGCGATAAATGAATTCGCAATGTCAGATACGTATTGAGAAACTAGTCAGATGGGATTGAGTGATCATTTGAAGATGAATTCTGTGGATGGCGTTCGTTGTTGTCAGAGCAGCAAACAAGCGGTAAATTATATAATTACTTATACATGCATATTACTAATATGATTCCATGTAAATTACTATGCTTTCATCCATATTAATAGCTTGAGATGGTTCGAACGTGGGTTACATGTGCCTATCAATCGTCTGCTTCGTCCACCTATATTTTACTGTGTAGTAATAGGTTTGACGAAAGTCATGGGCTGCCAGAACAAAGCATGGCATAAATCCATGAAGTCACTGATAAGAAGACTGTGTTATTTAGGCACGTGTCGATTACCTGTTTGGGGTCCGCGAGATTATTGTTCTCAGTGGTTACAGACATGAATAACATGCCTCAAAAAGTTTGCAATGTCGCAGGTGCATTCGTTCCTTGTGTTCTCTCAAATCTCAAACATTTTAATTCCTCATCACTTTATGTTTATCTTTTTAAGTCTATTTCACTAGTTTCTACTTCTTGAATGATATCCTCTAATTTTTATATCTCATAATATTGCTAATACCCTTACTACCTTCGCTACTATAGGGATTTGAACTGACAATTACACATCTGTGCTGTTGTGGTATGGCAACATGAACTGAATCACGTCCGTATGTGCGAAGATCTACGTTGCTATTGATTCATTTATTGATATTATTAGCTGATATTTAGCACAGTCTTTTTCTCGTAATAAATTATGGCAATTACCTTCATCTCAATCTCATTTGTTCATGATGATGATTAGGCTTCAACTTGGTATTGGTGAAATAGACATTTGATAATAATAGACACTGATAAAAATAATCTTATTTGTTGTAATTGAAGCTAAGCACTTGAATCAGATTAGAGTTATGTACTGACATATTAGCCTGTGGTATGATTAAAAACTTCTTATTCTGTTTACTGCATCACCTGTGAATTCTATATAAATTGCTCAGAAAGTGTATTCTTCTCAACAGATCATTGGAATCCGTTTATCTTGTGCTTATTTGTAAACATGTCATTACTATTCGTTTTTTGGTATTTGACTATTTTCAATGACAGATTGGTCGAAAATTTGACTGTACAACACTCTTCAGTAATTTGATGTCGTTTTCCATATATAATACTACAACTGTTTTCAGAATAACGTTGACAATGATAAACGTACTATACGCCGAAAAGGTGAATTTATCGTTGGTGAAAAATTCCGTGTTCAAGTGGTTTTGAGTGAAGATTTAGAAAATCTTATATTATTCCATGTATTCAAGGTTAGTAAATTATACTTATTGCATTCCTGTCAAATCATACACGTTTCGTAATTTCTCAATGTCACCAATTTTCAACAATGTAGCTTTAATTTGTCGTTCGCTATTATTTTTCATAGTTCTTTTCATTTATATGCACATACGGGAAATATATGACAATTACTGAATTCCACAAATATAACTCATTATATTAAATAGAAATGTTGCAATACAGAATGCGCCTGTTTAAACTCCCGTCTTCAAAATAACTTAGGTTGAGTGACACACTTGATTTTCAGTGAAAACAGTACGAACATTCATGGACAGAAGGTTAATGTGGAATAAGTTTACAATCGCTACAACGAACAAAGCAGTTCACAATGTAGCATGGAAGATCATCTTTATGTGCATTTCGACTATGATTAGAGAATGCACACCAATATACTGGTATGATAATCTTCCGACAGATAGGAGATCATATTTCATACCAAAGAATCGCAAACTACTTGAAAATGGGTATTTTGTAGCTAACTGTAATCAGCTTTTCAGACAGATATGATCATTTCGCTGGAACAAAAGACTCAAGTGAAATGCACGATTAGAGGTGAAACGAATTTCGGTACAGCACTATATTTTGATATCACAGAAACCATACGGTATCCTGCAAGAATGTTGTTGTCTTCAGAAAACAATGTGTGTCTCATTCATATCACTAGTTACATCATTCAACTTGATTCCGACGAAAACAACTCAAATATAAATGAGAGCAATTAGACACTTGCGAAACAACAAACTCTATCACTCATTACTCTCTCGTATTATTCATCGGTTCACAATATTGAACAATTCACTAGAACTAACAATTTTCAAATATTTCACAATATTCGAAATCAAACGATTTATTCATGTTCTGTTTGATTGGGACACTGTGTTTGTGAATTACAGAAACAGGTGAAAGATGCTGTGACATTCTGGACAAGGACATTGCAACCGAAGATAAGATCTACCAAACAGATATTAATCGAACGGTAGGTTTACTGACAATCATACAAATTGATTGAATATTTTAGTTAACTTATCCTACTACATATTCAATATTGATATTAGATGACTGGCAATCGAGGTGATGTTTGTTCACGGAATAAACCACTAGATCTTTGTTTGTTCTCATACTTCAATGAACTAATAGTCTACCAGTGTTCTCACTTCATGATGAAATGGACACGGTCGTTAAATACTGTAAAATCATTCCACAATAATGACTTACGCTACAGTGAATGAGTGAAACTTATCCAACAATCGGTTTGACCATCTCCGACATGTCGGATCATTGAAAATGGGTTAGGTAAAGAAGAATACGAATGATGTTTTGAAACACCTTTTCGAAGCTGTAGAAACAATCGTTGGAAGCTGAACAAACAACCATTTCATCAATGTCCAGTCAAATATGGTTATAATCAGACTTAAATTTAAAATTATTTGAGCTGCAAGTTCCTACTTTGTCACAGATATTTTGAAATCTGAAAAACCTGTTGACTAATTTAAAGCACTAAAATGCGAATAGTTGAATAGACTACTCGCATTATTGCATACAGTCGAACAACTGGATGAGGTGTAGTGAATCATCGTCAAATATCCTCCAACGTAGTTTAAAAGAACGTCGAAGATTATTTCCAGTCGTCAACCTGGTCAAGTGGTTCACCAATCACTGACAGTCGAAACGTAGAATCAGCTCCGAAGTACGTCAATAGCAGCTCTCACTTATACATTGATGTTCCTCCCTCAATTTGTTTCAGACGGAAATCAGCCCAGACAACCGTCACGAGAATTTGTTGATTAAGACTGTAGCTCATCGTAATCGCTGTTTCTCATCCTATGAGACTTGAAAATCTAACGTGTTTCTCTTCATTAATCATCATAAACACTGGGAAGAAACATCTCAAACGATGTCGACCTAATTTTTAGGTGTTTCCTCATATGACGATTTGTATTGACCGTGTTTCATAATGTATATCTTACTAATGTATATTCCATTTTTCGATGAATTAGCAACTGTAGATCTCGAGTTCAATCAAAGCAGTTACCACGTGTGCATTATTGTGAAAGTGGTTGTGCTAACGTAACAAAATGTGTGGGTTTTGAAATTCCAGAAAAGTATCTTCAGGTCAGTCGCCTTATTGTAATGAATGAATTCTTGTGATAACTGTCATATGAAAACTAGATGTGGATCACTCAGCAACAAAACACATTGTAATAAATGAAGCTAATGATAGCCTCCAAAGTCACGAATCATTTGAACATCAGCATTGATGATTTCCCACTGAGTACGGAATGGAGGTAGTTTGTAAGTCATCGTTCCGCAGATTCAGATGACGCTTGTATGTTCAAACTCTCCCACTAGATTTCTCGTTCAGCGATCTTCACATATGTCATACACAGAATCGATTTCTTCATCATCCCCAGCAATACTTCCTAATAATAATAAGAAAGAGTATTGGATCACATAAGAGGCCAATGAAACGCTGAATGATACCGCATACTGAACCACTGAATGTCATTCAAAACACGAATACGATTTGTGCTGTTTGTAAAATGCGGTAGGGTTGCAGTGATTTTTTTATGGAACTAGAAATAACTTTGATTAGGTTCAGTCCGGTGAAACAAAGCTTCAACTGCAATGACGTCATTGGATATATTAGACAGCCTCTTTAAGTTTTCATGTACTAAGAAAACCATTCACTTGAAAAGTACACTGATTCTCAACTTCAAACATATATATGTTGATATACTTGCGGTTGTGACAGCAAGAGTGGCACAAGACTTCTCAGGTGTCTTGCTTCCAGATTGATTGATTCAATTCATCCTTCCGTTTTAATTACACAGGTATGTCGGACATCTGAAAAAGATGTTGTGAAAAATGTCAACGTCACAAAGTCAGCCAAAAGTGACTTTGTTCTCTTTATTCATTCAAGTGAAGAATGCAACTCGCGTTCAAGATTGGCTGCAGCTGACGTATGTGAGAAAGATTCAGATACCGATAGGTAAGCAAGTAGTTACGGTAAGTGCCATCGACTTCCCACTTGGTCGATAGCCTGTTGGTTGTTAGTTTATTCACATTGATTTTTCTTCACATTATCCTATGCCTAATACTTGGAATTGTATCATCTTTTTCTCAATGAAGACCGATTGCAGGTTCGATCGCAATTTGCTCAGGCATGAATTTTCTCCAAACCAATCCAAATAAATTCAAACAAATAATAATTCACGAATTAGGACACACGTTTGTGAGTGAAACCTCTATGAATTACTTGGTTTATCTATTTTTGTACTATTATCTCATTGCACTGATTATTGAAGTGTCCATTGTGTAGTGTGCACAATGCTGTGATTGTATTGAATTATTTTCTTGCAACTGTATTCAACTGAACTCACAGTTAAATGTTTCTCAGAATCTTATTGGAAACTAGTTCAATGATTATGTGTTTAATCAAGAGAAGAAAAGTGAATAGTTATAGAGATACTTTGGGATACTTCAACAATATCAACGACAATTTATGTGTGATTTTGCTTGAATAATATGTATGAGGTTGATGGAATAAAGTTTACATACAATAACACAACCGAAATTACAGAAAAATATTAGTGACTTTCGTGTGTCCTTTCTCCACAGGAAATATGACTAGCTTCTCTTGTTCTGAGTGACTTCAAGGCTTTCGTTGTTTTGCTGTTAGCTGGTTGTTGTTTCTATTCCTTTCTGTTCATCCATGTTGTGTTGGTATCTGTGAATACTTTGGTGTGCATCTGTGCTCAATAAATGTACCATTTGTCTACCACTTTATTCCGCTAATTGCTACCTCATCGGGCGCTTGATAAGTGCTCTGTGTGTGACACATGTTGCTTAGGTGTACTATTGTGGTTTTTTTTTCATTATGCACCACAAGTACAATCAAAGACGACGGATCTCTATCAATTTATTCTTGATAAAATTCATGATTCGTGGAAATAGAAGGCAGCAATCAACATCAGCCGAGCAACAGCAGAGTAAGACAAGCAGCACGCCGTATATCCATAAGCAAACAGGCAAGTGAGGAAGAGCATCAGAGCCAACAAACGAAAATATGTGTTGGACCTAGTAAAGACGGTGAAAGAAGCTGTGCAAAAAGGGAAATTAAGAAGAATAAATGATAAAACAAGAAGCTCTCTGGAACGTGTCGTGAACCGGAACGACCAGTGAAAAGCAAGGAAGAAGATGTAATTAGCAACAGTGAATAACAGCAAAACGGGTGTATAGAGCACTTGAAAAAACTCTGGAATCGACTGGCACCACTCAACCCACTTAATGTCGAACCTGCATCCACGAACTCCCCGACTGATGTCAGCTCACCACCAACTGAAGAGATCAGCATGCCTATCAGACAGAATGAAGGTTATCGTAGACGCCCAACTTAGAGATCAAAAGGCAGGATTCCGTCAATTTCGATCGTGATCTGACCCGAGTGAATCATTAAGGATCATTGTTGAACAGTCATTTGAATGGAAATCAGAACTCTACATCAACTTCATTGACTACGAGGAAGCATTTGACATCGTGGACATGACTACACTATGGAGGAATCCCCCACACTACATAGTGCCTTAGACGATAGTCAAAGTCATATGTAATTCTTATTACGGATGAGACTGCAAAATTGT
This sequence comes from Schistosoma turkestanicum, assembly GCA_944470395.2. Taxonomy (NCBI): domain Eukaryota; kingdom Metazoa; phylum Platyhelminthes; class Trematoda; order Strigeidida; family Schistosomatidae; genus Schistosoma; species Schistosoma turkestanicum. Next base: position 22,188,051 of record OX103974.1, read on the forward strand.
GCACAGAGGACAGCTCACAGACTCGTTCGATGTTAAGACCGGTGTCACGCAAAGTTGCCTACTCTCACACTTTCTTCTTCTTCTTCTGATCGGCTGTATAACGAAGACCTCAGCATTTGGAGGGAAGCACGGCATTCACTGGAAAGCTAGGACGCAGCTAGACGATCGGAACTTCTTAGATCATCTGGTTCTTCTATCGCACACACAACAACAAATGCAAGGGAAGACGAACAGCGCGGCAGCAGTCTCTGCGTCCGACGGTCTCAACATACATAAAGGTACAATCGAGATCCTCCAATGCAATACAACATGCGCTTACCGAATCAGTGTGGATGGAGACGCTTCGGAGGATGTTAACACCTTTACATATTCAGGCAGCAACATCGAAAATCAAGGTGAATCCGATTAACATGGGAGAGCGCGGATCGGCAAAACAATGGTTGAATTTCTACATTTGAAAAACATCTGTAACTTCAAACAACTATCAATCATAGCCAAAATCAGTATTTTCAATGCAAATATCAAAACATTTCTATTGTTTGGAACAGAAACTTGGAGAACTACTAAATCCATCATTCAGAAGATACAAAAACTCATTGGTAGTCGACTGTGCAAAATACTTCTGACCTTTAAAACAGACAGGCGTCGTTTGGTCAATAATTAGGGTTATATACACTAACAGTGTATAAACTAGTCCCTCTAGTTCCTAATTACTTCAGTCTTCATCTGAATACAACAGCTCACACTTCATTATACAGATAGCACACTCATATCCAATTTCAATATTGAAAATTTTCAGTTATTTCTCAAGTGTACCATTTATTTGACTTGTTCCACAAGTAATGATTTGATAATTTTGGTTACGTCCCGTTAAATGTGTAACTACCTATTTTCAAGAATTGTATTGCAACGTTTTCCATGGTTGCACTTATGTAGACTAATTGCAACAAATGATAGGAAGAGTTAATGCAGTGAATTTATTTAGATTCTCCTGATCGATTAGGTTGTATTGATTTAGTCCACGTGCGTTAGCATCTGGTAATTCATGAGTCTCATTTGACTGACTATACCAGATGACAAAATATGTTTCTATTTGACAGGGCTTCGTTTATTCAATATTTCCTTACCTACGTGATGAGAACGGTCAACCTAGGACAACGCGTAACCCAAGAACTGGTAAACCAGAATTACGGGAGGAAGACAATGAGGGACTGGAAGCTGATCAGTAAGTCTTAGGATGAACGCTACTCAATTCTCTATTCACATATCGTTCGTCAACACAACACTGTCACATTTACCACATAAGAAACTCTGGCGTCTGACATTTATTGTTGTGAAACCACTTTCATGTAATCAACCTTTCATCTATTACTGCATAATGAAGAAATTTCTTCTGCTGAGTCGATCGATATTCACGTACAATCGCTGAAATGTTATTGACGAATCGATCAGCACCTGAACCACCCATTACTCCGTATCAATGAGCTTACTTTATTATTAACCAGAAAGAATGGATGGTTGAAAAAAATTCACCATTCGATTTCACACTCTGTTCTCAGGATATCTTCGTCGATATATCATGATATTCGAATCCACACACCAACTGTATTTCGGAAATTCTATTTCACACATTCATATCGAAGCAGAGAGATTGTATATCGGCATCATTATTCGTCATCTAATGAATACCATCTACGTATCGGATAAAATGGACGAATTTTTAAAATACACTTCACACGACACAATGACAATTTTCTTTCCGAAACGTTGTTTTCAGAAATACTGTGAAGTATCTGTGGAGGACATGGAGTACGATTTTGGGTGTGATGCGTCTCAAGAGAATCGGCCTAACATTACCAAGTGTTGTCGTAAGTTAATCTGTTCTGATAATGTATAAAACAGATTATTGCCTTATTGAATTTTTCTCCTTATTATATGATGCTTTATTGTTACTCACTTGACGAAGTAGTTCTGTCACAAACGAGCAGAGGAAATTTTCTTTACAGTGGATTGTTCTATTTCTGTATCACTGTTAAGATGAATGGTGTCAATAGCACAAACAACTGACATGTATCACAGACTTGTCATTGGAAACTGGTTATTTTTATTGAAAACATCGATCAGTCTACGTATTTGTGAATAGGTTATTATTTCACTTTGATAGACCATGGCAGCCGTGTAGAAAGATATACCAAGTCATTGTGATCACTTAACTACCTCCAGTAAGTTTCAGTTATTATCTGCATTTCAATCCATTCGTCGACTGACGTGTGTGTATGTTTCTCACTGAACACAAATGCACACTACAGAGTAACAGTCATTACTATAAATCTGCTGAACAACGACTTGCGTTTCAGCACAATATTATTTGTATCTCCAAATGAAGTCGATCAGATTGTAATTATTACGTCAACTACAACTAACCTGATGAATATAGTCTGTGTATGAATGTTCAGGATAAACAAAATAATCTTCACAACTTCCTTCTTCTTTAACTTTTCTTTCATACAGAGGTTTGCGAGACATCATTTTGGGTGTAAGTATCTTGATGCCGTTGATCTGGAATCGCATGGTGGCAGTGAAACTCATCATTCACATTTCGAACGCCGTCTGTCCATTGTAAGTGTACAGCTAGCTTAACCACTGTGCAAATATTTTCCCAAATAATCACTTCATTATTAATACTATGATTTGATTTTCAGGGTGAAATTATGTCTGGTAAAATCGATATCATGGCTTCTGTCTCTGGGTTGACTCTCGGTTACTTCAATGATACTGGGTAAATTTCAAATTCGTGTTCTTTCGAAGTTTTCGTTTCATTTTCTCCTAAGACTGAGGTGGTGGCATTTCAAAGTTCAGTAGTTGTGCATTTCTATGAAAAGTGAACTAATCAATTTCTTTTCATACATCAAATCACAATAGATCGTTTACGGCAACATATTGTATTCTTCAAAGAGCTAATTCTGCATGGTTAAGTAGTCTTCCAGATGAACATTACGATTCCTTCTTTTCGAGCCACTCAAATGAGGTAATCCATTATTGATGACATTTGAGTTGGAATTAATCAACATTTGGAGAGTGCTCAAATCATATGAACGTATAATATTACTGAGTCACATAAACTGTCATTACAACGAATGATGAACACGATTCGTTTTCGTTTAACAACCATATTGGATTAATCGATTCGTCTCATTCATTTCGATAACCATTCTACTTTAGTCTGCTTTATAAACGTACCTTATTTCAGAATTACATAATGTAGAATTACATACGATGGACTAAAGCAGTGATGATGACATATTGTTGACGTCGACTGCACTGAATGTCGTCCCATATACTACACATGTATTTTCACGGTTGGGTACATAAGTGAATTCATAGTACACTATCGGCAAGCTTTCAGTTTCAACATAATTCTTGAGTAGCTTAGTGTCTGTATTTGCCAGAATGTCGTTCCCATTATTGTGTAGATCCAGTGAGTCAGTCAGTTGCAACGTAGAACATCGTATGTTTGTAAAGCAGTTCAAGTTGCCATACTACATTAGTACAAAGACGCGAATTTCAAATCAAATCCCATAGTGATTAAGATAGTAGAGGTATTTATGGTAATGAAGAAGACTAGGGTTTGAAGATATTATTCAAGCAGTATAATTCAGTCAGATAAGGTTAGAAAAATAAAGGTAGATTAGGATTTGAGTTAGCACAACGAATGGATGCACTTGCGCCATTGCAAACGATTTTGAGCCAGGTCGATCAAGGTCTCTAACCATTGGTGACTTTCGTCTCGCGGACCCCAACCAGGGTATTCGTGTTTTGAATGACATTCAGTGGTTCAGTATGCGATATCATTAGCGTTTCATTGGCCTTTTATGTGATCCAATACTCTTTCTTACTGCTATAAGGACGTATTGCTCAGGATGATAGAGAAATCGATTCTGCGTATGACATATGTGAAGATCGCTGAACGAGAAATCTAGTGGGAGAGTTTGAACATACAAGCGTCATCTGAATCTGCGGAACGATGACTTACAAACTACCTCCATTCCGCACTCAGTGGGAAATCATCAATGCTGATGTTCAAATGATTCGTGACTTTGGAGGCTATCATTAGCTTCATTTATTACAATGTGTTTTGTTGCTGAGTGATCCACATCTAGTTTTCATATGACAGTTATCACAAGAATTCATTCATTACAATAAGGTGACTGACCTGAAGATACTTTTCTGGAATTACAAAACCCACACATTTTGTTACGTTAGCACAACCATTTTCACAATAATGCACACGTGGTAACTGCTTTGATTGAACTCGAGATCTACAGTTGCTAATTCATCGAAAAATGGAATATACATTAGTAAGATATACATTATTAAACACGGTCAATACAAATCGTCAAATGAGGAAACACCTAAAAATTAGGTCGACATCGTTTGAGATGTTTCGTCCCAGTGTTTATGATGATTAATGAAGAGAAACACGTTAGATTTTCAAGTCTCATAGGATGAGAAACAGCGATTACGATGAGCTACAGTCTTAATCAACAAATTCTCGTGACGGTTGTCTGGGCTGATTTCCGTCTGAAACAAATTGAGGGAGGAACATCAATGTATAAGTGAGAGCTGCTATTGACGTACTTCAGAGCTGATTCTACGTTTTGACTGTCAGTGATTGGTGAACCACTTGACCAGGTTGACGACTGGAAATAATCTTCGACGTTCTTTTAAACGACGTTGTAGGATATTTGACGATGATTCACTACGCCTCATTCAGTTGTTCGACTGTATGCGATAATGCGAGTAGTCTATTCAACTATTCGCATTAAAGTGCTTTAAATTAGTCAACAGGTTTTTCAGATTTCAAAATGTCTGTGACAAAGTAAAAACTTGCAGTTCAAATAATTTTAAATTTAGGTCTGATTATAACCATATTTGACTGGACATTGATGAAATGGTTGTTTGTTCAGCTTCCGACGATTGTTTCTACAGCTTCGAAAAGGTGTTTCAAAACATCATTCGTATTCTTCATTACCTAACCCATTTTCAATGATCCGACATGTCGGAGATGGTCAAACCAATTGTTGGATATGTTTCACTCATTCACTGTAGCGTAAGTCATTAGTGTAGAATGATTTTACAGTATTTAACGATCGTGTCCATTTCATCATGAAGTGAGAACACTGGTAGACTATTAGTTCATTGAAGTATGAGAACAAACAAAGATCTAGTGGTTTATTCCGTGAACAAACATCACATCGATTGCCAGTCATCTGATATCAATATTGAATATGTAGTAAGATAGGTTAACTAAAATAATCAATCAATTTATATAATTGTCAGTAAACCTACCGTTCGATTAGTATTTGTTGGGTAGATCTTATCTTCGGTTGCAATGTCCGTGTCCAGAATGTCACAGCATCTTTCACCTGTTTCTGTAATTCACAAACACAGTGTCCCAATCAAACAGAACATGAATAAATTGTTTGATTTCGAATATTGTGAAATATGTGAAAATTGTTAGTTCTAGTGAATTGTTCAATATTGTGAACCGATGAATAATACGAGAGAGTAATGAGTGATGGAGTTTGTTGTTTCGCAAGTGTTTAATTGCTCTCATTTATATTTGAGTTGTTTTTGTCGGAAGGAAGTTGAGTGATGTAACTGAAGACAACAACATTCTTGCAGGATACCGTATGGTTTCTGTGATATCAAAATATAGTGCTGTACCGAAATTCGTTTCACCTCTAATCGTGCATTTCACTTGAGTCTTTTGTTTCAGCGAAATGATCATATCTTTCTGAAAAGCTGATTACAGTTAGCTACAAAATACCCATTTTCAAGTAGTTTGCGATTCTTTGGTACGAAATATGATCTTCTCTCTGTCGGAAGATTATCATACCAGTATATTGGTGTGCATTCTCTAATCATAGTCGAAATGCACATAAAGATGATCTTCCATGCTACATTGTGAACTGCTTTATACGTTGTAGCGATTGTAAAATTATTTCACATTAAACTTCTGTCCATGAATGTTCGTACTGTTTTCACTGAAAATCAAGTGTGCCACTCAACCTAAGTTATTTTGAAGACGGGAGTTTAAAAAGGTGCATTCTGTATTGCAACATTTCTATTTAATATAATGAGTTATATTTGTGGAATTCAGTAATTGTCATATATTTCCCGTATGTGCATGTAAATGAAAAGAACTATGAAAAATAATAGCGAACGACAAATTAAAGCTACATTGTTGAAAATTGGTGACATTGAGAAATTACGAAACGTGTATGATTTGACAGGAATGCAATAAGTATAATTTACTAACCTTGAATACATGGAATAATATAAGATTTTCTAAATCTTCACTCAAAACCACTTGAACACGGAATTTTTCACCAACGATAAATTCACCTTTTCGGCGTATAGTACGTTTATCATTGTCAACGTTATTCTGAAAACAGTTGTAGTATTATATATGGAAAACGACATCAAATTACTGAAGAGTGTTGTACAGTCAAATTTTCGACCAATCTGTCATTGAAAATAGTCAAATACCAAAAAACGAATAGTAATGACATGTTTACAAATAAGCACAAGATAAACGGATTCCAATGATCTGTTGAGAAGAATACACTTTCTGAGCAATTTATATAGAATTCACAGGTGATGCAGTAAACAGAATAAGAAGTTTTTATCATACCACAGGCTAATATGTCAGTACATAACTCTTATCTGTTTCAAGTGCTTAGCTTCAATTACAACAAATAAGATTTGTTTTGTGAGTGTCTATTGTAATCAAATGTCTATTTCACCAATACCAAGTTGAAGCCTAATCATCATCGTGAACAAATGAGATTGAGATGAAGGTAATTGCAATAATATATCACGAGAAAATGACTGTGCTAAATATCAGCTGATAATATCAATAAATGAATCAATAGCAACGTAGATCTTCGCACATACGGACGTGATTCAGTTCATGTTGCCATACTACATTAGCACAGTGATAGAATTGTCGATCCCCATAGTAGCGAAGTTAGTGAGGGTATTGGCAGTAATCGGAGAGATAAGTATTACAGGATATTATTCAAGAAGTAAAAACCAGGGAAATAGACATAAAAAGATTATGATAAATTGATGAGTTGTTAAAAGGTTTAGGATTTGTAAGCGTAACATGTATCAGGACAAGAATCCCTGAAGTTCCGTCTTCCAATAAAACCACCGTAAATTTAGACTAGTTAGTTAACTCACGCTTTTTGAATAGTTAACTGAGTTGTTCATATGTCAATTTTAATAAATTTTGGAAAATTGCCATCTCTATTCTGGTTCCATATTCATAGTTGCTTCAACTTTAAACCAAATATCAGCCAAATGTAAATAACGTAAGTCTAATAATCCACCAAGTTATTGGCATCGCAACAGAAGCTTACCACTATTCTCTCAAACATGACTTCTTCATTTTTATGTTGACACTCTTATAAAGTGTTAATGATTGGCAATAGAATTGCAAAACCTTCCATTTTAAAAAAAAGTTCACGTATTTTTGTACTACTTACATAGTTGAATTTTATGATTTAATGATGCTAACTAATGATGTTTTATATTCTCACATGCTGATTTTGTTGTGTGAGATGGACACAAAGTTCTACTTACAGATTCACATAATTTCACACTGACATATATTGATGTGTGTGCTGAAAAATATTCCATTCATGAAATCATTGTTTCATGAGAATCTATTGTTTAATTGGCTTGAACATAACGAGAAACATTTGTTTGCACGGCACATTTCAACTGTACATGTAATGAGCATATTGAAATAATTAATATGTCAGGTATTACACATTGATCAAACTTGAATAAACCTTTGTCGTTGTTTTCACCTACAACATTATTGAATTCTTCATTTGTTTTATAAAATTTTAATTTGAAAAAGACGCGTAAGCTATCTCATGAAATAACCGTATTTTCCGGAGAAACAGTGAATGCAGAACTCTGAAGATTCATAGCCAAAAATGAAAAAAAACCACTTGGATTTCGTCAGTGAAGTGAAACAAATGTTTTACTAAGCAGTTATAACACTATGTTAACAAACTTGATCTCTCCTTGTTATCTCGTGTCAAATTCACAAAATAATTTTGTGCCTCCAATATGACCTATTGATTTTCATGTGTTTCCTCATATTTCAATATTCTAACAAAAGTCAATAAAATGATAAAAACTTTAAACAAATAATCCAGTTGAATTTATGCAATTAATTCAAAGATAGGAAAAAAAGTATGGCCTGACTAGATAATCAATTCAATCTTACAAAGAATAAATGCATTAACCTACAAAACCATCAATGAGAAACCTCCAAGTTTTTGTCTAGACTTCAACATTTTTCAATTTTCATAACACATAAATGAGTGTATCACATATTTTCCGATGATTTTTTTTCAGTTGGAATGTGTGGTTATTCCTTACAAATTGATCAATTAATCATGTTTGTTTTGAATTTGGATGAATTCTAGTAGGTCAGCCAAGTTTTGTTTAGTTGATTAGAGTTCAAAATAGTAGCATTGAATTGGATAAGAAATGTTATCTCTCTCAAATATCGATTCACACAACTGAGCAAGAATGATGAGGTGATTAGATTTTTGAAATTTTACCGGCTATTTTGTATTTCTACCTACAACTTATCGAAATTATAGAAATTATGTATAATTACTTGCTTGATAAAATTTACCAGAAAATATAATGGTTTATTAATCAATTTTGTCTTGCGTTTCTTAGCAGTAATTAACGCGGAATAAATTGCTTCGCGTTCTTTGTACAAGGACTAGTTTTAGTGCAAGCATAGATACTTACAACAACCAATAAGAACTGACCATTAAGACTAGACTGACAAACAATTATCTTAGGATGTTGGATGAATATCTTGACAGCTTCTTTGCAGACTGATGGTACTTGTTCCTCATCACGAATCATGTTGGAAAGAATGCGAAATATTTTTACAGTTCCTGCCACGTCTGCTATCATTGAATACTTCAAGTGCCCTCCCCACCTGTTTCGCTGTTCTTCACTGTTGCTGATCACTTAGTCTTCCCTGCTTTTCAACGGTCGTTCTGGTTCACGATAGTTTCCAGCGAGCTTATTTATTGGGTCGTACAATTGTCTCAAGTTCCCTACTTTTGCAGCTTTTCCGCGTCTTTACGAGATCTTCCACACATTTTCGTTTGTCGGCTCAGATGCTCTTCTTCACTTGCCTGTCAGCTTCTGTATTTTCAGAGTGCAGCTGGCTTTCTCTGCTCTTGTTCGACTAGTGTTGATTTGTGCCCTCTAGATCCTCTTTCCCTAAATTTACTCAAGATTATCAACAGGGATTCATTCCAGAATTTCCGTTTTATTATTTCGGCAATCAGCAAGTGATGATCTGAGGCTATATCAATTCCTTTCTTGGTTCACACATCCTCCTTGGTCCATCTGAATTTCCGAATGATATATGTATGATCAATTTAGTTCTGAGCAGTGTGATCCGGTGAAATTTATGAACATTGTGTTTGCGTCTGTGTGGGAATATTGTGCAGCCAATGATGAGTTTGTTGAAAACACATTGATTCGCAAATGCGATACAGTGGCATTGAATTGTATGTGAAATATTATCTTAACTTATCTTAGTCATCGATTCACACACCTGAGCAATAATGATGACGTAAAATTTCACCAGCCGTTTTGTTTGCGACATACAACGTTACGAAATTAAAGAAATTATTGGTAATTATTGGCTTGCCCATAATTTACTTGAAAAGAAGATAGTTTATATATCAAATTTGTTTTGCGATTTTTCAATTATTTCGAAGAAAAGCCTTATTAAAATTTGTGATGCTCTCCGCCTCCTTGTCCAGTGTTTCTATAGTTTCAGTTTCATTTTAGCAGCCAGCAAGTGGTGATGTGAAGCGATATCAGCTCCTTTCTTGGTTCTCATATTCTCAGTCGTCTTTCTGAATTTCTAATTGATGCATGTATGGTCAATTTGATTCTGAGCAGTGTGATCCGGTGAAATTTATAAACGTCGTGTTTGCGTCTGTGTGGGAATATTGTGCAGCCAATGATGAGTTTGTTGAAAACACATTGATTCGAAAATCTCGAACCGTTCACGTTCCTTTATCTTAGTTCATGTCGTCCTATGATGTCTTCATATCCAGCGTTTACCTTGAGTATTTTTGCATGTAGGTCTCTGATCAGAGTGGTTAAATGTTTGGATGAGCATCTGTCGACGATTCACTGCAGCCTTTCGTAGAATTAATCTTTAACGTCGTAGTAGTGGTCATTGGTAGGTGCATATCATTGGATGGCGTTCATTGTAATGCCTTATTTCGTTGATTCGAAGATTGCTTGAATGATCCTGGGTCCATGAGCTTTCCATCCTATTTGCGCGTTTTTGTGCTTGTTTGAACAGCATCAGTGCAACTCCTTGTGTACGTGAAGCGTTTCCCTCTTCGAGACCAGAGTGTAACGCGAATGCCCCTAAAGGTAAAATCAGTTGTCTTATGTGCGTATAATGCGTATCACTGATTTCAAACACCTCCAAGTTGAATATTTTAATTACTGAAGCAACATGAAATAGTCGTTCAGTCTTCCAAAATGTTCGAAAATTCCATATAACTACAAGAATGGTTGCTCTGGTTGTGAGCATGTCGTCGGCTTTGTGACTTTCGAGGGAACACAGCTTTCATCACGAGATGTCAAACTTCTTCTTCCAAATCCCTGGGCAGAGTTAAAATGTTTTGAATTATTTATTCTGATCTCCAGATCCTTGCACAACCCTCCTACTTTATCCGTTCGTTGGACCGACAATAGCTCCGAAGAATCTACAGGCGGAAATAGATGTAGTTCACAGAAGTCAAGAATAATGAGAGGACTTAATTATGATTTTTAAGAAAAACACTGATGTAGCAAAAAAATCCATGATGGAGATAAATCAAATACTAGTTAGCTCAACCGTAAGTTTGTTTTGATATTTCGAAAACATTTCAAATAAAATGAAACTGACGCGTCCCAAATTATGAGCTTGGATGTTCGTTACATTACACTGACATATATTGAGAAACAAGTCACGTTTTTATCACTTGCAATCAAATTTAGAACTAAACGCTGCGCATAAACCTCACAGTTTTAAAGACAATGGTTATCAAGAACATATGAGCACATTTTTGATGTGCGTATCTGATATAATGTTGGACACGAATTTATTCACAAACATATCATTCACACGTGGTTAATGAAAGTTTTGATACTATATTAATCCGAACTTGTTCTGCAACTTTCACCCGACACTTTGTCTTTGTCACTATTGTTCAATTCTCTGATTTTTATTCGTGTTACGATTTCCTTGAAATATCACAATTATATTCGTATTTTAAATCAATCTTTCTGACTCAGTTAATCGCTACTCAAAGTGGTTGTCACCGTAGCATCAGAATTGAAGGCTAGGTGCTGTTTGTTAGCTTTTTGCAATTCAATCTCTAAACATCCATTTTTCCTGAATTTCGTCGAGTAAGGTGTCCAGTTCTATGGTGATTAGTGACGATTGTCGGATAGCATATCTGCATAACTGTAACATTCTAACTAGTTTTACGTATTTATCATTCATTTCTAGTACATAATCACATATTTGTTCACTCTCTCTACTATTTATTTTAAAATACATCTACACTATAACTTTATTAATTTACTGATGGTCGTAAATTACTACAGAAGAAATTGCCAAGACTAATGTTATCCCTGAATACAATCCCGAAAAGATTCAATATATTAAGTTAATTTTATCCTCCATTTTATTTATCATTGCTAGAAGTCTCAGTGTTTCGATTCTTCTCGTCTACCAACTTACTGACATTGACATATCGTTTGAATTCGAAATACAAATAGTTGTCTTTAGTAAACTCTGCTTATCATGCATTTTATTCAGTATGATTATTTCACGAAATAACTGTGAGTTCAGTGAATCATGTGATGTGATGAATGTTCATTGTGAACTTGATTCAGTAATCAACATATCATCATATTACAATAAATGTCAGATTAATAATGCCAGGCAGAATACTCTTTTATAAATTTTGATAGAACAGTGAGAAGACGTAATTGATCTGAAAAATGTGATGTATTTGCGCTATACATTTCGAACAATCTGGTCACATATTTATTTGTCAAGGCATTTTATATGAAGATGAATAAAAGGTCAATTAAATAAAAGTTCAAATAGACATAGGGTGATAACTGTAAATAAAGGAGAGAGAAAATTAACGTAATATGAAAAGAATAAGAAGGGGTAGGAAAATTGTCACATTACCCTAGGCTTAAAGATTACCAAGGTAAATTCAAGGTTATGACAAATTGTTTCTGCACACATAAAGGGGGTTTTAATTTTCTAATAGCCAAGGCCTCCATAAACCTCAAAATTCGTCCTTCAACATTTCTATACAATGTTTTGAAGGCTGTCTTGATGTCAATCTTATGCCCTGTCTCAATTATGTGTTTGGCGATCGATGAACATGGTTTTCTATTTCCAACGTTAATCGGCTCATCTGACGTTAACTGATTTTGAAGCCACTTAGGTACATGTTCCACAACCCTTGATTGCAAAGTCCGATTACTCCTCCCTATGTATGTGTGTCCACACAAACATGTAAATTGATAAATACAATGGGATGTGATGTAATCATTAGAGCAACGTTTAGGTATATGAGAAATCATGGACTTGGTCTTTTCAATGATAATCAGTTTAGCAGCGTTGTATGTTTTCTCTATGGCTGCTTTTAGTCTCTGTCTTATTATTAGACCATTTGCTTCACCTCTAAATGGTAAAGTGATATAAACCTTTTTCTTTTCAGCAGAATCAAACACTTGCTTTTGTCTTAACCGATCTCTACACCTATTGATAAACTTTAGCGGATAGCCATTTGAAATCAATGCTTCAGTTAAGAATTTCGCATCGTCGTCAAATGTATCCGTGGTGCAAATCCTTTGTGCCCTATTGAAGAGGCATTTTACTAAACCTCGCTTGTGTTGCAGTGGACAAAAACTGTTGAAATTTAGGTACTGTCCAGTCCACGTCGGCTTTCTATAAACAGACCGCTTTATAGTTCCATTATCTCTTCGGCTCAACAATATGTCTAAGAAAGGCAACCGATTATTATTTTCTGGTTCATGAGTTAGTACAATATCATTCTGAAGACTATTGAAGTTTTCCAATAACTGGGAGACGTTAAGTTCTTTATCACATATAATTAAAATATCATCCATATATCTCCTATAGAGAGTAAGCTTATTAATGTGCTCATTCCACAAATTTTCAGCATATGCCATGTAAACATCGGCTAAGAGAGGTCCCAAAGGACTACCCATAGCAACGCCATCAATTTGCTGGAAATGTTCATCATCATTATGTACTGAAAAAGTTCATTTCACGTTTGATGATGAACATTTCCAGCAAATTGATGGCGTTGCTATGGGTAGTCCTTTGGGACCTCTCTTAGCCGATGTTTACATGGCATATGCTGAAAATTTGTGGAATGAGCACATTAATAAGCTTACTCTCTATAGGAGATATATGGATGATATTTTAATTATATGTGATAAAGAACTTAACGTCTCCCAGTTATTGGAAAACTTCAATAGTCTTCAGAATGATATTGTACTAACTCATGAACCAGAAAATAATAATCGGTTGCCTTTCTTAGACATATTGTTGAGCCGAAGAGATAATGGAACTATAAAGCGGTCTGTTTATAGAAAGCCGACGTGGACTGGACAGTACCTAAATTTCAACAGTTTTTGTCCACTGCAACACAAGCGAGGTTTAGTAAAATGCCTCTTCAATAGGGCACAAAGGATTTGCACCACGGATACATTTGACGACGATGCGAAATTCTTAACTGAAGCATTGATTTCAAATGGCTATCCGCTAAAGTTTATCAATAGGTGTAGAGATCGGTTAAGACAAAAGCAAGTGTTTGATTCTGCTGAAAAGAAAAAGGTTTATATCACTTTACCATTTAGAGGTGAAGCAAATGGTCTAATAATAAGACAGAGACTAAAAGCAGCCATAGAGAAAACATACAACGCTGCTAAACTGATTATCATTGAAAAGACCAAGTCCATGATTTCTCATATACCTAAACGTTGCTCTAATGATTACATCACATCCCATTGTATTTATCAATTTACATGTTTGTGTGGACACACATACATAGGGAGGAGTAATCGGACTTTGCAATCAAGGGTTGTGGAACATGTACCTAAGTGGCTTCAAAATCAGTTAACGTCAGATGAGCCGATTAACGTTGGAAATAGAAAACCATGTTCATCGATCGCCAAACACATAATTGAGACAGGGCATAAGATTGACATCAAGACAGCCTTCAAAACATTGTATAGAAATGTTGAAGGACGAATTTTGAGGTTTATGGAGGCCTTGGCTATTAGAAAATTAAAACCCCCTTTATGTGTGCAGAAACAATTTGTCATAACCTTGAATTTACCTTGGTAATCTTTAAGCCTAGGGTAATGTGACAATTTTCCTACCCCTTCTTATTCTTTTCATATTACGTTAATTTTCTCTCTCCTTTATTTACAATTATCACCCTATGTCTATTTGAACTTTTATTTAATTGACCTTTTATTCATCTTCATATAAAATGCCTTGACAAGTAAATATGTGTGACCAGATTGTTCGAAATGTATAGCGCAAATACATCACATTTTTCAGATCAATTACGTCTTCTCACTGTTCTATCAAAAAAAGAATACTCTTTATTCGAATTAAGGCAATCATTCTGAATATATTCTGCATGTCCGATGTCGTCTGGTTAGCTGATGCACAGTATCCTAATAATAATAATAAAAACTAATAATAATAATAATAGTAATAATAATAATAGTAATAATTTATTAGAACAACACATATAAGCGAACAATATTGTTTTCGATTAGATCGTCATCAGGCTTTACTCTAATATACATGAATATTTATACGAAAATGTTAAACCAATCAAAGCAATTTGAGTGATAATCACAATGAAATCAAAAAGGCAAAAGTACAAGTGGATAGTAGGAAGATAGGTGAACCGATAGTAGTAGGAAAATTTATAAAATATGATAACTAAAGTAGGTCAAGGGTGGATGAATAGAATTCAAATAATCATCAAAAACATCAAAAACATTACGTAATAAGCAGATGTGTAAAAATAATAAAAATAATAAAATTAAATTAAAATACATAAAATATATATAATGTCAATCGTTAGTTACGTCATATCCGGCCACGGAAGAGATAGGGGTGTCACGAATTTCTTCTGAACACATAAATTAGGGTTGAATGTACGTATTCCTATGGCTTCTGCAGTGTGTAGGAGACGGGATCGAACTCCGTTGGGAAATGATGGAGGTATACGATAGATCACCCGAAAAGATCTAGATTTATCTACAATGTGACCACTATCTACCAGGTGTGCTAAGATAGAACTGCGTATTGTTTTTGACTGACCCTTTGTAAACCATGCTGGAAGATGTTCACTCATTCGTTGTGTAAGTTGCCTGGAAGTACGCCCGATATAGCTATCTCCACAGGAGCAGCTGAATTTGTAAATGCACATAGAGGAGGCCAACTCAGGTAACTTATCCTTCGTTTGGGTAGACATCGCTGGTCGACTGGAGAAAGTCAGTGCAAGTTTGGCAGCGTTGAATGTTCTACTAATTACTCTTACTAATCTGTCCTGCAGAGTATCGCAGGCCACATCCCCGTTGAATTGTAACTTTATAAATAAAGGTTTCTTTTGGGCGGTCGAAACCACCGACTTCTTTTTTACGGCAGACATATACTTCTTTATGAATGCGCTGGGATAACCAATCTCGGTTAGTGAGTCGTTGATGAATTCCAGCTCCTGACTTAAGGTATCCACTGAACAAATCATATTTGCTCTGTTAGTGAGGCATCTAACCAAATTTCTTTTGTAGCGGATAGGTGTAAAACTACAAAAGTGGGTGTATTGGCAAGCACCGGGATTTTTTCTATATACGCTTCTACTTAGTGAACCATCATTACGTCTACTTAGTGTGATGTCAAAGAAACTCAGTTTCTTATCGTATTCTTCTTCACCAGTGAACGTGATTGCCGGGTGTACACTGTTGAATTCGTCTAAGAGTTTTTCTATTCTGATGTCCTGATCTACAATGATGAATGTGTCATCGACGTAACGGCAATATAGATCAAGTTTCTGAATAGTTTCATTTAGTGGTCCATTTTCTAGCTTTGCTAGAAAGAGATCAGCTAGAATTGGGCCAAGAGGTGAACCCATGGCTATACCGTCTATTTGTCTGTAATAATTGTTGTTGAATACGAAATGGACATTCGTCGTACATCTTAGGAGTAATTCTTTCAGGCAATCTTCGGGTAAGCCGATATTGATTTGTTTCTCCTTAATTTGTTCGCATATGAATTCAATGGTCTCAAGGAGTGGTACGTTGGTAAACAAAGAAACTACATCCAGTGAGATCATATTTTTCCTGCTAAGATTCATATTTTTAACATTATATATATTTTATGTATTTTAATTTAATTTTATTATTTTTATTATTTTTACACATCTGCTTATTACGTAATGTTTTTGATGTTTTTGATGATTATTTGAATTCTATTCATCCACCCTTGACCTACTTTAGTTATCATATTTTATAAATTTTCCTACTACTATCGGTTCACCTATCTTCCTACTATCCACTTGTACTTTTGCCTTTTTGATTTCATTGTGATTATCACTCAAATTGCCTTGATTGGTTTAACATTTTCGTATAAATATTCATGTGTATTAGAGTAAAGCCTGATGACGATCTAATCGAAAACAATATTGTTCGCTTATATGTGTTGTTCTAATTTTCACAATGGGAATATTTAATACTCTTAAATCATGTGGGGATCCTGCTGCATTTAAGGCACTCAATGAGTTCCTGAAGTTTAATGCGCGTCTCACGGAAGCGAAAAAGAGCTTAGGATTTACTATCAAATGTATTCAGTCTAACAGATATCCTAAAGTATATTGGAAGTTATTGCGCCGGAACAGAATCTATCCTAATTCAAAAACTCTTGAAAGACATGCATCCAATGAAATCGATACCCTAAAAATGAATATCCGAGACTTGGAAAGGAATCTTCTCCTCAGACAACATTCCGTACACAGCCTGCCATCTGAGATTCATTCAGAATTTATGAACTATGTCGAAAAAGTATCTAAGAATAGATCTGAGAAGACTATGAGAAAACTAGAAAAAACTCTGGAAAATCAAAAACCTGAGAATGAATTTCCTCTTGATCCGACTCGGTATGTACATAATTTTTCAAATATTGTACTTGATGATATACAGTTAGAAGCTTTGTCCCTCGGGCCTAAATTCTGCGATAATAGGCAGAAGCCCAATGAACTAGATACTGATGTGCAGTTTGAGAGTCTATTTTCGCAAACAACTGACCTTATCCCTACCTCAGTGGAAGATTTAGCTAGATTTAAGACAACGTTGGTCGATAGCTGCCTACAGTATAAGAATAGTAAGTGTCCTACGAATCGCCTTTTCACAAAACTGCATCGTGAGGCTTTAACAAAACTGAAGAAAGATGAAACCTTGATCATAAGCAAACCAGACAAGGGGGGAGGTATCGTTCTTATGAATAAAACTGATTACATAAATAAAATGGAAGGAATGCTCGATGATCCTAGCAAGTTCCAAAACGTCACCTGTAATAATGATATCAATAAAAATGTAGAAAAACAATTGACAAACTCTATCAAGGAATTAAAGAAAAAAGGTATTATTACGCCTCAAATCCACGACTTAATTAGGCCTACTGGATCCTACACACCACGACTAGATGGTTTACCAAAAGTTCATAAATCGGGTCTTCCTCTACGCCCGGTTCTTGATATGTTTAATTCCCCGTACCATAAAATTGCGAAGTGGCTAGTTCGAATTTTAGAGCCACTGCATAAATCAGTCGTACGTAGGAGTGTAAAAGACGTTTTTGAGTTCACTTCCAAGATAGAAAATGTGAATGTTAGCAGACTCGGTGATGTACAATGCGATAATTGGCCAGCGTTACGATGAACCACCAATTCACGGTAAATCCAGGTGTGCATACAACAAGAATTGATAAGGTAAATGTGCAAAAATTTGCAGGCTCTTGAGTAAAGTAATCAAGTCTTCGGCCAATATCCAAACTAACATTTAAAGATTAGAATAAGCTGCCGGAAAAGAGAAATGAAGAGGTAGGAGCTAATGGTATAAATTGTAAGATATGGTTAATTGATAGGCGATTTTAAGATGGGAAGGATAGGCAGCTAAACAAGCGAAAAGAGGAGAAATGAGGTTGAAAATTTATGAGTGTGGTGATAATCTGGTAAGAAAGCAAGATGTTTGGATGTTAATGATTTGGGGAACTTAAAATTCATTCAACTGTTAAAAGGTGAACAAGTAGGAACTCACAATGGTACAGGAAGTTTCAGTTGCGTGTAATTGACGGTAGTTGAGCAGCATCTACAGGCTTTTGAATTTATCTGTCTACTAGAAATTAGCTGAAACATAAGAAACTAACGATTCGAATTTAAATTCTAACAAAAGTCCGAATGTCAAGGGTAGCACCTCAATTGCGTAACCTCTTAATTTAATTAGGAGCAAGGGGATTCGACTATCATTTTGTGATACCTAAGCAGTGAGATTTTGAAAGTTGCCGCAATATTACCAAATAAAATCGCTTTGAATCCAGAAATCAAAAGAAGGATTGTGACTGCGTGACGAGGTGTATTGATTCGCGGTCTAGTAATATCGAAATAATATCAGGAACAGAATAAAGCAGCAGCTAAAAACCACCAAGGAGAATGGAACAATAAGAGTAGCAGAATTGGCGCGAGAATTATGGTCTGAAGTACAGTTGTTCAAAAAAAAAGTAAAGTCATAATTGTCTACAATAATAAATTTTCCTTCGGAGCAACAGCTATCTTCTTCAAAACGTATAACTAAATCAGCAGGGATGATACAGCGTGTAAAATACATCTATCTTAGCACACCTGGTAGATAGTGGTCACATTGTAGATAAATCTAGATCTTTTCGGGTGAGATCTTATCGTATACCTCCATCAATTTCCCAACGGAGTTCGATCCCGTCTCCTACACATTGCAGAAGCCATAGGAAATACGCACATTCAACCGTAATTGTATGTGTTCGAAAAAAATTCGTGACACCCCTATCTCTTCCGTGGGCCGGATATGACGTAACTAACGATTGACATTATATATATATTTTATTTATTTTAATTTAATTTTATTATTTTTATTATTTTTACACATCTGCTTATTCCGTAATGTTTTTGATGTTTTTGATGATTATTTGAATTCTATTCATCCACCCTTGACCTACTTTAGTTATCATATTTTATAAATTTTCCTACTACTATCGGTTCACCTATCTTCCTACTATCCACTTGTACTTTTGCCTTTTTCATTTCATTGTGATTATCACTCAAATTGCCTTGATTGGTTTAACATTTTCATATAAATATTCATGTATATTAGAGTAAAGCCTACTGACGATCTAATCGAAAACAATATTTTTCGCTTATATGTGTTGTTCTAATTTTCACAATGGGAAAATGATGCACTCATCACTAATACGATCGAAGAATACGCTGATAGGTTACTACGTCACAGTATTCATGGTGTAATCATTTCAAGTATCGGCTTTTACTTTAATGTGCGTTTGACAAGTGAGTTTAAATAAAGGTGGTGTTTTGAAGTATGAAGTAAAAATAAAATATTCATAATCATTATTTATTTTTAAAACAGCTCTAATTTGCTACACTTTGACACTGGAAGATTAAATAGAATTCCTGAAATTATTGTGAACTCTTTATTCCTTAGGAAATTTGAAATCATCATTCTTTTTTGTCTTCTTCTTTTCATCAGCTACGTCCAAATCTTACAAATACAATGAGGTACACGTTCCTAGTGACTGGATCGCAGCTGGCACGCTGGTGGAGTTTGAACCAATGACAAGTATGTGACACCTAATTTTTGTGAGTGTCTATTGTAATCAAATGTCTATTTCACAATACCAAGTTGAAGCCTAATCATCATCGTGAACAAATGAGATTGAGATGAAGGTAATTGCAATAATATATCACGAGAAAATGACTGTGCTAAATATCAGCTGATAATATCAATAAATGAATCAATAGCAACGTAGATCTTCGCACATACGGACGTGATTCAGTTCATGTTGCCATACTACATTAGCACAGTGATAGAATTGTCGATCCCCATAGTAGCGAAGTTAGTGAGGGTATTGGCAGTAATCGGAGAGATAAGTATTACAGGATATTATTCAAGAAGTAAAAACCAGGGAAATAGACATAAAAAGATTATGATAAATTGATGAGTTGTTAAAAGGTTTAGGATTTGTAAGCCTAACATGTATCAGGACAAGAATCCCTGAAGTTCCGTCTTCCAATAAAAACACCGTAAATTTAGACTAGTTAGTTAACTCACGCTTTTTGAATAGTTAACTGAGTTGTTCATATGTCAATTTTAATAAATTTTGGAAAATTGCCATCTCTATTCTGGTTCCATATTCATAGTTGCTTCAACTTTAAACCAAATATCAGCCAAATGTAAATAACGTAAGTCTAATAATCCACCAAGTTATTGGCATCGCAACAGAAGCTTACCACTATTCTCTCAAACATGACTTCTTCATTTTTATGTTGACACTCTTATAAAGTGTTAATGATTGGCAATAGAATTGCAAAACCTTCCATTTTAAAAAAAGTTCACGTATTTTTGTACTACTTACATAGTTGAATTTTATGATTTAATGATGCTAACTAATGATGTTTTATATTCTCACATGCTGATTTTGTTGTGTGAGATGGACACAAAGTTCTACTTACAGATTCACATAATTTCACACTGACATATATTGATGTGTGTGCTGAAAAATATTCCATTCATGAAATCATTGTTTCATGAGAATCTATTGTTTAATTGGCTTGAACATAACGAGAAACATTTGTTCGCACGGCGCATTTCAACTGTACATGTAATGAGCATATTGAAATAATTAATATGTCAGGTATTACACATTGATCAAACTTGAATAAACCTTTGTCATTGTTTTCAACTCCAGCTTTATCGAATTCGTCATTTGTTTTGTAAAATTTTAATTTGAAAAAGACGCGTAAGCTATCTCATGAAATAACCGTATTTTCCGGAGAAACAGTGAATGCAGAACTCTGAAGATTCATAGCCAAAAATGAAAAAAAACCACTTGGATTTCGTCAGTGAAGTGAAACAAATGTTTTACTAAGCAGTTATAACACTATGTTAACAAACTTGATCTCTCCTTGTTATCTCGTGTCAAATTCACAAAATAATTTCGTGCCTCCAATATGACCTATTGATTTTCATGTGTTTCCTCATATTTCAATATTCTAACAAAAGTCAATAAAATGATAAAAACTTTAAACAAATAATCCAGTTGAATTTATGCAATTAATTCAAAGATAGGAAAAAAAGTATGGCCTGACTAGATAATCAATTCAATCTTACAAAGAATAAATGCATAAACCTACAAAACCATCAATGAGAAACCTTCAAGCTTTTGTCTAGGCATCAACATTTTTCAATTTTCATAACACATAAATGAGTGTATCACATATCTTCCGATGATTTTTTTTCAGTTGGAATGTGTGGTTATTCATTACAAATTGATCAATACATCATGTTCGTTTTGAATTTGGATGGATTCTAGTAGGTCAGCCAAGTTTTGTTTAGTTGATTAGAGTTCAAAACAGTGGCGTTGAATTGGATAAGAAATGTTATCTCTCTCAAATATCGATTCACACATCTGAGCAAGAATGATGAGGTTATTAGACTTTTGAAATTTTACCGGCTATTTTGTATTTTTACCTACAACGTATCGAAATTATAGATCAATTTTGTCTTGCGTTTCTTAACAGTAATTAACGCAGAATAAATTGCTTCGCTTTCTTTGTACAAGGACTAGTTTTAGTGCAAGCATAGATACTTACAACAACCAATAAGAACTGACCATTAAGACTAGACTGACAAACAATTATCTTAGGATGTTGGATGAATATCTTGACAGCTTCTTTGCAGACTGATGGTACTTGTTCCTCATCACGAATCATGTTGGAAAGAATGCGAAATATTTTTACAGTTCCTGCCACGTCTGCTATCATTGAATACTTCAAGTGCCCTCCCCACCTGTTTCGCTGTTCTTCACTGTTGCTGATCACTTAGTCTTCCCTGCTTTTCAACGGTCGTTCTGGTTCACGATAGTTTCCAGCGAGCTTATTTATTGGGTCGTACAATTGTCTCAAGTTCCCTACTTTTGCAGCTTTTCCGCGTCTTTACGAGATCTTCCACACCTTTTCGTTTGTCGGCTCAGATGCTCTTCTACACGTGCGTGTTAGCTTCTGTATTTTCAGCGTGCTGCTGTCTTTCTCTGTTTTTGTTCGACTGATGTTGATTTGTGCCCTCTAGATCCTCTTCCCCTAAATTTACTCAAGATTATCAACAGGGATTCATTCCAGAATTTCCGTTTTATTATTTCGGCAATCAGCAAGTGACGATCTGACGCTATATCAATTCCTTTCTTGGTTCACACATCCTCCTTGGTCCATCTGAATTTCCGAATGATATACGTATGATCAATTTAGTTCTGAGCAGTGTGATCCGGTGAAATTTATAAACGTCGTGTTTGCGTCTGTGTGGGAATATTGTGCAGCCAATGATGAGTTTGTTGAAAACACATTGATTCGCAAATGCGATACAGTGGCATTGAATTGTATGTGAAATATTATCTTAACTTATCTTAGTCATCGATTCACACACCTGAGCAAGAATGATGACGTAAAATTTCACCAGCCGTTTTGTTTGCGACATACAACGTTACGAAATTAAAGAAATTATTGGTAATTATTGGCTTGCCCATAATTTATTTGAAAAGAAGATAGTTTATATATCAAATTTGTTTTCCGATTTTTCAATTATTTCGAAGAAAAGCCTTATTAAAATTTGTGACGCTCTCCGCCTCCTTGTCCAGTGTTTCTATAGTTTCAGTTTCATTTTAGCAATCAGCAAGTGGTGATGTGAAGCGATATCAGCTCCTTTCTTGGTTCTCATATTCTCAGTCGTCTTTCTGAATTTCTAATTGATGCATGTATGGTCAATTTGATTCTGAGCAGTGTGATCCGGTGAAATTTATAAACGTCGTGTTTGCGTCTGTGTGGGAATATTGTGCAGCCAATGATGAGTTTGTTGAAAACACATTGATTCGAAAATCTCGAACCGTTCACGTTCCTTTATCTTAGTTCATGTCGTCCTATGATGTCTTCATATCCAGCGTTTACCTTGCGTATTTTTGCATGTAGGTCTCTGATCAGAGTGGTTAAATGTTTGGATGAGCATCTGTCGACGATTCACTGCAGCCTTTCGTAGAATTAATCTTTAACGTCGTAGTAGTGGTCATTGGTAGGTGCATATCATTGGATGGCGTTCATTGTAATGCCTTATTTCGTTGATTCGAAGATTGCTTGAATGATCCTGGGTCCATGAGCTTTCCATCCTATTTGCGCGTTTTTGTGCTTGTTTGAACAGCATCAGTGCAACTCCTTGTGTATGTGAAGCGTTTCCCTCTTCGAGACCAGAGTGTAACGCGAATGCCCCTAAAGGTAAAATCAGTTGTCTTATGTGCGTATAATGCGTATCACTGATTTCAAACACCTCCAAGTTGAATATTTTAATTACTGAAGCAACATGAAATAGTCGTTCAGTCTTCCAAAATGTTCGAAAATTCCATATAACTACAAGAATGGTTGCTCCGCTTGTGAGCATGTCGTCGGCTTTGTGACTTCCGAGGGAACACAGCTTTCATCACGAGATGTCAAACTTCTTCTTCCAAATCCCTGGGCAGAGTTAAAATGTTTTGAATTATTTATTCTGATCTCCAGATCCTTGCACAACCTCCTACTTTATCCGTTCTTTGGACCGACAATAGCTTCGAAGAATCTACAGGCGGAAATAGATGTAGTTCACAGAAGTCAAGGATAATGAGAGGACTTAATTATGATTTTCAAGAAAAAACACTGATGTAGCGAAAAAATCCATGATGGTGGTAAATCAAATGTAGAATCCTTTTTGAATGTTTTGTGTTTGGAAAATCCCTCCATGTTTACATATTTTTGTTATGACATGACGGACTTTTTCTGTTGACATTTTTGGTATTTTATTTGATTCCAATTTCAGATTTATCATTGTATATTGTTATTATTTCTATATTTTGTACTTATATTGAAGTTTTTATGTTTGCTTCTGAACTGTACATATGTTGTTTAAATTTGATATAATATGGCTACCGCCACATTTTTGGATTGATATCGTGCAGTATAGGAGTTCACCTGGACCTCGGAACCTTGATACTCATTCAGAGTAACTTTGAATTGGAAGGCGTAAATTTCGTTAGGTATTGTTTGTATTTCCATTTATTATCTATTAATAGGACCATTGTCCCCTAGAATTATTGTGTTTTATATTATAAATCGGGAAGTGCGTCCGACATACGTCTATTGGAATCGAATTGAACTGTCACGATAGAAAATCCAATTACAGTCTAACGAAATTTTGGAAACCAGTCCATTTACAGTCTGGAATTATTCCTAAGAACATTTATATTCTGGAATTATCTATTACCTTTTGATTAGAAGACCAATTACAGTTGGATTATTAAGAATTATAAAGAAACATTTGGAAATTTAATCGTTTATCACACTAAACTTTCTTGAAAGAAGAAATTTGGATTATTTATCGTATTTTCGTATTCGAATTGTATCTTGGATGAAGAAATTTTGATTTTGGACATATCTTATCGAACTTATCTGTGGAATTCCTATATTTTGTATTTGTTACTTATCTTCCGTTGAACTTTACTTATAATGTCAAGTCGCAAGAAAACAAACACGAGGAGGGTGGAAGAGCTTGAAGGACCCCGAAACGCTAGGCAAGTCGTTAATGATGAATTTTTTATGGGTAACCCATATGTTAACACTGATGTTATGTCTGATACTTATTGTTGTAAGTCACCTTTGGCAGGCATTAAGGAACCAGGATTAAGTGAGAGTTCTAAGGTACCAGAGACGGATCAGATACTTAAGACACCGATAGTAGGTTTAGAACTACCTAAGGTTAAACTTTCATTTTTTGATGGAAAGTCTCGCGACTACTTTAGATTTATGCGCCAAATTGAAACGTATATAGAACCAAGAGTAAAAGATGACCAAGTGCGTTTATTGTATTTAATTCACTATTGTAAGTGAAGGGCAAAAAATGCGATTGAAGGTTGTATTATAATGGATCCACAAGCAGGATATAAGAGAGCTAAGGCCATCTTAAAACAGCTCTTTGGACAGTCGCATGCAATAGCCCGGGAAACCTTAGAGGACTTATTTAGAACCGGGAACGCAGATTTTAATGATCCTGAATTATTGACGAATTTGGCTATTAAAATGCAGAATGCTGCTTTAACCTTAGAACAGCTAAATTGCACAACGGAACTTAACTCCTTGGTTACTTTAGAACGAATAGTCAGGCTCTTACCTCGTCGAATGTAAGCCCAGTGGGCAGAGATGGGAATCAAGTGGGACGAAGAGGAGAGAGAGCCTAATTTCAATGAGTTGACGGAATTTATTATGTCTCGTGCTAAGATAGCTAGTAGTAGGTTCGGAAGATTAGCTTATCGGGCTAAAACAGGACATAATACGGAAGCTACTAGTGGTCTGCGTGCGAGACATGAGGATTCTTCGTTTCTACCTAACGGACGCCCGGAATATAAGAGAGTTGTCAATTATATCACGAAAGTATACGCTGTTGAAGGACGAGTATGTGACCGTGACGATGTAAAACCTCTTGATGCGTATCCCAGTAAGAAGCCGGTTGGTGTAACAGATAAGATGGCTTTTCTAAGTATGGAAAAGAAAGAAAAAGGTGAAAAGTCTGGAACGGTTATTTGGATTCGAGTAAACAGAGGTTAGTGAGTTCAGTAAATATGAATAAGGCCAAGGCAGGATTGTCTGGACGGAATAAAGCCTATGTTCGGAACCCTTCATTTAGGGTAAATTATATAACGGGACCTAAAGTAGATTCTAGGATAAGTGATGGTGGTACTGTAAAGGCTAAGAAGCCTAGGAAACAACATGATGCTACTATTATTAAGAAGCCTAAACATCATTCTCTTTCGGATGCTATGACTAGCAATGGAAATAGTAGCCATCAGAATCTTAGTAGTGACAGCGATAATAAGGAGACAGAAAGTGTCAGCAGTCCACTTATAGTGCTGATCGGAGCAAGTGGTGGTGGATTGACGACTCATCCCCATGATAGGGAATATAGTTCCCGGATAGGATATGACCAGCTTTACGACGTGTTGTACATGTTCGTGTGGGTTAATTGGGTAAGGTTTATACTACCGTTAGGTCATGCCACGATAGATAGTGGAATCAAGGGCCTGATGGGAAAGTATAGGTACCTAGTTAGCTTGATAGGTCATATCCATGTTGGAGGGCGGGTAGGCGTACTGCTGTAAGTCCTACACGTTCTTCCGGCGTGGATTAGGGGATGAGTGGGAACCCTAAATTAAAGTGTCATTAACGCTTGCTTTTTTGCATGGAGGGATTTTGCGGGCCGGTGTAGAATCCTTTTTGAATATTTTGTTTTTTGGAAAATCCCTCCATGTTTACATATTTTTGTTATGACGTGACGGACCTTTTCTGTTGACATTTTCGGTATTTTATTTGATTCCAGTTCGAGATTTTATCATTGTATATCATTATTATTTCTATATTTTGTACTTATTTTGAAGTTTTTGTGTTTGCTTCTGAACTGTATATATGTTGTTTAAATTTGATATAATATGGCTACCACCACATTTTTGGATTGATATTGTGCAGTATAGGAGTTCACCTGGACCTCGGAACCTTGATACTCATTCAGAGTAACTTTGAACTGGAAGGCGTAAATTTCGTTTGGTATTGTTTGTATTTCCATTTATTATCTATTAATAGGACCATTGTCCCCTAGAATTATTGTGTTTTATATTATAAATCGGGAAGTGCGTCCGACATACGTCTATTGGAATCGAATTGAACTGTTACGATAGAAAATCCAATTACATCAAATACTAGTTATAACTACCGTAAATATGTTCTGATATTTCGAAATCATTTCAAATAAAATGAAACCGACGCGTCTCAAATTATGAGCTTGGATGTTCGTTACATTACACTGACATATATTGAGAAATAAGTCACATTTTTATCACTTCCAATCAAATTTAAAACTAAACACTGCTTGTAAACTTCACAGTTTTAAAGATAATGGTTATCAAGAACATATGAGCACATTTTTGATAAAGAATGTTGGACACGAATTTATTCACAAACATATCATTCACACGCGGTTAATGAAAGTTTTGATACTATATTAATCCGAACTTGTTCTGCAACTTTCACCCGACACTTTGTCTTTGTCACTATTGTTCAATTCTCTGATTTTTATTCGTGTTACGATTTCCTTGAAATATCACAATTATATTCGTATTTTAAATCAATTTTTCTGACTCAATTAATCGCTACTCAAAGTGGTTGTCACCGTAGCATCAGAATTGAATGGCTCGGTGCTGTTTGTTAGCTTTTTGCAATTCAATCTCTAAACATCCATTTTTCCTGAATTTCGTCGAGTGAGGTGTCCAGTTCTATTGTGATTAGTGACGATTATCAGATAGCATATCAACTAGAATTAATAATTCTGTTAAACTGTGTCTTCAGTTACAGAGTTTGCTGTTAGACTGTAGCCGCTGAATAATCATTTTCCAGTGCAAGCAACTGGTTATTGCAGTTGATATTAAAATATTGTATTGTAAGTTATTGTTTGTTCTTTTTTCTGGTTTTGTCAATGAAAGATTGAAAGTATTACATCTAATCATGATGTCATACTCCCTGCAACAAATCACGTGGTCAAAAGGTGTTGTAATATTTTCGAAATAATTTCTATGATTTATACATTACTCGTTCTGATAAAAGTTATGAGACTACTTCAAATGGTGCATAAGTTTCAGAAGATACTGCTGAGCGTCGAATACAGCCTTCTATCGTATAGTACCCAACATATTCACAAGAACATGAAGCGACAATAAACATTTATGCAAATGTGGGAGAAAGAACCAATGAGATTTAAGATGAAAGTATACACAGAAAAACAAATGAGTAATAGAGACATTTCAGCAACTAATATTTAAACTAGTAAGAGGAATATATGTGTTGGTAATAAAAAGTGATCAAGCGAAAACACTGATACAATCAATATAGTGGAACTAGTAGTAATATTAGAGGTAGCAGTAGTGTTGCCAGTGGATAAATTATCAGTAGTAGTGCTAGTAGTATAATAGTAGTAGTAGGAAGAAATAAGCACACTTTTACTGATCGAATGACACTGTCCGTGAAATTAATTTACTTAACGTCTTAACCAAATCTATCATATACGGACTGAGGTGTAAGTACGAGGCAATAAGAGCATAGTTTTATTTCGAATTCAATTATACAAACGATAAGTAAAATGGATTTTGAATTGATATGAAGTCAACCACAACTACTGTCGTCCACAAAACGACCTAATTCTCTCTCTTTCGCTAAGATTGTACAAATTTTCTGTAGTCTCTTTCATTGCGTAACTGTAACATTCTAACTAGTTTTACGTATTTACCATTCATTTCTAGTACATAATCACATATTTGTTCACTCTCTCTACTATTTATTTTAAAATACATCTACACTATAACTTTATTAATTTACTGATGGTCGTAAATTACTACAGAAGAAATTGCCAAGACTAATGTTTTCCCTAATAACAATCCCGAAAAGATTCAATATATTAAGTTAATTTTATCCTTCATTTTATTTATCATTGCTAGAAGTCTCAGAGTTTCGCTTCTTCTCGTCTACCAACTTACTGACATTGACATATCGTTCGATTTCGAAATACAAATAGTTGTCTTTAGTAAACTCTGCTTATCATGCATTTTATTCAGTATGATTATTTCACGAAATAACTGTGAGTTCAGTGAATCATGTGATGTGATGAATGTTCATTGTGAACTTGATTCAGTAAACAACATATCAACATATTACAATAAATGTCAGATTAATAATGCCAGGCAGAATACTCTTTATTCGAATTAAGTCAATCATTCTGAATATATTCTGCATGTCCGATGTCGTCTGGTTAGCTGATGCACAGTATCCTAATAATAATAATAAAAACTAATAATAATAATAATAATAGTAATAATTTATTATCTAACAACAACATGTTACAACAGGCATGCCAATTTACAGACAAGTGCAAAACGTTAAAACTGATTACACATTTTCTGTAAACGGATTTTCAGTTACCTGAATATTTCATAGGATACATTTACTCTACATAGATCGCTAAAAGTTTCCCCGTAAAATTATAAATAACGTTTCAGACTCGGTGATGTACAATGCGATAATTGGCCAGCGTTACGATGAACCACCAATTCACGGTAAATCCAGGTGTGCATACAACAAGAATTGATAAGGTAAATGTGCAAAAATTTGCAGGCTCTTGAGTAAAGCAATCAAGTCTCCGGCCAATATCCAAACTATTATTTAAAGATTAGAATAAGCTGCCGGAAAAGATCAATGAAGAGGTAGGAGCGAAAGGCAGAATGGAGAATATTCCTGTTTAAACCAGAGCCATGACTAAGTAGATAATATTTCTGGATAAAACATAGCTATCATTATAAAGACATTTTTCTGTGTTAGAACACTAACTATATACTTGCAATTTTGTAGGGTAATGAAGACAAGTCAATAGTAACATAACAAATCGGCAAATAATCCTATAAATAAACGAGGTTCAGAAAAGCCAAGTTGTCGACAATTTTGTTGAATAACAGGATATAATAATAAAGCACTGTTACGTCCAATTTTTTGCTCCTTGACCCTCAGAAGCACTGTGTGTCGATCTATTTGCAGTTCAGGAACCCAAGGATTAAACCAAAAGGAAACTTCAAAGTAGGTACCAAAGTTTATTGCCAATTCACAAATTGGTTTATTACAAATAGACGACCAATGTCGTTCTAACAACAATAATTATAATAATTACAATTGCCTTCTATTTTATAGATTCCTGGAGCAAAAAACTGCAAACAAACAAACCAAAACAAACAAGAGTCCAACCTGGCCGAAAGTAATAATTCAAACAAGACCATAAGTTAAGTACAACAAATATACCCAAAAACAGTGAAATTCATGATATTTATATAACGGTTTTAATCAGCAAAATGTCTTCATTTCTCCCGTTATAGCAGCCACCAAATCACAAGAAATCTGTCCGTGCTTCAGCCTGTTCATCCCACTCCAGCTCTGCCCAAGGATCCAAAATGAATCCCTTTGCTTTTTGCTGGCACTGCAGCTCATGTCACTATGCACAGAACTGCTCATTTAAACAACATAGATTCAGGAAGTGTAAGGTCACCGGTCATAAAGATGGCTTTCGCCTAATGAAAATGCTGAACCGATTCAGAAGTGCTATTAAGCCTGTTTCCAGATCCGGTAACGATGCATTAAGCCTAATATCTTCCTGCCGAAGCTCATCACCAGGTGAGAGAAAATTTAATACTCTTAAAATTAACGGCATATGTGTGGATTGCAAATAGATACCGCATCTGATGTCACTATCCACTCACGCAAAAATTGAACCAAATTAGGCAACCCAAGCTTGCAGCACACAACACAGAAGCTTCGTACAGTATTTGGTAATTACTTCTGTCTGTTAGGACAATTGAAATGTAAAGATAACTTCTGAGACTCCTCATTTACTGGGGTATGTTATATAACTCCAGCTGATCTAAATTTACTTGGTTTAGATTGGTTCGACCAGATAAAATTGGCTGATGTCCCGCTAAATACAATATGCCACCTGGTTTCACAAACATGTGACACTGAATTATATACCAAGAAGATGATGTCGTAGTTTTCAAGCATTTTTGAACCTGGATTTGGTCAGTGCACTGCCATAAAAGCAACACTTTGGTTGAAACATGGGGCTAAGCCTGCTTTCCGTCCGAAGAGACCCGTACATTATGCAACATTAGCAACAGTGGATGAAGAGTTGGATCGCTTTCAACCACAAGGATTTATTACTCCCGTTTCTTACTCTTGTTGCGCAGCACCTTTATTCGTTATCAAGAAGGCCAATGGGACGATACGTATATGTGCTGACTTCCCTACAGGTCTAAACGCAGCTTTAGAACAACATCATTATCCTCTGCCAGTCCCAGCAGATCTGTTTACTATGCCGAATGAGGGAAAGTTCTTCGCAAAGCTCGAGCTATCTGATGCTTATTTGCAAGTGGAAGTCGACGAAGCACCTAAAGAGCTGCTTACTATAAATACCCATCGTGGTTTGTTCAAGAACAACTCTCTGCCTTTCGGAGTTAAGTTAGCTCCGTCTGACTTCCAACAACTAATGGATACTATCCTATCAGATATCTCAGGGGTTGCAGTTTATCTCGCTTATATCTTAATTGTTACGAAGACGATATAACAGCCACGGGAACGCACGACATTGGTACTACATCAGTGACAACGGTTTCCAGTTACGATCAGAAAAATGCCAGTTTTATTGAATTCGGTAAAGTATTTGGGATTCATCTTCGCTGTAGCAGACCGGATCCTGAGAACATCCGAGCTATGAAACTGATGCCCACTTCCACTAATGTTTCGGAATTGCGATCTTTTCTTGGATTATTCAGTTGTTATTCAGCATCTAGTCGCTCGATACATCCTATTCGCGCTCCATTGAATTTTCGACTGCAGAAGCATAGCACATGGAACTGGAATAAAGAGTGTGACACGGCTTTTCAAAATCTCAAGTCGATAATTATCTCGGAACTGTTATTAACACACTACGACCCGTCCATGCCGATCATCGTAGCAGCAGACGCTTGAGCATATGGCCTAGGCGCTGTTATTTCACATCACTTTCCAGACGCGTCAGAAAAAGCCGTTATGCATGCATCCCGTACACTAACCACAGCATAAAACACCTACAGCCGGACAGAGAAAGAGGCTTTTGCCCTTGTGTTTGCCGTCCGCCGTTTCCACAAGTTTCTCTGCGATAGGTGATTCACGCTGCTCACAGCTCGCAAGCTTCTGTTGACAGTATTCGGTTCTAAATCTGATATTTGAGCCCATTTTGCAAATCTTCTTCAGCGATAGCCCTTGGTGCTTTAGGGGTATGATTTTTAAATCCAATACCGACGCACTCTACAATTCCGTCAGACGGACGCTTTGTCTCGACTTATTGGTGATCAGGTGATGGATGAGGAAAAAATGGTGATTGCATCTCTGTCTGTAGAAGACCACGCAGAATGTTATCTGTCAACCGCAATTCGCGCATTACCGGCGTCTGCAACAGGCATACAAAACGCTTCTAGAAACGACTTCGTCATCAAGATGACGATGAAATATGTCAGTAACGGTTGGCCGTCGAAGACGTTTGATGGTGATATGAAGAAACTGTATCAGCGGCTCCATTCACTATGCATTGTGAACGATTGTTTGACGTTTGTTGAAAGAGTGATGGTGCCAGAATTTCTCCGTGCAAAAGTGCTCAGACAGTTCCATCTCGGTCATCCTGATGTTAAACGAATGAAGTTCATGGACAGATGTTATGCATACTGGCCTTTCATGGATCAACATGTCAAGGCGTTAGTTGAAATATGCATGCGGTGTCCGCAGGTGGCAAAGATGAATGCCAAAATTTCGCTGGTTTCATGTTCCGAACCTGAGCAGTATACATGTTGATTTCGATGGTCCTATCATTGGAACTATGTATTTATTGTGGCCGACGCCTTCTCAAAATGGCCAGAAATCAGACCCGACATGCTGCTCACTACAACTGAGACAATACAGGTCTTAACAGAAATTTTCTCGCGAAATGGCATAACAGATGTGGTCGTATCCGACAATGGCTCTCAGTTCACCTCTTTTCAAGTGCAGACTTTTTGTCAACGGCTAGCCATTACACACTTACGCTCGCCGCCATACCACTCGCAATCGAATATGCAAGCGGAAATGTTTGTGGATACGTTTAAAAGAACGTTGGTTAAGTCAAAAAGGGAGAGGACACCAGCCGATGCGTTAAAATATTTCTTATATGTCTATCGGACAACACCAAAAGTGATGTTATCGGAGCAAATGTCCCCAGCAGAAATCCTGATGTGAAGAAGAAGACTGAAAACGATCCACAGCCTGATGCATCCGACTAATGCACCAACATCAGTAGAGACAAAGCCGCAAAGACAATCCGTTTAAGAATTAAGATGCCCTGTGTTTGACTACAACTACAGAACGAACCATGATATTTAGGCAGAAGCGCGAGTTGTCTGAAGAGTTGGTCGACTTATGTACGAATTAGAGGTAGGAGATGATAAATCGTCACGTCTTCGAGATCACATACGCAGACGGCTAGCCCCAGATCGCCTTTCAATAGCAGAAAGCCTTCCCTTTTGAAATCTTGCTTCATACCTTCAATCTACCGACAGCTCAACCACCAGAAGAAACTCACTAGCAAGCTTCTCTTTGTTCCAGGAGGTACCTACTCAGACAGTGGCGAACGACAGTGAAGATACAAGTCGACCCAAGGAGCACACGCTTTTAAAAAATGAGGAGGGTCGGAGATGTCGGATCCCTAGAACTCGCTTGATAAATGACTTATCTTGGATTTCGCGTTTGCCAGCATGCGCTGATCAGTTGATCTTGAGATTTCATTTCCCACCAGGAAAATGCATGACTGTGATTGTATGCTGTGTATTTTAGTGAGCTATTTTTGAAACTGTCCCAAGGACTTTTCTATTGTGTTTAAATAGACGAGAGTTGTGTGCTTGATTGATTGCTGGGTGTTTGTAGAATATACTTTCTACGATTACAAAGGCTTTCTATCTTCAGCGTGAGATTCAAGGTAGCCTATCTGGACGCTGGTAATTGTTTCGTTCGCGTTTATAGACCAGGGTGAACTCGTATTAACTTCAAGCGTACCTATTGACGAATCCTTCAATATCTCGTTTTTACACATCAGAAATAATAGTGAACCTATTACGCATCTCTGGACATCTGCACTGGTTATTGTTAACGTTGCTGAAGAGCAACCGTTGAAAATAATTGTTTGTTGGCGTCCGTTTAGGAATACATCATGAATACACCATGAATATAGTGTGCTTCTGATTTCAAATGATATTAGCTTTTGGAGGAGTCTTTTGTGTGAGACCCTATCAAAAGCTTTCTTAAAGTCGAAAAATCTGACTGATACTAATAATGATAATAACCCTCCTAATTTATTCGTACATTGACCGGCAGCGGCCTCAGAGGGGGTGCAACCGGAGTTAGATGAAGTACGTAAAAGTAAAGAATAGTGAGCGGACTTAGGTATGATTTTCCAGAAAAACACTGATGTAGCATAAGTATTCATGATGTAATTCAAGACATAGCTACCATGCTTCGCTCCGGGTATGTAGTTTTCAAAGTTACTTTGCCTCCTGACTACATTTTCTTCCAGATCTTCAGATTCATAGCTAAACACTATTTTGAGATCATCTGCATATAAGTGTGATTTCCCAAATTTCATAGTTCTACATATCTCGTTTGTGTACATCAGAAACAAGAGTAGACGAAGTACACTTTTCTGGATAACTCCACTGGTTTTCGGTAAAGGTGATGAAAAGCAATCGTTGTACTTAACTATTTGTTGGCGTCCCTTTAGGAATGAAACAAACAATGAATAAAGTGTGTGACTGCTTTCGAATGACATTAGGGTAAGGAGAAGTCTTTTGTTTGGGACCTAATCGAAAGTCGAAGAAAATGCCTGATACTAGGATCAGTTTGTCTCCAGCACAGATTTGGCTGAGGTGATGATATGTTTAGTCTTCCAGTTAAAAGGGGAACACCCTGTAGAGAGTGATATAGTAAATAGTTCAAGAAGAGTGGCACACAGATCCTTTTCAGCATGCTGGCAGGGGTAACATCTGGTCCTTCAGCGCTAAAGTGCCTCAGTGTACTAATCGCCTTACAAATGTTCTGTACACTGAATTCTGCACTAGCGATTTGACAGGAAAGCATTTGATTCAGGAGCAGTTCACTAATTGGAGTTTCGTTTGTTAAATTAGCACTAAAATATTCGCAAAGCAGCTCTACGATACGTTGCGGGTCTTCATGCACTTGGTTGTCCTTATTAAGTGCGTCCCCTCTTCTCACTCTAAAGCATTGAACCTTTTTATTTCAGAGAATTTTAAATGGTGCAGAAGAATCATTATTGAGCTGAACAGCACGCGTTTTCTGTGGAATCGCCTTTTAATAATGTATTATCTCTGCGTCGACAAATATTTCAGTCATTCTATCCGATGAGAAGAAGTCATTACAGTTATGAGATGTAGTGTGTTTCGTATTATAGTTGTGGCTTCTATATCAAGACTGCAAATGAAAATATTATGATCGCTACATGGAAACGTTTTACCAACGTGTAAAGCATTAGTAATGAACTTAGTGAGCAAAGCTAAATCAAAAAAATTTTTATGTCTGATTGATCCGTCAACATGTTGACTACACCCTACAAGCTATAAGCATTCAGCAAGTTACCCGAATCGTTTAGGTGCGTTGGTTGAGAACCACGTGATTTCAGGCATGTTTAAGTCTCCACAAATAGCATTGACTGAAGCGAATGTGAATACTTCTGAAAACATGGCTAGATTTGCTGTTGGTGCGTTAGGCTGACGGTGAACAAAGCCGAAAACAGCTGAGAGGAACTTGAGTGAAGAAGTTTGAGAACTTTGCCTGTTTGAGATTTTGCGTGGTGACTGCTTTTATGTTCTGCATGCTGAATGGAATGACTTGAGCTATTAATTGCGCCAGAGGTATCACGAAAAAATTTCGATTAGGCTGGCAGTTCCAGAGCTTCACTGTTTTCAATACAGTGTTCATTATATGGTGATATTTATTTGTGATGATTTTGCCTTGGAGATCGTCTTCGGCGTTCAAGTGCCATTTGCTATGGGTGCTGTAAATTTGGCGGAATTTTTTTCCAGCTGGCTTGGTATCGAGTTTTCGTAGTTTGCGCTTTGCGAGTAAACGCCTGGGTATTAAGGATAGAGTGTGTGGTGAAAAACCTACTTAAACATTCACTAATATTTCTTGGGTTGGATGATTCAATTCAATCGATCATACGGTTTCCGTGTGGCGTTGACCATCTTCTCAGACTCGACATAGCATCGAAGAAGTCTCTGTAGTATCATTCTGTACACTTTGTCAAAGTTTTATTCGTAGTGAAATAATTTAATGTAGAGTTGTGAATTCCAGTAAATTGATTGGCCAACAGTGATCCCTAATGTAACGATTTCAGTCGGTACTCAATCGACCTCCACAGGATTCAGTATGTTATAAGTCAAACGATCATTTTAGAACAAGCCATTTGTACAGAAAAACCATTATTTTACATATTGTTACATTCAATACATTTTGTGTATTCCGATGTTAAGATGATTAAACCTGAAAACATTTCCATATATTTTACATATTCTGTTTTAAATGCTTTCCTGTCAAATCGCTAGTGCAGAATTCAGTGTACAGAACATTTGTAAGGCGATTAGTACACTGAGGCACTTTAGCGCTGAAGGACCAGATGTTACCCCTGCCAGCATGCTGAAAATTGGCATTAAGGATCTGTGTGCCACTCTTCTTGAACTATTTACTATATCACTCTCTACAGGGTGTTCCCCTTTTAACTGGAAGACTAAACATATCATCACCTCAGCCAAATCTGTGCTGGAGACAAACTGATCCTAGTATCAGGCATTTTCTTCGACTTTCGTAAAGCTTTTGATTAGGTGGCAAGTGTATATATATGTCCAAATCATTACTTAACCTGTCATGTTGAAGTAGTCAATACAGTGGTAAGTCAAGTTGAAATTCATACTGACCACTTAAACTAAAGTAAATTAAAGGCATATAAGAATATGACCCACAGGTGAAGAAGTACAGCGAAATAGAAGGAAGAGTTGTCAAATGTCAAGTGGAAAGAAGAGAAGTTGAAACAAAAGCTGGATTTATGTACGTCGAAATCGAAATTTCAGTTTAAAGAGTAGAGCATGTAATAGGAAAACATTGAAGAATAAAGGTTCTCACTGTCTAACTGTTTATTATTATTATTATTATTACCATTATTATTCAATACAACCTCTAGGTCATACTGTAAGCGCCTGAACAAAACAGATAATTTACATTTTGAAATCGATTTGAAGTGCGTTAAATCCACAATGACTTCATTTACTGATGCAACAATCGAAGATGAATAGACAGTTATTGAAGAGACATTTCGTATCATTATATTTACTATTCAAATGCATATTACAGTACTTCAATCAAAGTGATCAAATGTAAACCGTTGTGTTTACTTAGATTGGAATTGTAAAATTCATTGTTTAAAAAATATCATCTACCAGTGATTTCATATCTCAAATGTATTTCATTAGTTAAACGTTGATCTAAAATCAAGGTGTCCAGAGAAGACGGATGAGATTATGAAAAACGATCATGTCTAATTCGGAAACATCGTGATGAACACTTCCAACGAAGTGAATACACAACACAAAGATTGTGAAAACATAATGTTCTTGCATTGCAATATTTGACCAGGTATATTTTACAGTTTAAAAATAAACTGTAACAGGTCAGTCTATTATCCAGACTGAGACAAAGTAATTCATATTCAATTCTATAAGATAAAATTGATTCAATGGTCATTGTATGAAAATTCTATTGAACATAATGAAGTTTTGCTTGAAATAACCTAAGAAATTTCTTTCAAGTTTCATTACGCGCATCGATTTCACACCATTGATGTGTCTCATTTTGAAGTGACACAAATACAAAATAACAAAGAAAAAACAGTAATGACATCTTTACAAATAAGCACAACACAAACAGATTCCAATGATCTATTGAGAAGAATACATTTTCTAAACGATTTGTATAGATTTTATGCGTGATGCAGTTTTTAATCATACCACTCTATTAGAGACAAAGTAATTCATTTGCAGTTACAACAAATTAGATT
The DNA here is from genome assembly GCA_944470395.2 of Schistosoma turkestanicum. NCBI lineage: Eukaryota > Metazoa > Platyhelminthes > Trematoda > Strigeidida > Schistosomatidae > Schistosoma > Schistosoma turkestanicum. Next base: position 22,226,340 of record OX103974.1, read on the forward strand.
TCTTTGAATAATGTCTATCATGAGCAAATGTCAATTACACCAATTCAAAGTTCAAACTCAATCATCATCATCATCATCATGATGAACTGATGAGACTGAAATGAAATTGATCAACATAGTTTCTTATGAGAAATTGAAAGTAAGAATAAATCAGCTAGTTATGCAGATGGACTGATAGTAATTCATATTCAATTCAATGAAGTGACGTGAAGTGAAGTGAAATTTATTTCAGGAAAATACAGTGAAAAATTGTATTGCACAAAATGGATTTTTTCTGAATTAAACTAAGAGATTTCTTCAAAGTTTCATTACGCGCATCAATTTCACACCATTGAAGCTTTCAGTAATATGGTGTATTATGGTGTATTATGCAGTCTCATACAATGAAATTGTTCATATTCTATAAGGGGCTCTCTGAGATGACATTATACTGCAACGCCTGATGTTTGTATGTTAGCGTATCAGTTTAAACACATAACAAGAATCAAATGTCAGATTCTTACGATTTCTACTGTATTTATCTGCCTTTGCAACATACAAAATACTTTATCCATGGAAGTGTTTGATTTTGATATTGTTGCCAATATCAAACTGTAAATGAACTGACATGATTCAAACGATCACTTGTTTTCTATACATAGCTGTGAAACTTCAGAGTTCTGCATTCTGTGTTTTTCAGGAATACATTTATATATTTATTTATTTTATTTCACACTCCTTCAAACTGTGAGCTTGAAAGCTGTTCTCTACAATTACCTTCTAACATTTAGTTACTACCACACACAATCACGATAACAATCATTCAAGTATCCGATAAAATACAGATCGAAGTGCTTCCTAGTATCTGATTGATAGTTTAGTATCATTGGAATAGTTTTCAGGATTTTCAAAATTTCATTTTCATGTAGGTACATACACAGCGTTAAATCAGTAGTCAGATGGAGTTAGATTACCGTTTGAGTATGTATTCTGTGGATACAGTTTGATACTAATGGAGCAACTGACCAACGTCAAATGTCGCGCAGCAATCAATTGACGATGGAGGTTATCCATCATTGAATCTGTTATGACCTCTTGTAGAATAATATCTACAACCACATTAATCGCTCATCAAATGTCATATCAATACACTGTCACTATATGTTTGCAATGATCTGAGCCGAATTTTCCAATATTATTCAATCAAGCAACATGAATTTGAACACAAGTTCACGACATAGGATTTGTGAATACAATTACAGTTTATTACCATTGAAACAGCAATCAGTTGTTAAATTGTATTCACCAATCACAATAGAGAGAGTGATAAAAAATAAAATTTGAAAAATCGATCGAATATATATATTTATATATTTGATTATTCCACTCGAATAACATTTCGATAACGAGCATCAACTCATAAGGTGTCTAAGGATTTCTGAATATCTGAATAACCCTAAATATCAAAGCTTCACATAAAAATAAAACACCTTATTTTAAACGATATCTGAAATATGTGTTCAATATTTGCAGCTATCAACAATCATTTATGTATCTATATAAGCGTATCACCCTGAAGAATATTGACTGTTCCATTTCACACTTGAAAACTAATCAACAATCAACCGTCTACTGAATATCAATAAGTAACTTGAACTATACACAAGAAAATGGATGAGTGGTAGTGGGGTTGAAAACAAAACATTTACGCCACAACTACAATTCTATTTCTCCATTCAGTTTCCTTGTATGATTACAACGTGAGTGAAGTGTTAGACGTTATTTTCTTAAATTCCATAAATCGAATGTTAATAAATGTTCACTTTAGTACTCTCATTTTGTTCACATCACACTGAGTTCATGAATAACAGTAGGTTTCATGATGATTTGCTGTATACTGTATTTGGACATGAAAATGAACAAACTCACCTGATTGTTTTACCCTAAATGGAACATATGACGCAGACCAGCGTTCTGCAGCGCATTTTGTCCTGAAACTTCCTTTGCATTTACACCCGATAATATAAGAACAATAATTGTAGGTGTAGACTTTACGGTAACGTTGATTAATGTATAAGTGAAATGAGAAATTTTCATCTGTGTTATTTCATGCTGTGAGTTTGTTAGGTCGATCATTGATATCAGTAACACTCAACAATCGCAGCAAATTTTTATACTGAAAATTAAAAATGTAATTTGTGCGAATTCAATGATGATCGTATTCGTCAACTTATTGATCCTGAGGAAGGTGAATTCTCTTGTGCCAAGTCTACATGATATACAGTTCTATGACTTTTTGTAAAACAGTGTTGCCATATTGAGTGTTAAGAGAAATGTTTGAATGAATTGAATGTTGCTGACTGAATGACAATCATATTCCCGTTCAAGAAAAGTCTGTTTCTACAGAAAATACTATTGATAATTATATCATCAACATTTCAATTCGAAATAATAACTTACAGTGTATGCACGTTTCCTCACCACACATTGTCAATTACTAAACGTCGAAAATAAGAGTAACAATTATGCGTAATCAACTGCAAACGCAGCAAATCATTCATGTATGTCGGCTTCACTTTTATTCAATTTTCGATAGACATCAAATAATGGTAGGACACCAGTTTCACAGAAATGTGCTCTAAATTCCGATTAATAGAAATCGCTTCAATCAAGGTGATTCCCAAATTTGATTGTTGGTTATTTCTGCAGTAAAGCTATATAGTATGTGTGAAAATAATTCTCGTTGAAATCGCTTTAACATTTTCAAGTGCTTTAATTCAGAATTTGTGTCTATTGGTTTCTTTCAATAATCAACGAAAGTAAAGGATTGTGAAGATTGGCGATTTTTATTAAAATTACGAAATGATCAATCGCAGCCTACTGTTGGAATTTCTAGTAGGACACTCAAAATCAATGAGCATTACTCACCCTCAGCAGTGGATTTCAATCGGTGAGGTTATTACTCATCGAAGACAATGCAGTCAAGTCATAAGATTACACAGTTGGATGTCAGTTCAGTGGTCAAGATGTTAAGTAATCATGGGCGAGACCAACGATGCTAGAGTCGATTCCTTACTGCTGACTCATGGATATACACTGCTAATGAGTCCCATGCTGAGATGAAATGGCCATGCGCGACTTCCAGATTTCCACTAGTGTTGTTGGAGTGGTCATGAAAATTGTTTTAATTTGGAATCCCACAGCTTTATTTCCTCATAATTCTATATTTTATAATAAGCGTTTTTTTACAGTATAATTGTTGAACATAACCATGAGTAATGATCATGATAACACTGGAGTAAAATGAACAATAAACAATCGTTTTTAATTATTAGAAAACGTAAGATGTTGTTTCAAAACTGACATAATAATCCAAGATTTTCATGCGAATGATCACTTTCGTATGTTATTTTCTATAGTACACTAAAACAGCTAGTAAAATTTAAAAAAACCCTATTCACCTCATCATTGCTGTCATATGTGTGAATCGATATTTGAGAGAGATAACATTTCTTATCCAATTCAATGCTACTATTTTGAACTCTAATCAACTAAACAAAACTTGGCTGACCTACTAGAATTCATCCAAATTCAAAACGAACATGATGAATTGATCAATTTGTAATGAATAATCACACATTCCAACTGAAAAAAAATCATCGGAAAATATGTGATACACTTATTTATGTGTGATAAAAATTGAAAAAAAGGTTGATGCCTAGACAAAAACTTGGTGGTTTCTCATTGATGGTTTTGTAGGTTAATGCATTTATTCTTTGTAAGATTGAATTGATTATCTAGTCAGGCCATACTTTTTTTTCTATCTTTGAATTAATTGCATAAATTCAACTGAATTATTTGTTTAAAGTTTTTATCATTTTATTGACTTTTGTTGAAATATTGAAAACTGCGTAAACACATCAAAATCTCTAGGTTATATTGGAGGCACGAAGTTATTTTGTGAATTTGACACGAGATAACAAGGAGAGATCACGTTTGTTAACATAGTGTTATAACGGCTTAGTAAAACATTTGTTTCACAGAGCGTAATACTTTCTTTGTTCAATACACTATTGATGTTATCTTCAGTGTGACTTTCGTTGCAGATAATATCCTTGGTATTCAGTTATTTTTGAATGCTGTTTACGATCATATGTTGGATACATTTTCACGCAATAACCGTTTTGTGTCTTTTAATTGTGGGACTAATCAGCATTGAGCATTTCTGACCGTCAGTAGTGGATTTCAATCGGTGAGGTTATTACTCATCGAAGACAATGCAGTCAAGTCATAAAATTACATAGTTGGATGTCAGTTCAGTGGTCAAGATGTTAAGTAATCATGGGCGAGACCAACGATGCTAGAGTCGATTCCTTACTGCTGACTCATGGATATACACTGCTAATGAGTCCCATGCTGAGATGAAATGGCCATGCGCGACTTCCAGATTTCCACTAGTGTTGTTGGAGTGGTCATGAAAATTGTTTCAATTTGGAATCCCACAGCTTTATTTCCTTATAATTCTATATTTTATAGAAGCCTTTTCTCTTGATCTGTCGGAAATCTGTCATTATCTGGTTTGCATGTTAATCTTACTTTCATGCATCTCGGTGAATAACCATTTCCGGTTATTGTTTGTGGATGTTGATTTATTAGTCGTCTATTATTTTATCAAAATTTTTAACCATATTTTCCTGGAAGTAAATAATGTGAATTATGACTCTCCTTCCACTCTTAGTAGGAACTATTTATAGATAGATATCTGTATGCTGACAATAACTACTCAAAAATTTCGTTAAAACAAACTATCACACAATTTCCTCAATATATCGATGCAATGATGATATTCACCTTGATTTCCTAATGTGAATAGACATTGGAAGCGAATGAAAATACAACTATATCAATGTAAGGATTTCGTTACAAAGAAAGCTTTACTAACTGAATTCTTTTTTTACTTAAATTCAATATACTTAGTTTCTTGCCTTTCCATACATGTAAAACATGTCCATTTGGAATAAATGTAATTTTCTGTTATAAAAACATAATTATAGGATTTCATATGAATTTCATATTTTTATCATTAGAATGAGAAATTTAAGGTCAAATCAGTTAGAGATTTGTAAGTACAAACTGTATAATATGAACACTAAACGCCTACGTTAATTAATCAGGTATTTAAAGCAGCTTATTTAACAACCTATTTATTTATTGAGTATACACTTTTTCTCCAACAGATCATCAAAAAAACGTTTCCTGTTTCAATTAATGTTACAATACTTTACGCTTCATGCTATTATTCAACTACTCATTCTCGGTGAAAATGATGCGACGAGTTCGGTCGCATTAACGTCAAATGTAGTTTCTTATTTTATTCATAAATCAATTGCAGAATCATAAACGAAACTATGACCCTAATTTAACACGTAGTGGTGAATTTATTGTTGGTAGTGATTTCCGTGTTCAAGTTGTTTTAAGTGAAGATTTGAAAAATCACTTACATTATGATACCTTCATGGTAAGTTTATTATTTGAATCTCAAACGTGAAACAAGTGATTTTTTAAAAATGCTTGTGTTATTATGTTGTTAAAAATGTATCAAATTGTGTAATACGTTTCACTTACATTTTATTTGAATATATGTACCTTGATATAAAAGTTACCAGTGTTCTTAACTTGAACTGCATGTTTACGTGTAGTTCATGAATAGTTACGAGACTTTAAATGCAATCAAATAACCTATGGTGATATATTTGTATAGTGTGAATGGTATTTATATTGCAGAACCATAAAATAACGATTCATGGATTTCGATGATAAGTTTATTTGAAACACAGAATTGGAGATCGTTTACAGAAATATAAAAATAAGAATAGTTCAGCGAAAAGGTTTATTTCAACGAGTTCGTTTTCAGATGTGTGCTATCGAGAGATCACAGAAATCTATAAATACACATTCTGTGCCCATAATCCTAGTAGAACAATGATGCTATTGTTCAATTTTAATTATTTTGGGTCATTTCGTTGTTGATATTCTGATTGAAATTTATTCAGTCTTGGTTGGTACATGCAGTAATCGAAACCATTGCAAAAGGAAATACATTTCATACCCGTTACACAAGTAAGTGGCCATCCGGACTCATTAGCTGAACAGATAATCCGAAGGTGTTTTAAGCAAACAGTACTGGTTGCGAGTGCTGACGTTATCGTCGACTGTGAGAGGTAGTTACATAAAGCCTATGAGTCTCAAATAGGACAAAACGCAAATCCTGTATTCAAATGCTAAACAAGTTTGATATATTCCATATAAATGATGTACTATGTATGACTGAGAATTAATACTCAATGAAAATATTCTTACTTCTATACAATGGATATGAACTGCTTAATTGTTGTCTTAATACTAACATACATTCTATTTTTCACTTAAATACTGCTTTCGTCAGTCTAATTTATGTTTAATTCTTTAACCATGATTCATTTTCTGTTGAAGTGTCATTTTAAATTATTTAAAATACGATAAAACGTTAACCTGTCTACCAATTTCTACATAATATTTGATATTTATGATTCTTTATTTGCTGAATTATAATTGAGTGGTTTTTACATTGCAGACAACAGTTATAAGTGCTTTGAAATTTTGGACAAATGCTTTACAGCCTAAATTACGAAATAAACAACCAATTTTAATAAAACGGTTAGTTTGCATTCAATGTAAAATTAAATGATCCATAGTGAATTTGTGTGTAACTGTATGACATGATAATGAGACAAGTTAAATTCATGAAAGCATTTACAGTTGATGATGATAATATTTTAACTGTTGCGAGTTGTAAATGTTTTAAAAAAAAATTGTTTATTGATAATAACACAAATTAAAAGGAATACATAAATGTTTGTCTTTGACCATTTGATGAATTTTCAGAAAGACTGTTTATTGTCGAAATCCACTTAACTCATCCCAACCTGATTACTCGTATTCCTGTAAGACCGAATGCGCTGAAACAACAGATTGTGCGGGTGTTATTATCCCGAAACATTTTCTTCAGGTTAGTAATTTTATTTTAAAAAAAGAGCCAAGTTCTTTTTATCATTTCAAAATATTTGATGTGGCGGTGGACTGCGTTACACTGAATCTAAGTAAGTATATATTCGACCGATCGGAATCCTAAAATTAATTTACTCGCTTATGCAATGCAAAAATCTCAGATGAACATAAAATATGTATCTGAAACTGGGTTTATTTCTATTTTCTTGTCTATGACACGTTTTGAAGGTTGGTGACAAAGTCTTGAAAAAATCCCTTGCTATTAATTTGAAATGACCTCAATTTCATATACAACTACTAACTATAATTCAAGTGATTATTTGGTTCAATAATGAACAACTTCGCAAGGAAAATAAATCGATTTTGAAAATTTATCAAGAAATACCTTTGTTATTAATATCTCATGTTTCCGATAGCTACGGATAGCTGACTTTAGTTGACCATTGCTCAAACTGACCGCAAAAATTTCTCTGCTAGTATCACACACACCATGAAGGAATTTCCCACATATTCTATGTTGTCTGTAGATTGTAGTTCAACTTAAAATATACATTTATAGTGAATCTTAATTATAATTGATTCTTGTGGGATGTTCATAGTCCAATGATTCTTATATTACTGTAGATGAATTTACAAATAAAACAAAAAAACTTTTCGTAAAACGACGTTTTGGTACGAAATACAATAAAATGTGCTTGCCGCAGACATCAAGTTCAATTAGATGATGATCATGAAAGTTTGTTATAAGGCTTTGTTTATTTCCACTCTAAATACCTGACCAAAATTATTCCATTAGGCTTCAAGACAACTCAAATTAAGAACTGTTGATTAGTGTGTGTGCGTATACTAATCAACAATCAGCAAATAACTTATATTAATACGAAAGGTAGAGAATGCATGTTCCATTTCAAATATCCGCCAGACTATTTATCAGTCTATCATAGTAAACGACCAGTCACGCTTACACAAGAAAAGTCATTCGCATTCATAAACTTCATCGGCTTGATGAGATAATTCAAGTAATGATAATTACAATTCTATTCAGTTATGTATTTAGTGTAACGAGGCAGTAAAAAATCAGTTTAATTCTAACGGAATTGATGTTGGAATAATGTTTTAATACTGATTAGTTTTACTTCACTTTATTCTACGTACAAGTCACTGAGGCTTGTTTTAAACCGGTTATATGCATTTTCTCAGAACTGTAGAGATTTATGACAATCTAAATGGGAAAGTGTTCTGTCAGAAGCCCAAATTGTTAGCATCAATGAATTCAAAAACTGTATATAGTAAAAACATCAAACATATGATAGTGGTAAACTGTAGTGATAAGAAGATTGCTTTATCAGCAATTACTTCAGAATGAAAAGATAAAACCAGATGACAATGAATTTTTCGGTTGTTTAATTTTTTTTGGCATTACAACAACCGCTTTCATTGGATTTCATTTTCATATAGCACACACAGAACGAAACAAAACATTTAACATGCACATAAATGATAAAGTATGCTAAATCATCGAAACTACGATATGCATATATATGTAAACTATTATGAGTCCATCGTATAACAACTGTCTATTTTACGGTATCAGCACATATTAATACTAAATTCAGTAATTGTTATCTTTTTCAATTTATGTTTGTTTCGAAACTATGAAGGATTGTCACTTAGATGAAATTAATCCAGTAAAGAGGAATAAAAAAAGCCAACCTTCGGCAAGTGATTTTCTTCTGTTCATCAGTTCGAATAAACAACTCTGTTCAAAACACTTGGTACACTCACCTGTCATATGTCAGAGGGATTCAGAAACTGACAGGTATGTGAAAAAAAAGTCACTGGTCATGTGAAAATGAAAACATAAGTTTATTTTTCGAATATAAACTTGAAATGTCATTGAATAACATGTCGGCAACTTTCGTATTGTAACAATAATGTTTTTGTGCAAAAACTAAAAACTGCTGATTAACAACAGAACTCATCTAGTTTCTTCATACAACATTAAAAACACAGCACTTCTGATTTGAAATATACACATTTTTATAACTTTTTTAGTGGTTCCAACAAGGTGCTGTTACTCTGTAGACGTACTGCAGTTCAACTGGTCTAGTGCACTTCTCTTTTTTGTCGATGCATTGTTCTCAATATAGTGTAAAGAGATAAGATATCGTTGTTTAGTAGTAAAGTTGTACAAGTGAAATCTTAAAATGCCTTTTTCACCTTTCAACATTTTTAACTAACAAGCAAAGTGGTGTTTCTTCTTTGTGACATTCATAGGTGCCGTCAATTCTAATAATGTCTGTAAACCAACAAGCCTTTGTCATCCGACTCTCTGTACAAGAAAATTCTTAATGCAATGTGTTGTCTACTTTTGACTGAATCTGTGTTTCAAATCTAAGCTAGACGATATGTACTGCAACATTTTGAAAGTTATCTATTAAGTCACCATTGTGAAATTGTTAGACATATTTTGAATTTTTGACTGTTTATATTCATGTTGATGCTTATTACGAATTACAACACAGGCTTCATCTTCAGAGAGTAGTAAACAGCAATCTATTTCCATTTGGTTTTCTATTAAACTAATAAGTAATGGGCTTCTCTAGTGAACAACACGTAGTAAATTGTGGTGCTGAGTCGTTGCTCCCATGGTTTTGATGAGCAACTCATCAACCGTAAGCATATGAGTGAAGTACAAACGCTAACATGCAATGTTTGATTATTTATTGTGTACAAGATATTTAACCAAGCAAACCTGTGAATTATGAAAATGTAGTCGACCAATGCGATTTCACACTCCTCATTATTAAATTCCCGGAAACAATTCATTACTCTAAGTTGTAAATTATGACTGTGCTATTTTTTAACTGATATATTTTACTGTTTTGTTTCTGTCATTGAATAGGCCTACCGCAGCTACAATTTTAATTTGTTCAGATTTAAAATATATTGAAGGAAATCCAAATCACTTGAAAAGAATTTTGATGCATAAATTAGGACATGCTTTTGTAAGTGAAATGATGAGTGATTGAAATGTTTCCTAATTAAAGCATTCTATTTAATATATGTATATATATATATATATATATATATATATATATATATATATATTCTTTATATTCGTAAAAAAATTACACATGACAGAAGCCGATGTTAATTTCTCTGGTTTTTCTTTCATTTAAATTTCCAAATGCTATGAGTTTCAACACTTCAAAATTTCTTCACTTTGATTCTGATATTAACATTATTTTTACAATAAAGTACACTTGAGTGGCATCACTGCTTTATCCAATATTGATTTAGGCTATTCTATATCAAGTGAAATATTTCTACAACTCATCTACTAAATCATTTAAATGTAATAGAGTGGACAATATAAAAAGAATTGATCTCTAATTCAAATCTATAATCTTTGCTGACTAAGAATGTAGAGTTGCGTCTTTATTTACTATCTCTAACATGTTATTAAGTTATGCTTAAAGATAATAATTATATTAACTCACAAATTTCACTTTAATTACACAGGGGTTTGCATATTCCATGTTTCCATACCTACGTCATTCCAATAATGAACCGAGAACAAAACGTAATAATCTAACTCGTGAACCAGACTTACCAGATTCAGCAAATGATGGTTTAAGAGCTGACAGGTAATTTAATCCAACTATCATTGCATTCTGATCATTAAAATCAGTTTAGGACTTTAGAAATAATTACGCGACTGTGATGATATATGTGTCAATGAATAAGTGAAATGTTACTTAAGGATAATGTATGTATAAATCCAGTAACTGAATAACATCTAGTTAAACCACTAAAGTGTTAATTAGCTGTTGAAGACAGACGCGCATCACAATGTATTGGTTCATGGTGCTTTGTCGATTTTTTGGAATTTATTGAATTTGTACATTCTTTTGATTCGTTAAAGGTGTTTTGTGGGGATTAGTTTATATCGATTGGTATAGAAATCAAATGTCAACTCAGTTATTGACCAAAATACTGGAATACCTTTAGACCAATCCTCAGAAGGATTATACAAGTGCACTTTAACGTGTCACGTAATACTACAAGACAGTTGTCTATTGTCATTTATGTCTTATTGAGTAATACTTACATTTCTAATGAAAACTAAAGTTGGTTATATAGACAGACATCGGTTTAGCCTAAATATCGTTTACTGATTGAATATTCACTTTCACTCTAGTAATACCATTAAATATGTGAATCGAACATGGTCAACTGTTTCCGGTGAGCATCAATTCAAACGGATTGGCCTAACTTTGCCCGGTGTATTAGTAAGTCATCATGAAGTGAAAAAAAAACATTAAATAGAATATTATCTTATTGAAAAATAATACCGTTTTTTTCGTAATGCATAACTGATATTTGATAGATCAAACAACTAGAACAACAGGTCTGACGAACGAATATTTGATGGAATGATATTTTCACTCATTAGCCTTAGTTAGAAGCATGTTATCAACGAGACCCAAAGTGATTGATAGTATAATTCGTAATTCTAGTAATCTGACATTAATTTCTCATCTTTGATATTTGAAGCATTGTATGTAACCTGTGAATCATTTCCAAATAATTGGTTTTATATAAAATAAGGAAAATCTGGAGGTAACTGCAAACGAATGTAAACTTAAATTCGTCGTTATCGTTTCAGGACGATAAATAATCTTTATTCAGCCTACATTTAGGAAGCATACTAATCAGCTTTCCTAAAAACAATAAATAAGTACATTGTAAACAGTAGTCATCTTTTACTGTAATTTGGTGTGTTCAGATTCAAAAAGAATGAGTTGTTCGATTCACACTTCTAAACTGTACTTCAACTAGACTGGAGTTGTGAAGGTTGTTGACTTATATTGAAATCATAACCCAATCTAAGGTAAATCACCAAAGACAGGAATTTTCCGGAGTTTCAATGAGCAGCCCTGACTGATGTAGTAAACGTATATCGGCTGTGAGGCAGTTACCCGCCATGGACAAGTGGCTACATCATGAAGTTAGAACTATCGGATGCCAGTTCTAACCTAGATCAATTTGTGATTTCCACGTAAAACCTAGACCTTTGATTCTATCCGAAGATCAACGTTATTACCGAGTGTTAACCCCTACCAGTTGGAAACCAACTATCTGTATATCTATTACTCTGGAATGAACAGTATACTGTCCCGAAGAGTAAGTAGTTAAATTATTCAATAATCGCAGCAAGTGGCTCTTTCCTTTCCTTCTTTTTACTACATGACGTGCTATCTTCTACAAAAAAACTATTGTTAAATTTGAGGATCGTCTGACCTGACACATTCCAACTTCTTCCTCTTCAAAGTCTCTTGAGATAAATTAGTTTCCGGCTCCCACTGCACGCTTGTCTATTTTTTAACAGCCCTGAAGCCTGGAGCCACTCTGGGCACATAATAATTTTCAGGTTTCTACATGAGAAACAAATTAAAGAATTGTTAACCTTTATTTATGAAATATCATTTTGTTGATAATTTTAAGTAACTGCTGAGAACATTAAATTGATTTGATAATCTGCTACGTTTTCTTTCGAACAGAATTTCGCAAGAAGTCATTTTAATTGTAGTGAACTTGATGCTGTTGATCTAGAATCCGATGGAGACATTGAAACACGATTGAATCATTTTGAGCGCCGATTATCCATTGTAAGCCTACAGTAATTCGATTAATGGTTGATGAACTTCAATTTTTAGGGTGAAATAATGTCTTCAAAACTTGATATCATGGCTTCTGTATCTAACTTAACTCTGAACTACTTTAACGAAACTGGGTAAGGTTTAAATAATATTGTTTGGATTCGTATTTTTAATGGTGAAAAAAATTTGTGGCTTAGGTGGATGATTGTGATGAAGTTTCGTTCTCTGAGCTGAATTTTTTGATTGTAGAGATCCTATTGTTCTTCTGAACAACAACAGCAGCACAAACTTCAGACGCAAGTGAATTACTCGAATTTTTTCACGTTTGACTTGTAGTTTGTTCTGTTAACCTCGGTCTTGATATTTTGTAATGCACCTTGAACTAGTCGTTGTCTGCACCTTTATGTTGCTTGTATCCCCCTATCGATCTATTTCTTTATCCTATGTTTGCCTACGACTTTTCTGATTAGTTGATAAAATGGGTCAATGTCGATGTGTTTGTTGATTTTCTGACTGAGCTGAGTGCCAAGCTTCTAAATTTCTCTGCTATTTAACATTGTTTTGATTGAACGAGTGTCTATAGTTGTCCGTAGTAATTGAAGAGGACGTCTACTTTGTTCTATGTTGTGTTGTTCACAATCTGAGCAATTTACTTTGTAGATGATAATCGTCTTTCTCCCTTTATTGTTTTATCCTTTGGTCTACATAAGATCGGTTGAACTAATTATGTTGGATCGCTCGTTACGAATGGTCTCAGTAGTCTTGCTGTAATTTCTGAAATTTCTCTATATATGTTAGAATAATCCATTTATTGGTTCCTGTACTTGATATTACGTTTGTTGATGATTTCACTTGTTATTTCTCGACGAAGCTGCATGAAAGGCCTTTTTTTGGCAGATAGTGAACAGACAATTTCAGTCGTTGTTTGTGCCGTGTGTTTTCACTCTCTTGAACAATGTTTGTAAGCAGTTGATTTGACGAGTTCTTTTGAGTTCAGTGAATCAAAAACATCAAAAACAAACTTCTGGTCAAAGAACTGCACAAATCGGATAACAATCGAAATACAAATACAAACAATAACTAGTTCAAGATGAATAACACACTATCAAGAACGAGGTCAACAGAACTATCTACGAGTCATACGTGGAGAAGTTCCAATACTTCACTTCTTCTATCTGAAGTTCGTGCTGATGATGTTGTTCAGTCGAACAATGAAAGCTCCACAACCAAATCATCCAGCTCAGAGAATGAAACTCTGTCACAATTCGTGTTTTTGCTTATATAAATAAGAATATAAAAATGTCAATAAATACGGACACTCATTAGATGGCATTTTTATGTTCACTCACAAAAAATTATGAATGTAAAATGGATTATTGTCAGCTGCCATAAATAATGTTGATGTTTCTCAGTAGTCTAGTTTGATGTATAAACAAATGAATTCAATGTTGAACGGTATGCATATTTCGGTTTCAGTAGTTTGTGATTTAACATTAGTTTATTTATAATGGTATATATTCTTCAGATTACCATTTGTTTTTATATAAATTCTGCGAATAAATGAGTAACAAAGCTCTTAACACTTGAAACAAACTGATCAATAATATGAATATTGTTACGATGAATTTTAGTATCGTTTTTTTTTCTCTTTTAGATGGTATAATGTAAGTTTTTCTATGGCTGAACAATGGAACTGGGGTCGCAACCAAGGTTGCAACTTTATTTTCAACAGCTGTAGTCAATTCAATCAAATTCAAAATTCGAAGTAAATTTCATTATAATTAATTGATGCTTTTCTTATAGTTTTAATGTTGTTTCAGTTGTTGAACACTGGTTTTAAAGAAAAAATGTTATTTTAATTAAAATTATGTTTCATACGATGGTAAGGCGTTCGCCTACAATGCCGAAGGTCCCGAGTTCAAATCCTGCGAATCCTGCAGGAGTCATGGATGCGCACTGCTGATGAGTCCCATACCAGGACGAAACGGCCGTCCAGTGCTTCCAGGTTTCTAATGGTGGTCTAACAATGATCGACTGATGATTTCAAATGTGTGAAAACTTAATACGTTTAACTATATATCGATTATGCTAATTGGCTAAAAATGTAAACTGAATAATTATTCTCTGATGATAATATTAAATCCACATAGTATATGCATCAATATTATTCATTGGACAAACTGAATTTTTAATCAAATGCAAAATAGTCCATCAAGTCAATGTAATTAACAATTATTTACTCAAACTGATAGCAAAGCAATTTTTAACTGTTCTATGACATGAAATAACAACAACAAAGCATGTTCAGTAAATGATCAAAATTTTATTCTAGTTACATAGACAATATAGATATAGATTACTCTTGAGAGTTTATTATTATTCAACAAAAAACTAATCAACCAGTATAAACGTAGGCATATAATATGTGAACACTGGTTTTTATTTTTTGAAATCTATTGAGAAGAAAATGTCTACTAACTAAAGTGAAACTCTATCTAGTAGATGATTCCGTTGAAAACTACTTTGCATTTTGTTTAGTAGAATTCTTAAGTTTAAATTTGATTAAAATATGAAGAAGAATAAAGTGTTCTAATAACTGTTGGGTAATAACAAGATATTTGAAATTTTTTTTAAATCAATGATGATACTTCAAATCTATATTGTGCAAAAAGTAAACCAATAGTTGAACACTGAAACTCAATTAATCTGAACTATTTGAAGAGTGAACACTTAGTTAGTAATTAGAAACGACAGATTGATGTTTTACATTCAGATAAACAATTGAAGTTGAACAGCACTATGTATAAAATATCATTTGGTCCTATTTAGTCTAGAGATCATTATATATATATATCTTGTAATCACAGAGTTGACAATAAATTCTCTATATTAACTCCGGTTGAGCCTATTGACATAAAAAGAGTAGAGAGTATTTCAGTAAAGTACATTCTACCGGTCAAATACAAATAATCATAACACACATTAATCCGACCAACTACCTCACATTCACACTTGTCAAAATAAATAAAAATAAAAAAATATTTCTCAAGCTACAATCAACAATTTCAAATCTCATCAAATCATTGTCAGATAAAGCCTAATTTTTACTACTTCTCATTAGTTTGTACTTTTGAACCGATTACGTTCATTCGAGTCGACTCCAAGTTCCGTCATGATGAAATTAAATTTCGCCAACCTTTTATGTCAATAATGAAGATTGGCTGTTGATCATGCTGCTTTACCACAAACCATAGCAAGTTAACTGTATAATAAATTACTAGATATTTAAGTGATATGAGTAATTGATACTGACCAATTAGGAATTTGTATGCAAATCAACTGGAAAGTCTGAAAATATTCAACTTAGAACGCTTATTTTCTAATTTTTTTTCCGCAAGTCATCACAGTAAATCTCCTTGGTGTACTGAATTACCCTCGGCAACTTCCAGTGGCCGATGCGCATTACATACGAATGCATATGGGGTATGCAACTTATTGATGCATTCTTCACATCTCAAACCGGAACATCAATATTTTAATAACGTACCTAATATACCACCTGAGCTACAGGGAAATATCGGGGGATTTGACATTTTAGCTGATCACTGTCCATATATTTCGGTAGGTCTTCTTTCAAATGATTATCCAATATGAAAAACAAACAACCATTAGTTGTAATCAAACTATCACCACTGCAAAACTAATTATAGTAATAATATTAATAAATGCTTCCTACATCATATGTTCTTCCATTACAAGTCCTTATCATTGTATCCAAAAGTCAATCAGTTTAGAAAGTCAACAAATCTATAGATTTTTGTTTCAAGCATTAGGAATTCAGAAAGTACAAAAAATATAACATTACAATACTTATTTAAAATATTTTAAGTTTCTCTAACAATGACTATGGAAGATGATTAGTTTTTTGACCTTTTTTGCTAACCTATATGTAGTTTGTGTAGGAAAATATATATAGTAACACATAGCATCATGTTGAGACTACTAATCGGAAAGAAGTTTTGAAACACGACTAACTTTCACAGGATTTTGTTAAATTCCTCTTAAATGTTAGAATCGTCGAAGGGGTGCATTATGAAGAAATGACAATTCATTTAGCTAGATAAAATAATGTCATTCACAAAAACAGAATCTATGCAGATGGGTTTAACTTACTTTTGAGAAAAAATATAAATTTTGTTGGAACAGTGAGAAGATGTAGTTGATATATGAATACAAATATTAAGGCGAGTAGACGTACTTTCTTATGAACAATTCAAAGCGAACATTGATAAAATTCCTAAGGGTGACTAATGTCTCCGATTGAGTAAGGTGAACTCGTAATAGTTCAAACATATCAATTTTTTGATTTCCAATTCATTTATTGAGGAAGGTAACCGCGCTATTAACAACATTAATGCAAAACATTGTTGAAATCAGGTGGCAGATAAAGTAATCACCTTGCTCTGTTTGCCATTATTTGGATCAGTCTTGCAGAACAAGATACTACATTGCTGGTTGTTACGTAATGCATATTTAGAATTTCGCTCTCTTCAAGCTGAAGCAGATAACCTACGAAATACTTTTGTACTTTCTCACTGATTTTCCAGTCCATTTCTGACCTCCTTGATCACCTAGCTCATCTGGAGGATAACGTTAGCAAATCAGTTGTTTTTTAAAGAAGAGGTTATGCTACTCCCGTCACTATCCTTAAAACAAACGAATAATCAATTGTTCGATTAATCTTTTCAGGTATTTGATAATATTCGTGGTACAAACATGAATTCACATTGTGAGGATACTAACAACCGGAAATATCAGAGTAAGTTCAATTTGTGAAAAGTTATTAGATCAATCAAAGTTAACCGGAATAAATCGTTGAATCTTGATGCAATATTATGAAAGTCTTATTGTTCAAATGAAAACTTTAATGTCTGAGATTTGTTAGTTTGCATCAACATAGGATGAAACATTTAGTGATTGTTTCCTAATACTTTAAGGGTCTTTATTTAATATTGGTTAACGAAGAGAAAACTAACTTCAGTTGATACAGTCCATACATCCCATGTTTCTTAAAAAAGGAAGTAATGAATACAACAGAAATATCGAACCATAGTTTTATATGTTACCAGTAAAAGTTAAGATAAAACTATGAGAAATGGATCAGTAGAAAGTAGTGTATTTTTATTGTTTAACAGATATCTCGTTATCTGAATGTTACAGTTTGCACACTGTACAAGATACATGACAAATGAAAAAATCGATTTGAGCCTAATCTATCCAACAAGTTAGTAGTTCCCTTTACAGGTCGATGTTTTCGTACACAAAACTGCCCGGTAGGTATTTACATTAGATATGTCTTCTGGATACGAAATTATGCGTAAAATCAAGTTTAATTAACATTGATTACATAATAATGAATATTTATTAACTGAGAAACCGATATGATACTGAAACCAGTTGTTGTTTTACTAACCAACATATAAATAACTTTTTGAACAGAATATTTAATATTGAATCTTTTTCCTAACCTAATTTACAGACATGTTAAGTGATCTTAACGATCACTATTACGGAAAGTCTTCTCGATGTATTCAATTCGGAAGAACCTACGATTCATCATATTATGATGGCTACAATACAACTAACGCAGGATGTTTTAAAGCAAGTCTACTTTCCCATAAATACAAATATATATTACATGATGAGTGAGAACATTAGGAATTGCTCCAACTGTTGAACTTAATTAGACAATTTCAAAAGTGATTTACAGCATAAAGTGGCGGTAAATTTAAAGATGATGGATAATTTTTAACGTAACAACCACTCCAAAATGCATGACATAAATTTTGATACATCTACTCACAAATGATGAGCCATGATACATTTCGAGTAGATATCATAAATGATTTCGTTAGAATAAGTCTATTGATCAACTATGTTATAAGTGGTGTTGTTAATAGGTGATCAGAAATTTCTGTATTGGTTCACCACTATATACGTGTATTGAATATCAACAATCAGCTTTATTCTCTGCATTGTTTTTATATGTTTGATACAACATTCTATTTCATTTCTAAGATGACAATGCACAAAGGTAAAATATTTACATCAAGATAGGGGATGAAGTTAGACACCATCATTTAAAACAAACATTAACATAATAACTAACATGTATAACAAAACTAAAAGTAATTGCGAAGTAACAATAACACATTCTTAACATTAATTACTTACTTTCGCCTGTTACCCCCAATGGAGCATGGGCCGCTCACCAGTTTTCTCCAACCAACTCTGTCCTGGGCTTCCCTCTCCAGTTCTGTCCAATGTTTGTTCATTCCTCTCATATCTTTCTCTATTTCTTGGCGTAATGTATTCTTTGGCCTTCCTCTTTTCCTTTTGCCTTGAGGGTTCCATGTGAGGGCTTGTCTAGTGACGCAGTTAGGTGCTTTTCGTAGTGTATGTCCTATCCATTTCCACCGCTTCTTCCTCATTTCCTCTTCCATTGGAATGTGACTTGTTCTCTCCCACAGTTCGTTGTTGGTGATGGTGTCTGGCCAACGAATACGAAGTATTTTGCGTAGACAACTGTTAATAAACACTTGTATCTTCTGGATGATGGCTTTGGTAGTTCTCCATGTTTCCGCTCCATACAGTAGAACTGTCTTGACATTTGTATTGAAAATCGTGATTTTGGTTTTGTTTGAAAGTTGTTTGGAGTTCCCGATATTTTTCAACTGTAGAAATGCAGCCCTCGCTTTGCCAATCCGCGCCCTCACATCTGCATCAGATCCACCTTTCTCGTCGATGATGCTGCCCAGATATGTAAAGGTGTTAACGTCCTCCAAGGTATCTCCATCAAGCGTGATTCGGTTGGTGCATGTTGTGTTGCATCGGAGAATTTCGCTTTTTCCTTTATGTATGTTGAGACCTACTGCTGCAGAGGCTGCTGCTACACTGGTCGTCTTCTCTTGCATTTGTTGTTGAGTGTGCGATAGAAGAGCCAGGTCATCTGCGAAGTCCAGATCGTCCAGCTGAGTGCTAACTGTCCAGTTGATACCGTGCTTCCCTCCAGATGTTGACGTCTTCATAATCCAGTCGATGACCAGGAGAAAGAGAAAGGGTGAGAGTAAGCAACCTTGCCTGACACCGGTCTTCACCTCAAAAGAGTCTGTCAGCTGACCTCCGTGTACGATTTTGCAGTTGAATCCATCATAAGAATTCCGTATGATGTTGACTATTTTCTCAGGCACACCGTATTGTCGAAGAAGCCTCCACAGTGTTTTCCTATCCATGCTATCAAATGCTTTCTCGTAGTCGATGAAGTTGATGTAGAGTGGTGAGTTCCATTCAATTGATTGTTCCACAATGATCCGTAATGTAGCAATTTGGTCAGTACATGATCGATCCTTACGAAATCCGGCCTGTTGATCTCGAAGTTGGGCGTCTACGAAGTCCTTCATTCTGTTTAACAATACTCTGTTGAAGACTTTGCCTGGTATTGAAAGAAGAGTGATGCCTCTGTAGTTCTCACACTTGCTCAGGTCGCCTTTCTTCGGTATTTTGATCAGGTATCCTTCTTTCCAATTTGATGGTACTTGTTGCTCATCCCAAATCTTCTTGAAGAGGATGTGAAATATTTTCGCAGTTGCTTCCACATCTGCTTTCATTGCCTCTGCTGGAATGTTGTCTGGTCCTGCTGCTTTGCCGCTCTTGATTTGTCTGATGGCTATACTGATCTCAATCGTAGGTGCGCCAATATTAATTGGGAGGTCCTTGGATGCTGCTTCGATGTTGGGTGAGTTCAGTGGAGCTGGTCGATTCAATAGTTCCTTAAAGTGCTCTACCCACCTATTTCTCTGTTCGTCAGTGTTGCTGATTATTTTCCCTTCCTTGCTTTTCACTGGTCGTTCTGGTTTACGATAGTTTCCGGCCAGCTTCTTTGTTGTTTCGTACAATTGTCTCAAGTTTCCTTCTCTTGCAGCCTTTTCCGCCGTCATTGCTAGATCTTCCACATATTTTCGTTTGTCAGCTCTGATGCTCTTCTTCACTTCCCTGTTTGCTTCTGTATACTCGGCTTGCGCCTTAACTTTCTCTGCTCTTGTTCGGCAGACATTGATAGCTGCCTTCTTGTTCCTCCTTTCTTCAATTTTTTCAAGAGTAACAACAGAGATCCATTCCTTGTGATGGTGCTTCTTGCGACCAAGGACCTCCTGACATGTTGAAGTGATTGCCTCCTTAATCAATTTCCAATTGTACTCCAATGTTGCTTCCTCTCCATTGAGTAGATCCTGAAAGGCCTGGAACCTATTGGTAAGGGCTATCTTGAATTCGTTGAGTTTTACGGTATCCCGAAGAAAGGCCGTATTAAACTTCTGTGATGTTGTCTGCCCCGCTGTCCAGTGCTTCTTTAGCTTCAATCTCATTTTGGCGATCAACAAGTGGTGATCTGAAGCTATATCAGCTCCTCTCTTGGTTCTCACATCCTCCATGGTCCTTCTGAACTTTTTGTTGATACAGATATGGTCAATTTGGTTTTGAGTAGTGTGGTCCGGTGAAATCCATGTGGCTTTGTGAATGCGTTTGTGCGGGAATATTGTGCCACCGATGACCAGTTTGTT
This sequence comes from Schistosoma turkestanicum, assembly GCA_944470395.2. Lineage (NCBI taxonomy): Eukaryota > Metazoa > Platyhelminthes > Trematoda > Strigeidida > Schistosomatidae > Schistosoma > Schistosoma turkestanicum. The sequence goes on from OX103974.1 coordinate 22,247,650, forward strand.
GAAGGCACATAGGTTTGCAAATCTCTCATCGTTTTCGTTCCTTTCTCCCAGTCCATGTCGTCCCATGATGTCTTCATATCCAGTGTTGTCCATGCCAACCTTGGCATTCAGATCTCCCATAAGAATCGTCAAATCCTTTGGTGAACATTTCTCGACGATTGCCTGCAGCCTTTCGTAGAATTGATCTTTAACGTCGTCATTGTAGTCATTGGTAGGTGCATAACATTGGATGACGTTCATTGTAATGTCCTGTTTCTTTGTTTTGAAGGATGCTTTGATGATCCTAGGTCCATGAGATTCCCATCCTATCAGTGCCTTTTGTGCATGTTTGGACAGCATCAGTGCAACTCCTTGTGTATGTGAAGCGTTTTCCTCTTCATGACCAGAGTATAACAGCAGTTCCCCTGAAGCAAGTCTCAGTTGTCCTACCTGTGTCCAATGTGTTTCACTGATGCCGAGCACCTCGAGGTTGTATCTTTTCATTTCTGCAACAACTTGAAGTAGTCTTCCAGTCTCCCACAATGTACGAACGTTCCATGTACCTAAAAAAATGGTTGCTCTGGTTGCCAGAAGAGGCATCAGCCCCGTGACTTCCGAGGGAACTCGGCTTTCATCACGAGACGTCATAATTCTTCTTCCAACTCCCAGGGCAGAGTTAAAATGGTTTGAATTATTTTTTCTGGTTAGCGTTTTTTTTGGCAAGTGAGATTTCAACGGAATGGGGCCGCCAACCCCATGTCCAACCCTCCTCCTTTATCCGGGCTTGGGACCGGCAGTAGCCCCTAAGGTTCTACTGGTGGAGTTATTCTTAACATTAAACAACTTAATAAAATACTTAGGGACCAGCAAGTATAATTTCATCGATTGCAAATTACAGTAATGATCATTATTTGAAATAAACTATTCATAGTTCGTCTGAAACACAACAGCTTCAGGTGTTTCTTTACTGCAAAAAATTAAAATACTTGACAGATCAAAAACAAAACAATTGGATTAGATGAACTTCAGACTTATCGTATCAATAAATGATAATTATTTTTCTTCATTTCCAAGGTGAACTGTTCCATAAATTTGAATCACCAAGTGATGTTTAAAGGGAAATGGTATCCATGCCCAACCGAAGGTGGAACTATTCGGATAGATAACCAAACTGTCAGCTATGATTGGTTAGAATGTCCTTCATATAATGTTACGTGTTCGGTGAGTTAAATATTATTCCATATTTTCATTCTTTGTTAAATCGTTATTTTTTTTAAAATTCTAATGAAGTAGAATAAGCTTTTTTTTTATTAATTAAATTTCTCTCAAACTGTATATACTTACATTGGAGTGGTTATGCCTTGGACGTGATTTATTTGGACAGAATCCTCATATTTCCTTGTAATCTAAGTACGTACTCTTCCCAAAGATCAACTTGTGAAATGAATATTTCAAATGTTTGAATGTCATGTTCAATGAATGCTAAATTTGAATGAGTGAAGACACTGTAGGTAAAGTGGTATGTCACGAAAACTAACTTCAAGGTTGACTGATATTGAAAGGATTCGAATGTGACGTATTTACTTATACATTTTTGAAACCGTGAATCTACCACCATTAGAAACCTGGAAGCACTGGACGGCCGTTTCTTCCTGGTATGGGACTCCTCAGCAGTGCGAATCCACGACTCCTGCACCCCGCAGGATTCGAACCCGGGACCTTCGGTATTGTGTGCGAACGCCTAGACAAGGGACCACTGAACTGGTATCTAACGGTGTTAATGTCTAACTTGATCAAATTCACGGAGTTGCGCAACCTCATAAACAGTCTTCGGTAGTTACTGTCTACACCCGAACAGGTTAAACTTCACTGGTCACGTCTTCCCACTAGAACTCGGAGAAGATTCCTCACGAAGATAGTCACTAGTGAGCACAGGTAATTTGCATTACGAGGCTGTGAAGATTGTTAAGTTAAACATTTTTGAAACCATGAATCGATCAATGTTAGACCACCATTAGAAACCTGGAAGCATAAGGACGGCCGTTTCGTCCTTGTATGGGTATCCTCAGCAGTGCGCATCCACGACTCCTGCAATCGATTCATGGTTTCAAAAATGTGTAACTTAACAATCTTCACAACCCCGTAATGTATTTACTTATAACACAATTGTTCTCTATTTTAATTTTCGTCTGCAGAAATACACCTTAATCTCGATTGTTATCTAATGTGCACTCACTTGTGATAGTTTAACTCTGTCCTCCATCACTCAATATTTATGTGTGATTTACATTTTGAGCACATTTAAATGTAGTTCACATTGGATGTCCGAGCGTGAAGAAACATGTCACCATGATAATTAGAACAGTTTTCACGGAAAATCGGATAACATCATGAAATCACTTTACATTGACCAGTTTTCTGGTTCATTATTACATGACAAATAAACAAATTAAGTTCAATCAAGTGAATTGTTCACGCATATTTGACATACCATAGCTGTTCAACTATGAGTTGAATGCCTGTAAGGCACAAAGATTATGCATTTACACCGAAAATGATGCCTTCTCTTGTAGAGAATATATATATAAAAAAATCTTATGGATCACAGATATATTTCGTGTTAATTCTTCCACATTTTTACAGGCATACAAAAGAAAAGAGAGAGTTGCACCACAGAATACAAGGAAAAGGAATTTTAGAAAATGACTGTGTCTCTTGATTAATCGGTAATAAAACTGATTTGGAAACACCAGTCTTAGTTTTTTTCGCCATACATTTGACAACAAGTTTGACTAATTAACATGCACGATAAACAGCGTTTTATTCAATACAAATATTTATACTTCGAAAGCAAATGATATGTCAATGTCAGTAAGAGGGTATGCAATAAGAAACTAAACAGTAAGACTCCTGTCAATGCCATTTCTATTTCTTTGAATAAATGTAGATGAAAAGTAGGTTTCGAGATTATTCTTGTCAGCAGTTCGCTTTTTACCATAGTTATGTTGATTTTATGAACAGAGCATATCGCATTGAACAACTGCTAGTGATCTCTATTTATTGTTATATGTTGTGAGTGAGGAATAGTGAAAAGTATGTAAAAGTTAGGGTGAAACGGTGGAAGGAAAATTGAACTGATGGGCGGTTTGACTGAGATTTCAAGGGCACTTATAGCAAGTAGTATATACAAAATTCAATTTGATTTACAATCAAAATACACAGACTGAAGACTTAACAACAGCTGAACGATGGTTAGTTTTAGTGTTAGTTTTATTACATTATCCATGACGAAGATTTTGACTAACAACTGAAGGTTAACAATACGTTAATTATGCTACTGATTCGCGATATTTCACAGTTTCTAGTAACTGAATTCAAAAACATTGATAGTTATACAAAGATAAATAACAGTTATATCATGATAAAGGGAAAATCATTCTCAAAGCGACTGTTACAAGTCACTATTGTGTTCGGTATCGTTCAAATAAAAATAGCACATCTTCCAGATGTAGTTCGTGATCGAATTTTTTAGTATTGTTCTACATGGTTTAAGTTACGTTTAAACAACAATTAAGCTTACCGTGTAGCAAATTTAATAGAATGTAATGAAAACATTGAACGTTTTGATTACACCAACTTGATCACTTGTATCCATTAACTAGTACAAGAACGATCTGCACACGGTTGTATATGCATAATTTACCAAAGTTCATTCAACAGATCAATTACTGCCTGCTAACAAAGGGATTCTCATTCAAATTCCCATTCGATTTGCATTTTTAAAGCCTTTGAGTTTAAAATATTAGGCTGTTAAATGAAAATGCTTTCTCAGAGGCATCACGCAAACAGTTTGTATGATTGTATTGTATGTTTGCGTTGTATTATTGATGTGCGCACAACACTGAATAATATTCATTGTATCGATCCGTTTCTTTTTTTTGAATGGTGTTTTATTGGTCTTTAATCCACGAAATGCCCACTTATTAAGTGCTTTTTATACCTCATGGAACAGCATCAGTGCAACTCCTTATTTTTAAAGGAACATAACCGGGATAAAACAGAGTCTCCCTAGAAACTAGTCTTATTTGTGTAGTGTGGGTTCAATGTGTTGCACTATCTCAGTGCATTAACAGGTTGTAGCCCTACATTCTGTTGACTTTTTTAAACAAAAACCATCCGACTATCAGGAGAGATTTCATATTGGTTCGAATTATTTGTTCTGGTTAGAGTTCTTTAGCGATTTGGTTTTCTACGGAATCGTGCTGTCATCCAAATGACGAATTTTCCTTCCCTAACCTCGAAACGGCTGCAGGCAGAAACGGTAATAGAATATAATTAAAAAATTGCTCAATATGCGCTTTTCCTCAATATGTTCTGCAGAGAACACAGCGTATATACTACTAACCGTTTTCGCAACACAACTGAATTGTTGTTGGTATGTAAGCTTACAAATACATGTGTTCCATAGTGTATGGTAGTGGAATGCTGTTACGAAGAGAACGCAATCAATGAAATGGAAATATTTATTATTATACACAAATGTAACAGTGACTGTTTCATTGTACTCCTTATGTTTGACTGTACTAAAAACGCTTACTTACGCGCAACTTTCTGTTTGTGTTGCTGCTGTCATTTGTTACATGCTGCTCTTTACGTCGCCCACTTTATTATTGTGAATTTTGTGTTCTTTCAACACAACGAAATCATTAGCAAATATATTCTTTACCCTGGATTCACTTTAACTTACACTGATGGGCTTTTAATTAGTATTTAGTGGTGATCACGGTCAATCTCTGCTTGATTTCCTTTAAAGTATTATGAATGAAACTTCTGAATTGTTTAACCCTAAGTAAACTCAGATCGGAACCCCACTGGATTTACTGCTATTCTCAAGCAAGAATAAGAGAGGAGAATTCGGCATGAGGTTAACAATCCACGTCTGTAGAAAACCCAAAAAATCTTACCAAAAAAACATTTCAAACTATATAAACTCTCGCCTGTCATTTAGAGGGTCTTCATTTAAAACAGTTTTGATATCTCATGATAAAGGCCGAGCGTCTTCAGTAGTCACAAAGTCAATGCCATTGCCGACAACCCGAGCAAGAATCAACAAATGTACATGACCATTTGGACTTCGTAGATAGCCTAGCCAATCTATCTTAATCAATGAGAAAACAATCAGTGTAGTTGCAGACTCTGCAGCATCAGTTCTTAACATAAACGAGGGAACAAGCACGATCCTCCTACACAACATAAAATGAACCAACGAAATCACGCATGACAGAGAAGTTCAGTAGGATATATTAACTAATACATATCTTGCCGGCAAAGAAAGGATCGCATTTTTACTGCTGAACAACTAAAAACAACCATCAACCCACACCGAATTCAGGATTTTTGTCATAAATGTCAAGACGATACAACTGTATGAAGACGAAACCCGAAGAATCACTAACGCTATCTTCTTTTAGAAGAGCTATGACGCTTCGTGATGAAAGCCGAGTTCTTTCGAAAGTCAGGAGGCCAATTTCCCTTCTCACAACCAGAGCGACAATTCTCCTTGGTACATTTACGATCGAACATTGTGGTAGTCTGGGAGACTACTTCCAGTTTCTGCAAAAAGCAAAAAGACACAACTCGAGGTTGCTTGTAATCAGTGAAACGCAATGGACGCAGGTAGGACAAGTCAGACTAGGAATTGCTTTTATACTCCCGTCATGAAGAGGAAAACGCTTCACATACACAAGGAGGTGCACTGGACACAGGATCATTAAAGCATTCTTGAAAACAAAGAAACAGAACATTACAATGAACGTCATCCAATGCCATGCACCTACCAATGACTGCAATGACGACGATAAAGATAAATTTTTCGAAAAGCTGCAGTATGTCGTCGACAGATTCTCATCAAATGATATGACCATTCTGATGGGAGACCTAAAGGCGGAGGCTGGAATGGGCAAAACTTGGTATGAAGACTATGGGACAACGTGGACTATGCGAAAGTAATTAAAATAGTGAGAGATTTGCAAAATTATGTGCCTTCAACAAAATGGTCACTGGCGACACGCATATACAATGTTACATGGATTTCACCGAATCACACTACTCAGAACCAAACAGACCAGATCTGCATCAATAAAAAGTTCAAAAGGTACATTCAGGATTCGAAAGGCAAGACGTGAGCTGATATAGCCTCAGAATACCACTTGCTGCTCGCCAAAATGAAATTGGAACTCAAGATACACTAGATAACGAGGCGGACAACATCACAAAATGTTTGGTGTGGCTTTTCTAAGGGATACTGATAAGCTCAAAGTATTTAGGATAGTACTGGCGACACATGCCAGGCTTTTCACGATCAACACAATGGACAGAAAACGACGATGGATCAAACCTGAGAAGGCATCCACGAGGCAGTCACTTCAAAATTTCAGGAGGTTCTGGACCACAGTAAGTAATCCCACAAGGAATCAATCTCTATCGATACTCTTGAAAAAATTAAATAAAGGAGCAACAATAAGGCGGAAATGAACATCATTCGAACAAGAGCAGAGAAAGTCAAGACACAAGCTGAATACAAAGAGGCAAACAGGAAAGTGAATAACAGCATTAGAGCTGATAAACAAAAATATCTGGAAGATCTAGCAATGACGGCGGAAGACGCTACAAGAGAAGGAGAGGTGAGACAAATGAACGAAACAACCAAGAAGATTGCTGGACATTGTCGTCACCCAGAACAACCAGTGAAAAGTATGGAAGGGAAAGTAATCACTGAAGTAGAGCGAAAACGGCGGGCAGAACAATCAGAGGAACCCTTGAATCAAGCAGCAGCACTGAAACTACTCTCACTCTATTTCTCTCACCGAGGGATCGACTGATTTATGAAGACATCAACATCTGAATCGAAGCATGGTATATAGTTTACATTCAGGATACAGCTGCTTGATCTGGACATCTCAGATGATCTAGCTCTTTTGTCGATAGCTAAAATTAAACCATACCTTCCATTAATTGAATTCTCAGAGTTTCAGCTTTTTTCATGATACTTATCAAATTACCTATAAACGAACACCATGTATTTTACCTATAATCTAAATTTTATTCATTTAAAAATCACTGAACTTTTGTTGAGCGAATTTGCACACGCAACAAGTGCATGAGAAGATAACCAGTGTATCAACAACCGCAGCATTAGTAAAATTCAACATACATATAGGAAAAAGCAAGATTTCCTGATACAACACAACACGCGTCAACCAAATCACACTTGATGAAGATGTCTTGGAGGACGTTGATACCTTTACATATATAGGCAGCATCATCGACAACCAAGGTGGATCCGATGCAGATGTGAGGGCACGGATCGGCAAATCAAGGGTTGCATTTCTACAATCAAAAAACATCTGGGATTCCAAACAAATATCAATCAACACCAAAATCAGGGTTTTCAATACAAATTTCAAGACAGATCTGCTGTATGGGATGGGAACTTGAAGAGCTACGAAAGCCATCATCCAGAAGATACAAGTAATCACTGACAGTTATCGACGCATATTACTTCGGATCCGTTGAAAAAGCACCCAACTACATCACAAGACAATCCCTCACTTGAAACCCTCAAAGTCAAAGGGAAAGGGAAAGGCTGTGAAACACATTGCCCAAAGAGATAGGCAAGATATGATGAGAATGAACAAAAACTCTACGGAAGTGTCTAAGGGAGCCCAGAAGAGAGTAGGTTATAAAATACTGATTGGCGGCCAATGGTTAGCAATGGGTAGGCGATTATGTGGATCAGCGGTATAAACACATGATAAGTATTGTGAGTGGTTGGTGACCAATCTTCATATTTAAGATAATTTTACGGAGAAGGAACTTATAAATACACGATAATGATATGAAAGAAAATAAAAGGAAATCGGGGTACCGAAGGACATGATTGAAATGAAAAGCATGTAAATATTGAAAAAACCCTAAGATAACTGGAAATAACATTTCAAAAATCATGAATCTCCAACGAAAAAATAAACTGATTTCATGAAAAATTTCAAGCATTACAGATTGATGAACCGTGAGACTTAGTTTCGGTTACAGTACACGTTTCATCCACTTCATAACTATGCAGTGTAATATAGTGAAGAGAATTTTTATTGGCAAACATATGATGGGAATAACACGGTGTCCTTATGAGGTGACTCTCATGTTGCTAGAATATACATTGAGATTTGTAATGGAAATGTTTGTGAGTAGTAATAAGTATCACATGTTGAGATGTGGTATTGTAGATTGATGAACCGTGAAACTTAGTTTCGGTTACAGTACACGTTTCATCCACTTCATAACTATGCAGTGTAATATAGTGAAGAGAATTTTATTGGCAAACATATGATGGGAATAACATGGTGTCCTTATGAGGTGACTCTCATGTTGCTAGAATATACATTGAGATTTGTAATATTAATTATAGTTACATATTTATTCTCAAATAACTACTTTTCATCACTCACGCCAATTATTCTGCTCGATGAAATTTTCGCATATGCTCTCACAATTACTGTAAAAGTTATAGCAATTAAATTATGTATATTAGTTAGTTTCTAATAGCATATTTGCACCAGGTCACTGGCAGAAACAATATAATACGGCCACATTTTCAATAGCAGAATGCAAATAATGAAAGTGCACATTAGTTTCTTATGGCGATTTGACGAGAACAACAGTGAGTTTGTTGGGAAAGGTCATATGGAACGCGCTTGATACGAGCTGTGGTCCAGACAGTTATGTACGTAAGGTACACGTTCCCTACACACGCCAAGGATATCCCTCCGTGAACGGCGTTCTGAAAAGGGGAAAAGAGAGAGAAAAATGTAGCAGTGTGGCAAGTGTATATATATGACCAAATCATTACTTAACCTGTCATGTTGAAGTAGTCAATACAGTGGTAAGTCAAGATAACATTCATACTGACCACTTAAATTAAAGTAAATTATTGGTACATAAGAATATGACCCACAGATGAAGGAGTACAGCGAAATAGAAGGAAGAGTTGTCGACTGTCAAGTGGAAAGAAGAGAAGTTGAAACAAAAGCTGGATTTATGTACGTCGAAATCAAAATTTCAGTTGAAAGAGTAGAGTATGTAAAAAAAATTATTGATGATTAAATGTTCTCCCTGTCCAACCGTTTTTCTTTATTGTTATTATTAAATTCCAACCTCCAAGTCATACTGTAAGAGCCTGAGTAAGAATGTTGCGGGTGTCTCCACAGAAAAGCGACCTCAGCATATTTATGGAAACATGAACCACAGAAGTAGCAAGCGTATAAGAGCAACCACAGTGTTACTGATTAGTCGTCTCATCAATCTAAAGACCTGGAAGCAAACGAAATGTCCTGCCCCACAAACATGGGTGGTTTGAAGTCATCGCCCACACCATCAATGTTAGGCATCAATGCAATACATTTAACAGATATGGAGAAATAGTAAGAATTTTCAAACAAGATATAAGCATTTAGAATCTAGTGGGGGAGATGTACTAAACTAGCTAAGCAGGAGATATAAAGAGTATCACGGTTAAAAGTTGAGCAATAGATAACACTAAGGGATCAAAGTAAGTCAATAGCGTGTAAGTGAGAATAGTATAATTGATAATAGTCAGTGTGAAACTCACACAGTTGTAAGTGTTGATAAGGTTGCGCCCAGGAGAGTAGGGTGCGTTCTAATCAACCAGTTTACAGTTGAACAGTGTCGATCGACCCAGTGAGTAGAATAACCTGTCTATTTCAAATAAAAACTAAGAGATTTATATTCAACTAGAAAAATTCAATGCTACTTGGTAGGGTAAAAATAACTAAATGAGACGCATTACTGAGTTCATTTTGTTTAAAGTGTATGCAGAGCTATTAATATGAAAGCAGGGTGCGAGTGAGTTCACGAGTGCAGAAGAGTCACTGCAACTGAGAGCATCATTAAGAAGTTGAACAAACTCATGTAACCCACTTGCCATGCGTATTTTTGAGGGAAGCCTATTTCATATAAGTGCATACTTAGAGAGGAAGTTTTCTCGAGTTTTGTAACTATACTTCTCAAGTTTGACCGTAGATACTTTATCTCGAAGGTTGTGTGTACATGGATTAGGACTAAACTACAGGGGGAATACGTGAGCTTGTGCAGGAGTTTAAAGTAAAGGATCAGATTGGACTTATGCCTTCTTTTCCATAATGGATCAAGCCCAAGTTCATTACACCGGGTTGGATAGTCAGTGAGTGAGCTATGATTTAGGACTTTCCGAGTAAAGTTCCTTTGTATTCCTTCAAGCTTCAACACATCAGACAGGCGTAAGTTAGAAAATAAGGAAGAGCAGTATTCAGCAATAGGTCTTACGCATGTTTTGTAGAGAATTGTTCTGGATTCTCTATGGAGGAAGTTACGAAAGATGAAACCAAGCATTCTTCTCATTCGGGAAACTTTATTGGAGATATGTTAGGAGAAGTTAAGGCTGTTCGAATAATGCACTCCAAGATCAGTCACGGATGTGAGTTTGGGCAACACATTCCTGTTGAGAATGAGATCTAATTTGGGAGACGTGTTTCCGAAACACATTCAGCCACACTTCTCAGTATTAAGTTCTAGGTTCCATTGCTTGCACCGGACATCTGCAGTATTGAGTTCATGCTGGATTATGTGCAACAAGTTCCCTAAGTCAGATTTGCTAGTTTGATAAATCACTTTTAGGTCATCCGCATAGAGTTAGGTCTTACTTACTTACTTACTTACGCCTGTTACCCCAATGGAGCATAGGCCGCTCACCAGTTTTCTCCAACCAACTCTGTCCTGGGCTTCCCTCTCCAGTTCTGTCCAATGTTTGTTCATTCCTCTCATATCTTTCTCTATTTCTTGGCGTAATGTATTCTTTGGCCTTCCTCTTTTCCTTTTGCCTTGAGGGTTCCATGTGAGGGCTTGTCTAGTGACGCAGTTAGGTGCTTTTCGTAGTGTATGTCCTATCCATTTCCACCGCTTCTTCCTCATTTCCTCTTCCATTGGAATCTGACTTGTTCTCTCCCACAGTTCGTTGTTGGTGATGGTGTCTGGCCAACGAATACGAAGTATTTTGCGTAGACAACTGTTAATAAACACTTGTATCTTCTGGATGATGGCTTTGGTAGTTCTCCATGTTTCCGCTCCATACAGTAGAACTGTCTTGACATTTGTATTGAAAATCGTGATTTTGGTTTTGTTTGAAAGTTGTTTGGAGTTCCCGATATTTTTCAACTGTAGAAATGCAGCCCTCGCTTTGCCAATCCGCGCCCTCACATCTGCATCAGATCCACCTTTCTCGTCGATGATGCTGCCCAGATATGTAAAGGTGTTAACGTCCTCCAAGGTATCTCCATCAAGCGTGATTCGGTTGGTGCATGTTGTGTTGCATCGGAGAATTTCGCTTTTTCCTTTATGTATGTTGAGACCTACTGCTGCAGAGGCTGCTGCTACACTGGTCGTCTTCTCTTGCATTTGTTGTTGAGTGTGCGATAGAAGAGCCAGGTCATCTGCGAAGTCCAGATCGTCCAGCTGAGTGCTAACTGTCCAGTTGATACCGTGCTTCCCTCCAGATGTTGACGTCTTCATAATCCAGTCGATGACCAGGAGAAAGAGAAAGGGTGAGAGTAAGCAACCTTGCCTGACACCGGTCTTCACCTCAAAAGAGTCTGTCAGCTGACCTCCGTGTACGATTTTGCAGTTGAATCCATCATAAGAATTCCGTATGATGTTGACTATTTTCTCAGGCACACCGTATTGTCGAAGAAGCCTCCACAGTGTTTTCCTATCCATGCTATCAAATGCTTTCTCGTAGTCGATGAAGTTGATGTAGAGTGGTGAGTTCCATTCAATTGATTGTTCCACAATGATCCGTAATGTAGCAATTTGGTCAGTACATGATCGATCCTTACGAAATCCGGCCTGTTGATCTCGAAGTTGGGCGTCTACGAAGTCCTTCATTCTGTTTAACAATACTCTGTTGAAGACTTTGCCTGGTATTGAAAGAAGAGTGATGCCTCTGTAGTTCTCACACTTGCTCAGGTCGCCTTTCTTCGGTATTTTGATCAGGTATCCTTCTTTCCAATTTGATGGTACTTGTTGCTCATCCCAAATCTTCTTGAAGAGGATGTGAAATATTTTCGCAGTTGCTTCCACATCTGCTTTCATTGCCTCTGCTGGAATGTTGTCTGGTCCTGCTGCTTTGCCGCTCTTGATTTGTCTGATGGCTATACTGATCTCAATCGTAGGTGCGCCAATATTAATTGGGAGGTCCTTGGATGCTGCTTCGATGTTGGGTGAGTTCAGTGGAGCTGGTCGATTCAATAGTTCCTTAAAGTGCTCTACCCACCTATTTCTCTGTTCGTCAGTGTTGCTGATTATTTTCCCTTCCTTGCTTTTCACTGGTCGTTCTGGTTTACGATAGTTTCCGGCCAGCTTCTTTGTTGTTTCGTACAATTGTCTCAAGTTCCCTTCTCTTGCAGCCTTTTCCGCCGTCATTGCTAGATCTTCCACATATTTTCGTTTGTCAGCTCTGATGCTCTTCTTCACTTCCCTGTTTGCTTCTGTATACTCGGCTTGCGCCTTAACTTTCTCTGCTCTTGTTCGGCAGACATTGATAGCTGCCTTCTTGTTCCTCCTTTCTTCAATTTTTTCAAGAGTACCAACAGAGATCCATTCCTTGTGATGGTGCTTCTTGCGACCAAGGACCTCCTGACATGTTGAAGTGATTGCTTCCTTAATCAATTTCCAATTGTACTCCAATGTTGCTTCCTCTCCATTGAGTAGATCCTGAAAGGCCTGGAACCTATTGGTAAGGGCTATCTTGAATTCGTTGAGTTTTACGGTATCCCGAAGAAAGGCCGTATTAAACTTCTGTGATGTTGTCTGCCCCGCTGTCCAGTGCTTCTTTAGCTTCAATCTCATTTTGGCGATCAACAAGTGGTGATCTGAAGCTATATCAGCTCCTCTCTTGGTTCTCACATCCTCCATGGTCCTTCTGAACTTTTTGTTGATACAGATATGGTCAATTTGGTTTTGAGTAGTGTGGTCCGGTGAAATCCATGTGGCTTTGTGAATGCGTTTGTGCGGGAATATTGTGCCACCGATGACCAGTTTGTTGAAGGCACATAGGTTTGCAAATCTCTCATCGTTTTCGTTCCTTTCTCCCAGTCCATGTCGTCCCATGATGTCTTCATATCCAGTGTTGTCCATGCCAACCTTGGCATTCAGATCTCCCATAAGAATCGTCAAATCCTTTGGTGAACATTTCTCGACGATTGCCTGCAGCCTTTCGTAGAATTGATCTTTAACGTCGTCATTGTAGTCATTGGTAGGTGCATAACATTGGATGACGTTCATTGTAATGTCCTGTTTCTTTGTTTTGAAGGATGCTTTGATGATCCTAGGTCCATGAGATTCCCATCCTATCAGTGCCTTTTGTGCATGTTTGGACAGCATCAGTGCAACTCCTTGTGTATGTGAAGCGTTTTCCTCTTCATGACCAGAGTATAACAGCAGTTCCCCTGAAGCAAGTCTCAGTTGTCCTACCTGTGTCCAATGTGTTTCACTGATGCCGAGCACCTCGAGGTTGTATCTTTTCATTTCTGCAACAACTTGAAGTAGTCTTCCAGTCTCCCACAATGTACGAACGTTCCATGTACCTAAAAAAATGGTTGCTCTGGTTGTCAGAAGAGGCATCAGCCCCGTGACTTCCGAGGGAACTCGGCTTTCATCACGAGACGTCATAATTCTTCTTCCAACTCCCAGGGCAGAGTTAAAATGGTTTGAATTATTTTTTCTGGTTAGCGTTTTTTTGGCAAGTGAGATTTCAACGGAATGGGGTCGCCAACCCCATGTCCAACCCTCCTCCTTTATCCGGGCTTGGGACCGGCAGTAGCCCCTAAGGTTCTACTGGCGGAGTTAGAGTTAGGTCTTACCAGTGTTGAAACAACTGCATATGCTGTTGATGTAGATTATGAAAAGCAGTGGACCCAAAACACTGCCCTGCACAACACCACTGGTAATTGGTCGAAGTGTAGATGTATGAGAGTTGATTTTGATAATCTGATATCTATCTGTGAGGAAAGACCTAATCCATTGAAACAGGTGGCCAGTAATCCCGACAGACTGAAGTCTGTTGATTAAGAGGTTGTGAGGTACCTTCTCGACAGCCTTTTTTATATCAAATACAACACGATTACTAGTTGCCTTTGATCGCCCATGCTGGTAACCTCATTGAAGAAATCTAACAGACATGTGGCACATGACCTAGTTCTAATGAAGCCATGTCGTGAGGGGTCAATGTGACCTTCCCTGAGTAAGTGATCACATAGTTGATCTTTTATCACTTTCTCCATCACACGTCATATAACTGGGGTGATATTAACCGGTCTGCGGTTTTGGATTAAGTCTTTCAGTCCAGATTTATGTACTGGGATAAAATGAGTCAACTTCCACGATTCGGGGTATGTTATGTACCGCTTCAATCGCTTATTCGCTCGCCAGTTTACTCAACACAAATGGTGATCCCGACGTCAACGAAATCGGCCACCGTACAAGTGGTGACCACGACGATTCCAGGATTCATTTGAAGATTCTGACGACAAATCGAATACAACTAACCAGTCGGTAATCTCGAGGACAAATCTAGCAGAAGCACTAACTGGAAATCCCGAAGCTGTACATTGACATAGCAGCTCAGGAACTTAATGAATTCGGTGAACGAATCAACGAACCAGACTCGATATACAACACAGACAATACACTCTCTCATCGAACGAAAGCAGCAAAGCCACTTCAGCGGTTTTATGCACATACAAAAATCGTATCATCTTATTATCGTTTCGATTACGTATCAATTTGTTTCATGAATCTATTTCTCGAATTATCCAATTATCGTTATCATTATCGTATTAACCTGGAAGAACTATTAATCTGATTCATAATGTTATGATATTATGACGGTGATTGAGTTACCTTAATCGCTTACGTAATTATATTACGAATATTGTATCGAATCGCAACTCGCAGAATTATTTTACTACTTTCGATAACACGAACGACTTTCCTACTTGAACAACGGCTCAGTGACAATTATTATCCATTATTATTTCCGTGGCTATATGATTATCGCATTGGAGATATCTTCGATGTACTCATCAGATGCTCGTACCTCGAAAATCTTGCAACCTGCTAAGTAAATTGGTGGTATGATCATACGCACATACACACGAAGCAGCAGTTCAAGCAGTCGAGCGAACCTCCTGGACGCTGATATTCGCATTTTTTCGACTACCCCAATGCTGGCAACGGTTTGCAATGCTATCATACACATAAGTTCGGAGTCATATACTCAATGGTAGTAACTTATGTTCTCGATATGCATCTAGTGTCCATGCATCGCATTTGCACGCAGCTTTATTCTCCAAATTTTTCCACGATAATCTCGACCGCAATTTCTTCACCTATCTGCAGCCACATGATTTATCGATGAGCCTTGCCGTGATGTTTATACGTTTATCGAATTCCGCCTTAACTCTTCACGCCTCTATTATTTTTGCTAATAACCGCTTACCATATTTTTTTCGATCTTCTGTTACTTTGGGACCTAACGAACGCAGTCGAACAACGTAACTCTAACTTTCATACCCTTTGATGTTTTCCGACAATTTCGACTTTTTTTTGCAAGCACAGACATTTGTTGTTTGCTGGAAGAGGGCTATTGTAGTGCCTCCACATAAACTTGAGTTCGCTCATATTTAATTTGATTAAGCCTTTTGATTAACTTATGTAACCAAGCTACTTTTATAGCAACAACCCATTGGTATTTTTTATTGTCTGGTTTGTTTGAGCTTGTTCGACTGAGCATTGCTTACGCCCGCGCTCTTAATCATCCTATTCTCTTTAATGTTAATCTCTTAATATCCCCATGAACTCACACGTCTTGTCTCGCTTGCTTTTAACCTTGTCCATCATTCGTCGCTTTTATTCATGTGTGTGCATACCTATTTCGCTTGTCATATGTCTGTCTTATTTTTGTCTGACCATATATTCTTAGTCATGCCTCATTTCTTGGAGTTGGCTCATTAGTATTCTCCAATGCGCTTATTCAGTTTACGTCGCTTCATTCGTTTTATTCAATGCTTCGTTCATTCACTCGCACATTCGCCGATTCACTCGTTAGTGTGCCTGCCCGGTCTGCTTCTGGTCTGCTATCCCTATTTGTGGTGTGCCAAAATAAACGTACTCAACACTTCGAGTTTACTTTCTGATTCATACACCGTCAGACGCTATCTAGTAACGATTCTCGGGATGAGCTAATTACGAAGATTAGGAACACGTCGAAATTGGTCACCACAGATTGATGAACCGTGAGACTTAGTTTCGGTTACAGTACATGTTTCATCCAGTTCATAACTATGCAGTGTAATATAGTGAAGAGAATTTTATTGGCAAACATGTGATGGGAATAACATGCTGTCCTTATGAGGTGACTCTCATGTTGCTAGAATATACATTGAGATTTGTAATGGAAACGCTTGATAGTAGTAATAAGTATCACATGTTGAGATGTGATATTGTAGATTGATGAACCGTGAGACTTAATTTCGGTTACAGTATACGTTTCATGCAGCGTGAGACTTTTCTGTAACTTATCATCGTTCTCATTCAGTGTGTTATGAAATTTCTCATACCGCAATACCGTTCTCTATTATTGAATACTATATAATGTCAGCATCTGTTTATTGCAATGAACTTCGGTCGTAATAATGTTTCCTAATATACTTTTATTTTGTTTCTTCTTTTCAATTTTGAGTTGCAGTGGTGAGTCCCATATTCACAATATAAGTTTTTAAATTTTATATCTTGATTACAAATTGGCAAATATATTTGTTATTACTTATTGATTGTTCACAATTTCCGCTGTTGCTGTAAACGAATTTAACTGAATTTTCGTCATCCATCATTTCATTCTGATAAAATATGGTGTATATATCTTTTCAAAATGCTCACGCAATATTGAGGCAGGAATGATTTTATTGATCATATTAAACTCATTTTGAGGATAAATATTCCCTCACCAAAACAGAATTACTTTTTTTCTTAAATATAAATAAATAAATAAATATAAATAAATATGCGTAGACTGACTGAACACGTTTCCATCAAGTCGATTCCGACGTGTACATTGACTAAGTCAAACAAATGCGAACACGTGAAATAGGGTAGAACAGTGTACAAATGCAACGTTGGAAGGTCGAACGAAACAACACCAACGAACAATTTACAACTATGTATCAATCGAAAGTGTTACACGTGAAAATATTTTTCTTTGTAGAAACAATAACATCGACCGTTTCAAGTGGTTAGTTTACTTTTGCAACAACTTACACCTCTGCCTAAACTTTCGTGTTCATATATTCACATGTCTCAAGTTCCACGCTAAATCCGATCACTTCTGTATTTCAGATATGCCTGAGGAACAAAACAATGAGCATGAAAGCGGTGGAGCGAAGAATGTGGCCGAAAAGTTGGAAGGTGAGTTACGCCTTTGAAATCCGATAAAAAAAATTACCATGTCAGCCACAAAACGTGATACAGTGTAATGAAAATCACACACTTTGTTTCAATGTGGTGTGCTTGTGAAAATTTTTAATCAATGAAGATCATAGTCAACGATATTAGTCTTAAAATGATTCCATTGTTTCCAGTTATTTGTTCGCTGAAAAAAAAATTATTTCTAAAAATATCATTAATTGGTTAATTTCATAAAATATAAATGATCAATAATCATTTAAAAAGTTTGTTATAATATTCATTGACATTTTTGTTTGATACGATTGCTTTGCCTTCTTGTTAGTTTTATATGCATGATTTACTGTTTTAGAAATTCATATAGTTACTCAATTGCAGTCGATTACGAGAATGTAAACACATAGATCATGTTACTACGTAGCGTGTTGGTCTTATGAAAACACCTAACTACTCTACCGATACAAGGCGAGACTTTTGATACCCCTTGATGGGACTTGTTTGATTTTACATATATTTATCGACATTAACTTGGAAAATGAAGATTTTAGTGCCTGTGCTCACCTATCAAATCTATATTCCAGCTTGTACGTCCTTAACAGCTCATGTTAGTACTTCTAATATTGGAACTTAATGCCCCTTTTCCCGTACTAATTTTGATGTAAAGCGCACAATACACGTTCCGCAATTTTGGATTTATTTGCCAAATCCAAATAATTTATTATGGTAACCTTGACTAGACTATTTCGTTGCATATTTATGTAAATTAGGTAAATCTGGTTGTTGTATAGGCGGAACTATTGCTGAATACTATGAAACGTAATCCTCCACTTGGTCGTTTAGACCTCCTTGTGCTAACTGGGTGCTTTTTTATTTCATATGTTTAACGCTGGGTCTCATGGTTTCCGCACGTATAAAAATCTCAGTGGTGCATGTCTTCGTTATATTTGTCTGTACTATAGTATTCGCCTAAAGTCTAGGGGCCCTAGCGTGGTGGTCACCATCCTTTGAGTTGCGGCTCATATAGGCCATTGCTCCCAACGCTCTTTTGTCGCCTGGGGGGGGGGGCCTTGATATCATACAATTTCAATAGATAGTATTTTTGCTATGAGTCGTCTTGAGCGTGATATCGTGTGATAGATCTCTTTTCGAAGACAGTATTTTGCACTTCATTTGTCGGATATCTCAGATCGGAGCAAAAATTACATGTAATCATTCTTGGTGAAGGTGCGGTTTAAACTGGCTCAGCGCCCGCTGAAATCATTATAAGCATAAGGTTAGCCTTCTCCATATCGCCTGTACGTCATCTAACGATTCGCTTCAAGCTCGGCTTCGTGGGGGGAAGATGGATTTATTCATGTGAAATAATATAGGTGCTGAAAAGCCTATTCAGAGCTGCAGGTCTGGAGGTATTCATAACTGTAAGTGCAAAGTACTTCGATACGTAGTCTACATGTCAGTGGGGGATTGCAATATGCTTGTCGCCGATTGGCACAGTGTACACAGCATGGTAGTGACGACCGTCATCTCCCTGGACGAGGCACAGACGTTATATCCTAAAAAATTTGTCGAGAAACCATACAACATATCAAACATCCGAAAAACACTATTAAGGAAAATTGGGGGGTGGATTCAAATTAGGACAATGAAAATCATTCAAATAAACTAAGTATCTACTGTAATCATTATTTTTCAGACTTATTTATTTCATAACACTATTCATATTAGGATCTTCATGTGAAAAAAATATCTAATAATAGTAATGACAGTAAATAAACTGGCAATTTTTACCTTTCTCTTAAAGCTTCATTTTTTAAATCTAAAAATAATGGCAATGAATCACGAAATGTACGAATTTGTTCATAAATCTCTGTACCAATTGGTAATGTTCTAATAGATTTTGGTAAACTTCTTACTTCTTTTAAATATTTTTCAATACCAGTTTGTAAAACTGTTATATTTAAATCTTTCCATAATATATGTGCCCATTCTTCACGAGCTTGCTAAATGTACAAAAATGTGAAATGATGATAATAGTAGAATAAGTAGAAGGAGTTTATTGGAAAATTTGAAGTTTATAGGTTAGATTACAAACTGTTTGTAATTATTAAACCATTGACGATCAGTGTGAACTAGGAGAGAGTTGTTTTGTAAAATTATGAAGCTATTTAGTAGTTTGCATCCGCAGTCTGCATAGGTAACCTAACTAACCTAGTATGCATTAAATAAACAGTAAAACAGTCGTACTATTATTATCTACATCAACTTCATTGACTACGAGAAAGCATTTGATAGCGTGGACACGACAATACTATGGAGGCTTCTTCGACACTGTGGCGTGCCTGAGAAGATAGTCAACATCATACGGAATTCTTGGGGTGGATTAAACTGCGAAATTGTGTATGGAAGACAGTTAACAGACTCTTTTGGGGTGAAGACCAGTGTCAGGAAAGGTTGCCTACTCTCACACTTCCTCTTTCTCCTGGTGATCGACTGAATTATGAAGACGTCAACATCTGGAGGGAAGCACAGAATACAAAAGGACATTCAGGATGCAGCTGGACGATCTGGACTTCGCAGATGATCTAGTCCTCCTATCGCACATGTGACAACAAATGAAAGGGGAGACGAACGGTCAACCAAATCACTCTTGATGAAGATGCCTTGGAGGACATTAAAAGCTTCAAATATCTGGACAGCGTCATTGGCAATCAAGGTGAATCCAATGCAGATGTGAGGGCGCGGATCTGTCACATTTCTACAATTGAAAAATATCTGGAACTCCAAACAACTTTCAACCAAAACCAAAATCAGGATTTTCAATACAAATGTCAAGACAGTTCTACTGTATGGGACGGAAACTTGTAGAACCATGAAAGCTATCATCCACAAGATAGAAGTATTCATTAATAGTTGTCTACGCAAAATACTTCGGACCTTCTGGCCAGACATAATCACCAGCAACCTACTGTGGGAGAGAACAAACCAGATTCTAGCGGAGGAGGAAATCAGGAAGACGCGGTTAAAGTGAATAGAATGCATACTGCGGGACGCACCCACCTGCTTCACAAGACATTCCCTCACTTGGAACCCTCAATGTCAAAGGAAAAGAGGAAGGCCATATAAGACATTACGCCGAGAAATGGAGACAGAAATGAGAAAAATGAACAAAATTGGACAAAACTGGAAATGAAAACCAGCACAGAGTAGGTTGGATGATAGTGGTCGGTGGCCTATGATTCATTGGAGGTGACAGGTGTAAATAAGTAAGTACTGTTATCTAGACTGATTATAATAATTTCCTTCGTGGTCTGATATAGCCTACGTCGTAACATAGGATAACTTATTCTTAAGAATTAAATGGTGTCCAATTATCGCGAACAGTACATAATTCTTAGTCTCCTAAAATTATACATTTCAAGAACTGTTCTTGATCTCAGTAACCTGTGATAGTGGACAGTCGTTATTCAGGGCTAACAAGGGACAGTAGTGTTTATTCAAAACTCCGATTATAACTTGAACATCTGTGTGATATGTTATCATTAAGTTTGTTAGTATTGTAATTCCAATAAATTAAGCAATCATTTTCATCAGTAGTTAATACCAAATCAAATAAAGGTTACTTTGATTGTAAACATGATAAAGATGACTAATATCAAATATCTTCCTATCTTGTATATGTCTATTTGACCCTACCAACGAATTCTTCAACGGTTCACTGGAAATTTTTCGAACCAATTAGGTGGTAAATACTTAAATATTCTGTTCAGAATACTTTTCAGTTTATCGATAGTATTGATTAATGTCAGCACTAATAGACAAGTCATATTACTATTTTCATGTTAGTTCTGTTTCCACAAGTATTCCGAATCTGTGCACATTCATTAGTTCACCTGCGTTTGTGAAGAAGGTTACATAGAATGTAGCCAGAGCTTGCTGGGATATGAGAACATTCCAGTATGGTTCGACAAGGACAAGAAGAAAGTGTTTAGGAGTCCTATTACTGGACATTTGATAGATAGTTCATTATTCCACTGATTCATGTAGTGAGTCTAAGGTCATTTATAGAATTCGTCCAAATTAATCAAGAATTCTTTGTATTTAATTTCTTTAGAAAATCAGGAGTTCTGGGTAATCATGAATTAAAGCCTAAACTGTGCATACTTTATAAGGACATCATATTGGATACTTACACTGTGGTCTTAAATTATGTTTATTATTTACTGTGATTTCATTTCATGTATTTCAAACTTTAAATTTTCCTTTACTTCTAAAATTATTTCTCATCCGTCGGTGATTTCATTAATAATTATTTCTGATATCACTTCACTTCAATAATTATGACTAAACACATTTTAATTGTCTTATTTTATTCAAACTTTATTATCCATTGTGGTGACTTATCGGCTTCTCATAATAAACTCCTTGAAAACAGATGTGTTCCCGGACTAGGAATCCGGGACCGGGTCCTGGTCGTGGTCGTGGTCATAAAACGTTAGACATAATGCGTATTTATACATTTTGGTCGAATAGGAAACAGCATCGAAGTCTGTGACATTGACAGTTAAAACGACCAATAGGAAACAACATTTGAAGTGACACTGATAATCAGGTCAACCAATAAGAAACAACATTGGAGCACGTGACATTGATATCTAGGACGACCATAAAATTGACCAGTAGGAATTAACCAATAGGAATTGAACAATAATTCTCTTAGGATATTGGATGAATATCCTAACAAAGTTACTGTTAGATTTCGTATTAGTTTGTAAATGACCAACAGTTTAATAATAATAATAATAATAATAATAATAATAATAATAATTCAATTTTATTTACTTTTTGTTTTAAGTAAATACTAAATAATTGATCTAATCCATCTAATTCTTTTTGAATATGAATAAATTGAGGATATTGGGTTAATGGTAAATTGAATAATTGTTCAGCTGAAATTAATTCTTTACGCTTTGCTTCCAGTTCATTTAATTCTTTATGATATGCCTAAAGTGGTGATTGAAGTTTGATTTTTTTTTCCAAAATAAAAATTTTAAAAAATTAGTAGAATAGAAAACTATCAAAAAACAAAATAATTTCACATTATCCGACAATTGTTTTCTACAAAAAAATACTTAATCTCTGGTTCGTTCTGTTTTTGATTACATATGAAAATCGTACTGAACTTGAATAAATCATGCATTTCAGATAACACAAAGTATACTAAGTTGTAAAGCTTTGTTACTTGAGATGAGAAAATCATTCACTCAGTCAATCAGTCATTTACAATGTGGAACTTCGTATGTACGTACATAAGTTCAGGTTACCAGACCACTTAGTGGTCGAGATAATAGAAGTATTGGCGTTAATGAAGAAGATTAAGGTTCAAAGATTACTACTATTCAAGAAGTGTAATTCAGTGAAATAAATTTACAAAAGAGAAGAAATCATTCAATCTGTATTGGATTATCTTAGTATATTAATCATCCTGATAAGCTTTTTAGATAATAATTCATGACAGTGCATAGATTTCAAAAGACCATATAAGGTGTTGACTACAGTTGATTATTATACAGTAAGGATCACAGAGAAACATACATTCGAAGCGAATAGAAACAGATAGCCTTCGTAGAAGAACAAATGGACGGAATTTAAGAAGTATATAATATATATATATATATATATATATATATATATATATATATATATATATATATATATAGATTGGCAAACAAATCATCGATCGCTTTAAATAACTAACATTTAAGCTAACAAGAGAAACATATGCGTAGCTATAACCAGCGATCAAACTTACTTGTCCATATAAACATGATGATATTTATAGAAAGATCTAGACAGATTGTTACTATTTCAACAACTTTGTCTTCTAAATAAATTTTAACTAAATTAATTGCATATAGACTTAAGTATAGGTGAGGTACTATAATTCCATAAATGAAATTCTGAAACTCAATTTACGAAGCCTACGGACCAGTTAGATACTTTCATATTTTTTAAGAGTTACAAATAAAACTCATAAGTCGATAAATGGCATGTTAAGAAACTGATTAGCGGAAATAAGAGTTATTTTTATTGAAACCATTATCGATCAATGTTAGACCACCATCGGAAACCTGGAAACACTGCACAACCGTTTCGTCCTGCTGTAGGACTCAACAGCAATCAGCATACACGAACCGTGCACCTCGAGGGATTCGAACCGAGGACTTTCGGCCTAGCTCGCGAACACCTAACCTCTGGACCACTGAGCCGTTATCTAATGGTGTTAGTTCTAACTTCGATCAATTCACAGTCTTGTGTATCCTCCTACACATTTGAAACCATGAACCGATCAGTGCTACTCCACCATCGGAAACCTGGAAGTACTCGACGGCCGATTCGACGTGGTATGGGACTCATCAACAATGCGCATCCACGACTCCTGCATCCCGCAGGATTCGAACCCTGGACCTTCGGTCTTGTGCGCGAACGCCTAACCTCTGGATTACTGAGCCGGTATTTAATGGTGTTAATGTTTAATTTCTATCGATTTACGGAGTTGCGCAACCTCATGAACAGTGTTCAGTAGTTATTGTCTACACCCAAACAGGTTGAACTTCACTGGTCACGACTTCTTACTAGAACTCGTAGAAGATTCCTCACGGATCTAGTCACTAGTGACCACTGATGAGTCCCACACCAGTACGAAACGGCTGTGCAGTGCTTCCAGGTTTCTAATGATGGTCTAGCATTGATCGATTCATGATTTTAATGAGTAATTAAACAACCTTCATAAACTCGTAATGTAATTATTTTTATGTAATACTAAATAAAATATTTTCTAGAAAAGAATCCTTTAGTTATTTTTAATCACCATACTAATTATTTCGTTTCGTAATATAATAACAACAAGTAGTGTTTCTCAGGATTAGAATAATACAATTTCACCTTGATGGTTTTTCGTTATTAGTATGTAGGTTTTCTGAAGATTAATGAGTTTTGCAGTTTATATATTTCGAAACTAACTATAACTAGGGGATCGTCAAAAAACCTAGGAACATAGGACAGTTATCCTATTGATGTATGAGAGACTGCAAAGTACTGCATATCCATTCTCTCATAAGAGATTTAAAAGCCTCAGATCTCTCGTTAATAACGTCAATTTTCAATTTTCAAATACAACTTACTTACGAGTTCTAGAAGAGATTAGTAAACCTTAGATACAGAGTTTCCTATCGAACTACTGCAACTATCTAATATTTTATTTAACTTAGTGCGAGCAATATCAAATGGATTAGACCAATATAACTGTACCCTAACTTGATCGATAGAATTTCATTTTAACACTGAAAGACTAAAACAACTATGATATCGGTCATTACTACTCTGTAATCAATCAATCAATCAATTATACAAACAAATGTTATACAATATATATATATATATACAAGTTTAAATTACTTTTGCACATGTTACTGCTGAATCCAAATCACCAGTCATAGTACCAGGACCATTTTCTGCAAAACGTTTTACAAACTCATTCACTATATCATCAAATTTTCCAACATCTTCTGCAGTAATTTTAGTAAATTTCTTTTTAATTTTTTTCAGTGAATGATCTTTATAATTTGCTGATTTCAATAGATTCATCCATGTGGATCGTAAAGCATGCACTGATTCAGTTTCAATTTCTGGTATTGGTAAATTATGATAATCTAATAAACGATAACGTTCTTCAATACCGATTAATTTTTCTTCTGCTTCCAGTGTGGTTGAACGAATTTCATGAATTGTACGTAAAATATCAGTTAATTCAGTTAGTGTTGTTGGTATATTTTCCAACTCTTCAAATTGTTGCTATAAATATTGTTTGTTGAAAGAATGAAAGATAGATGAAATTGTGGAATAATGTAAATATAGGCTACATACAGACAGAACACGATACGATCAAACTCTCAATCTCTCTTATCCATCCTGATATATAATCATTGTAAATGATTAATGTATAAGGACAAAAGGTTGAAAAACTATTTTCAATTGGGGTTTTATGGAAATGACAGGAATGATACAATAACAAGATCACTGTTGATTTATTATGGTTATGAATACATTATACGACGTATACTATGCTTTTAAAAGTTTTTTTGATAGATGATTCTCTGTCATTATGATTGTTGATGACATGATTTGATTAAGTTATGAAATAAATTGACCGAAAAGCCTTACCAGTAAGAACCTCAATAGATGCACTTAATAACTTTTGAGGAGGTTAGATCCCTAGAACTCAGTTGCAAAAGATCCTAATTTTGTAATTCAGTTCTGAAATTTTGAATTTCCATGTTTTCGCACTGGTTGACCTTCAGCTCACATTTCCATCTCGGGAAAATCCATGACTGTCATTGGTTGATGGATTATTTTCGTATGCTATTTTGTGGCTCTCACCAAGGGCTTCTTTATCATTGTATAACCTCATATTTTCTGGGTGCTTGTAGCATACACTTTCTACGCCTTATTAAGACTTCTTGATCTAATTAGCCGGGGTTGGGACAAACGGATTAGAATAGCCTATCGTGTCACTGAGTCATTGCTCTTCATTCATTTTACCGGGTAAAGTAAACTCGTAACAGCATTCAAGCATATCAGTAATACTGTGGAGGATTATTCAATAAGTTCATTATCACGAAATGGAAGTATTTTAAAGAGGAAAAAACACTGAATCTTACAAGATATACGGTTAATAATCTTATTTGGCGTACTTACTGAACATTATCAAATCGAAAATACACACTTATAAAACTAAGACAGATTACATTGCGGGGTTGTTGTGATGATTGTTAGGTTTTTATTTGAAACCATGAATCGATCAATGTTAGACATGAACACCGTTAGTCACCAGCTCAGTGGTCTAACGGTTGGGGCGTTCGTGCACAATACCGAAGGTCCTGGATTCAAATCCTGCGGAGTGCATGAGTCGTGGATGCGCGCTGCTACTGATGAGTCCCGTAGCAGGACTAAACGGCCGTCCAGTGCTTCCAGGTTTCTCATAGTGATGTAACATTGATCGATTCATGGTTTCAAATAAGACAGATTAATCAAATTTATATATAGATTATACGAAGTTAATAGATACCTTGAATTCATCTTGTAAACTTGTCAACATTTCTTTACCAATATCATGAAGTTGTTTACCATAGGCTATTGTCCATTTTTTATTATGTTCTTGTATATTATGAAATAAACTCTTCAATCGTAATTGTATACAACCAATATTTATTAATTCTGGTGTTTCACATAAATCATTTAATTTACTATTCATTTCTAATATTTTCTCATGAATTTCAATTGGAGTCCTTGGTGTTTCCATCCATCTTTCCACTTGAGTTAGCTAAAATAATTAATTTATTTTTTAGATTATATATATACATATATACGCAAGCGGAGCTCTATACAATCATAAAATATGATAAATTCAGAGTGCGTTTCGGTCTTGTTCATGACTATAACATAGAATACTACAAGTGTGAATAATTTAATGAATTGAGTAATCATTGACTTGAAAGGTGTGTAAAGAATTAACTGTAAGAATGCAGAATATTATCTGGGAAATTAAATTAGAATCTAATTTAAATTAAATAAATGTTGAGCTAGATTTTAACAATAATTGAAATTCCATTACGGGGTTGTGAAGATTGTTAAGTTACACATTTGAAATCATTAATCGATCAATGTTATGCAGTTGTATATGCTCACTAGTGACTAGCTCCATAAAGAATCTTCATCGAGTTCTAGTGGGAAGTCATGACCAGTGCAGTTCAACCCTCTTCGGGTGTAGACAGTAACTACCGAAGACAGTAGTGTATCAGGTTGCGCAACTTCGTAAATTGATCGAAGTTAGACATTAACACCGTCAGAGACCAGCTCAGTGGTCCAGAGGTTAGGCGTTCGCGCGCAAGACCGGAGGTCCCATGTTCGAATCCTGCGGGGTGAAGGAGTCGTGGATGTGCACTGATGATGAGTCCCATATCAGAATGAAAAGGCCTTGCGGTGCCTCTAGGTTTCTAATGGTGGTCTAACAATGATCAATTCATGATTTAAAATAATTGAAATGATACTTTGTTAATACTACAGAAGCTAATAGTATAATGTAACATTAAAAGGCTGGGATTCAATGTGAAATGGTTAGAGTTATCCAGTTGTTGATATTTTGACTGGAATTTGAACAATTTCGGTTGGCGTATTGCCTTGATCTAGCCACTATGACACAAGTTTATTTAGAACCAATAGGATGTTACTAGCAGCTTAAAATAGGACGAGGGTTTCGCTCTGTATAGGACTCGTCAGGTGATCTGATTTCATTCAAAATATCAACAAGGATGTAATCCAAACCATTCCAAATTGATTGACATCTCATAAACATTGCACGAGTGAATGGTTATCTGGATATTTCAATGGAGTTTGAAGCGAACGGTACTGTGTTCCAGTCCTAGAGTACATCCCAAACACGACGAGATGCGCCTACTTGATTTCAATTCCAACGACATTTTAGGAAATAAAAGAGAATAGAATGGGTTGAGCGTATTGAATATTATTCATAATTATCTTGATTGTTCAACATTTTTATCTTTAGGTTAGTTATCGAATTTTTTTACTTTTGCATTTGCTAAAGTGTCTGTGATTCACAGTTAACAAAAATATATCGTTTGATAATTTAATCCGTATTGATCTGATTATTTTGTTGTTGATATTTCGAATCAACTTTGATTAGTCTTACTCGGTGTATATGCCTCCTAATCTGTTTGCCACGATATGACCATAATGATATACGTTTAAATAGAACAGGTGATAAGGATAGCAGTACATTCCAGGACGGGCATTTTATTGGATAAATAAGTGTACATGTTACAGGTTCGAGACGAACGGTGCTGCTTTCAAACCTATGAGTAGGTCCAAAAGAAGAGTCCTATATAAGAAGATATGCAATGCCTGGATTCCCCCGCCATTGTACCTCATATATACTGTAGCGATTCTTCGTTCCCCACTGCACATGAGCGTGTTATGTCCACTTCTTGGGTAATATCAGGTCGATATACAAAAATTACTATAACATTTGGGTCAAAACACTGTGTTTATCATCACGATCATTGAAATAAAGATATTTGGGACCAATATTAGCTATTTTCATTTAGGATAAAACATCTTCAGTCGGTTATTTTCATTTTATCGATTTTAAAAGGTTTTAAATTATTCAAATCCTGAATAGTTGAAAACTAGAAGACAGAACAGCTTTGTTATCCCATTCGGGATTTTTCAGTAGTTTGTATTCATGTAGAACTTAGTAATATGATAGAGATAAATAGTTTAAGATTCAATAAAATCTAAAGTGTGATTTGTAAGGATTGTCAAGTAAACTATCAAACATTTCCCATAAATAAGTACCCAAATTTGTAACCATTTATTCTATATTTCTAGTGGTAGTTTTACAGTGAAATTATACATGTTAAATTTAATTTTTAAATTCATTCAACTTACTTTATTGGCAACAAACTTCCCTTTATGTTTACGCCAACTATCTTGAAATCGTTTCATTCTTTCAACATGATTTGCATAAACTTTTGCAATTTGTTGAAGTAAATCAGCTACTTCACTAGATTTTGCAATTTCTTCATAAAATGTAAAATAATGCAAATCTTCACTGCCATCAATTCTTACACCTGGAGCAATTGTACATGAACCACGGCACCATCGAATAAATACACGTGTTGATTCAATAGCATCACGTAATTCCTTTTTTGGGTGAGATGAAAGAAATATTTAGGAAAAAAAAAAACAGCATCCCATAATTACAATGACAGTAAAATAAATATATCTTATATAGTCGTGAAAAGCATTTATAAATCATACTAATATTTAGTGGTGAGTAAAGTAATCTTTTAACAGGCAGAAAGATTTGATACGGTATCAGTTGAACTTATTACTTGACTATATATATATATATAGTCACTATTATATAGAAGTTATCAATTTATATCTCCATTTATTTATTTATGAATCGATTAATGTTAGATTATCATTAAAAACCTGGAAGCCCTGCACAGCCGTTTCATCCTGGTATGCGACTCATCAACACGACTCCTGCACCCCGTAGGATTCGAACCCAGGATCTTCGATTTTGGGCGCGAACGCCTAACCTCTGGACCACTTAACCAGTATCTAACGGTGTCAATGTCTAACTTCGATCAATTCACAGAGTTGCGCCACCTCATACACTGTCTACATCCGATCAGGGTTTTGTATGCAAACGAAGGAGTGATGTGATAAGCAGTTACTGAATTTTATGCATGAAATCGAACTTATTATAATGAATAATCAGCCTTTGGTTACGCAATAGTTTTATTTTCGTTACTAATCTTGTCTTGTGTGACACTTAAACTATTACAGATGAATAAAACAACTAACGTACATAGTTAGTCGATCCAAATAATTTAGTTGGTTGAAACCTAATGCATAGTAAGTATCATATCATGAAAGTACCTCGTAATCTTCCCTAAATAGTGTTATCATTATTGAAATTGCACTTTTTCATTGTAATGTGTATAAAATTACATTTTCATAGAATAATAGCTCTTCTATCTCAAAAACATAAGACTTTATCTTTTTAAAGGTATCAAAATTCTAAATGATAGAAATCAAATCTGTTATTCATCTGTTTCAACTGTCATTTCAAACGTAGTCTGGTCAAAAATACAGTTCATCAAAAGAAAATATATTCTTTTATTTATTGTTGTTATTAAAAGACAATCTTTAAAATCATTCTCTCTATATTATCATACATACTTGAATGACCAATCGATAAAGTTCAGCTGGTTGTGGATTACCAACCACATCTGTACCAGCTAACATAAGATCAACTGCAAACAATGGTTCTTGTTGAAGCGAAATACGATTCAAATAACTTTGCAGATTTCGAATTACCATCTAAAAAGTAAAATAAAGCAAAAGAAGTCTAGATAACAATCAACAAAGAAAATAGATTCTTCGTAAGTACCTTGAATTGTATTAATTTATTTTTACATGCCTAGGTGCATGCTAATTGATGATTGTTTTGCGCGCGTAAGATTACATTAATAAATTATTGTCTTTTATGTATGGAATATAATCGATTTTACTGATGATGAATATTTTCTATTACAAAGAAGATTAATTTAATACATCAGAGTATAATGTGTAGGTTCAATAGTATTTTGTTGAACAACTGAATTCACTATTTAGTTTTGTTTAAAAATGAAAAAATCTTAACTATGAAAATCAGTAAGTAAAATATATGTGTTGTTTATTTTGTTACGTTCAAAATACCAAAAAAAAGGTGTTGGATATTTTATGAATATTGAAAAATGAATGATTTTGTGAAACAATCATGATTTGTTTTAATGTTCATTGGTTTGTGTTATTTTAATACTCTGCACATGTTTGTATCTATCTGTATTAACAAAAAAAAAACTACACGAAATTGGGATTATTTTCAAAATTTTAAATGTTTAGAATGTAAGTAGTTTGACAGTAAGAATAATTAAATTATCTAATATAGAATAATATTTATTTCAGAATGATGAAAATATACTAGACAGGAGGATAGAATGAGAGAAAGAGAGAGAGTTAAAATAGTCTTTTGTTAATAATTCACTCGAAGAAAAAAATTAATTCTACATTTTGACATGATCAAAATTCACGATTGATTGAGATGAATTGATGTAATGGAAAGGAAATAAAACTAGTTTCAGTACTATATTTTATCTCTTATTTTATATTATCAAATTGATTGTTTTTTTGGTTATCAATTGGAAAGCTTTACGCACATTTTCTCAAAATAAATAACTCCTTGCTTTAGAATTGAGATGTTTACATGAAGACATGTAAATAATACACCGGCTCCATGTTTTCTCAGTGAACACTAAACCGTGATTTTACTTACTTACTTACATACGCCTGTTAACGCTGATGGGGCATAGGTCGCCGACCAGCACTCTCCATCCTATTCTGTCCTGGGCCTTGCTTTCTAGTTCTGTCCAATGCTTGTACATTCTTCGCATATCTGTCTCCATTTCTAGGCGTAATGTGTTCCTTGGCCTTCCTTTCATCCGTTGGCCTTGTCTTGGCTTGTCTTGTGATGCATTCGAATGCTTCCCTCGATTTGAGTCCTATCCACTTCCAGCGCTTCTTCCCGATTTCTTACTTCGCTGAAATCTAGTTTATTCTCTCCCACAGTACGTTGTTGTTGATAGTGTCTGGCCAGCAAATCAAAAGTATTTTTCGCAGACAGTTGTTAATGAAATCTTGAATCTTCTAGATGATGAACTTCGTAGTTTTCAAAGTTTCCGCTCCATATAGTGGAAGTATCTTGACATTTGTATCGAAAATTTTGATTTTGCTGTTGATTGATATTTGTTTGAAGTTCCAGATATTTTTTAATTGTAGAAATGTGACCCTTGCTTTGCTAATCCGAGCCTTCCCCTCTATATATCAGATTCACCTTGCTCGTCGATGATTTTACAGTCCTCTAAATGAAAGAACTCTGTAAATATAAATTGTCATGTTATAATTACTCAGAAACAGTATCAATTCTCTAGACAAATTCATGTCTTATCTAATTTAAGTTACTGATTATCTATCTGTATATATATATATACATATAATTACCGCATAAATTCGATCGAATATTTTTTTCTCCCAATATTCATAATAAGAAACCATTATTTTATTATTGCCTGTATTTTGTGGAATGATTACATCTTCCAGTTTTGTAATCAATGGTGTTAAAGATGCATGCTGCATACGTAGTTCTTCAAATTGTTTTTTTCTTTCAATAAGTGTTAACGCAAAATAGTCCTGTTACAAGAAAAAAAAATTAGGAGAGAAAAAAAGATAAACACATTGACAATGTAAGATAAAATATTTACGATATTTCAAGACTGTAGTTTTATAGCCTGTACTTAAACGCATTATGATTAAAATCCACTGGCACAAATACAGAGATTTATAATAGTTCAGGTCTGAAAATAAATAATTAAATGAATGGTAATTAACTATTTCTAATAGGTTGTCGTTCTGACGCTAAAATCGACCAAATCAAAATAGATTTATTTTGAAATCATGAATGAATCATTGTTAGACTACCATTAGAAACCTGAAAGCACTGGACGGACGATTTTTTTCTGGTATAGGACTCATTAACAATGAGCATCCATGACTTCTGCTACTCGCAGGATTCGAGCCCAGGACCTTTAGTGTAAGGCGCGGGGACACCTGATCTCTGAACCAGTGAGCCGGTGTTCAGCGGTGTTACTGAGTCCCAACACCAGGACGAAACGGACATCCAGTACTTACAGGATTTTAATGGTTGTCTAACAATGATTTATTTATTATTTCAAGGTAGAACTATGATCTCCATAATAATCCACTGTGAAACCAAGAGAATAGGGATGCATTTCTATGCTGTATTTAGTGTTGAATCTAAACTTTTAGAGTTTCTGCTAAAAAACGGTGAACAAGTTAAGTAGTTTGAAATGAGTTTAAATTGAAAAAGTTTAATCTCATGTTCTTTATATCCATCTGTATTGGTTAGGGTTAAAGTTTGTAATAAAGTCTGACTGCTTGATATATTTACCGATTGGATTTATTAACTGTTCATGAAATTATGCGTGTATTAATAACAAAAGTTGATATGACCAGAATTACATAATGAACTTTTAATTAGGTAGATTATACTACTGAATTCCATTGAAATTGTGAACCAATCAATCTTAGATCATAGTTAAAAATTTGTAAGCACTAGACGATTGCTTCTTTCTAGTAAGGAATTTCTCAACGGCACACATTCACGACCTTGCACATTGGAATCGGATGTGGGATCTTTGATTTCGCGCACGTACGCTTAACCTCTTGACCACTGAGTTGGCATCTAAGAATGTTAATGTCTAGCTTTCAATATCACACGACTAAAATTTGACTGTAAGAATGCCAAAAATTCACAGTCTTGATATATTCACTGTCATTAGTTCTGAATAAGTATTTTTCATATGCTTATTTTAACGTTTCATAATTTTCAATAGCTTTTTTTTGTCTCGATAATACCACAAAGTGTATTAGCTTAGATTTAATTAATTTTTGATAAAAAGGATCAGAAATCTCCGCGTTATTACGAAAAACTGATCAACTATATGCTATCATACTTGTACACTTTTTATTGACAACCATTAGTTGAGCTTAGTATAGTCAGTAGTTAGTTACTTTATCGATAATATGACATCGGTAACTCAGTTAGATAAGTCATTCTGTAAAAATTTTGAATATTGACAATTGAACTTATTTTAAATTCTAAATTCTATTTATTTAATTCAAAGATATTTGAATTTCTCCGTAATTTTCTTTCATTGATACGAATTCCTTTGAAAGTTACAACAATCAGATATATGGCTAGTAAATGAACTTTTAAAAATGTTGTTAATCGATAACTGGACTACTACTACATGAGTGAGTTTAATTCCCCAAACACACAGGTTAATGAGAAGCTTGTTGTAAAGTTTCATAATCGTTTTGTAAAAATTTCAATTGATGACCATATTTGAAACAATTGATTTCTCTTACTTCCATTTAGAATACATAAAGCTGAGTTAGATAGATACGTTATTAGTTGTTTTTTGTGATTTAATTTGATCTCAGTTTCGAACATTTAAACTATTTGTATTTATTTGAAATCAAGTTATTAAACAACTGGACGCCTTTCTTTCTACATAAATTTGATAATACTTAAGCATATCAAACGATTTACAGTAAATTACGACGTGTGAGGTTTCTCTTCGTGTTTAAAAAAAACTTAACACCATTTTAAATAAACAATATTTAAAGTTGGGAGTTATATTTTCCATGATTGCCCTTAAAGTTTTGTTGGGGATGTTAGATCCCCAGAACTCGCTTGATAAATATCTTTATTTTGGATTTATTTCATGGACCGATCAGTTAACCTTGAGATCATATTTCCCACAAGGAAAATCCTTAGCTGTGATTGGTGGTTACTGTGTCATTTTAGCGTGTTATTTTGTGACTGTCTCAAGGATGTCTCTGTAGCGTATAAATAAACGCAATTTGAGTGCTGGCTGGGTGTTTGTAGAATACAATTTCTACACTATATCAAGACTTCTTGTTGATCCAATTTGATCAAGGGATCACAGTAGCCTACCTGGACGCTGGTTCATTGTTTGTTCTCGTTATTCGACTAAGGTGAACTCGTAATAGTTTAAGCATACCGAGAGACGAGCATAACAATTCTTCAATATTCAAAGGTATTATTTATGGTCAAAATTATCAAATAAATCAACATTTCCTACGAATTCTCATGGATAATAAATATCTTTTATACATCATACTATAGTTTTATTTTACTAGAATAATAAAATTGATGAACAAGTGTTGTTGATTATACCTTGCATGTATAATATCCTCCCAATGCTGTTTTCTGATATTCATCTATCCATTTCGGTGTTGGAAATAAATCAGCTGAACCAAATAATTCCAAACGTGTTTCAATATCAGCTGCTGTTTTTTTGCATAAATTACACATTGAAGCGAAACGATTTAATTCTTCTTCTACTTTCGCGATAAATTCATTGATTGCTAAACTTTTCCAATTCAATATATCCCAACCAGGTTTCATGATTGTTCTCAGATTGATAATATATGATTCGAGGATAGTGATTTCCGGAGGATCAAGTTGTGCAAATAATTCATAACATCGTTTAACTAATAATTTTAATTTTTCCACATAAACTATATAACTGGATTCCTATTTGGAATGATAATAAAGAGTAATAGTATAAATCTACACATATATAAAGATATACTTTAAAGTATGGAAAATAAAACAGCGTGATGTACTAAATGGTAATCAATGTTATATTTGTTCTGTCCGAATAGCAAGTCAGATCGTTTCACTTAAATTGCAATGTGACCAATAATCTAGGAGACTAAACAACACCTAATCTATGTTTCAACTTTAGGTGACAGACACAACGCAGAACTTCATACGTAAGTACATCAGTTCAGGTTGCCATACCACATCAGCACAGAGACGCAACTGTCAGTTCAAATCCAACAGTGATAGCAATAATAGAAGTATTAGCAGTAATGGAGAAGATTAGGGAGTGAAGATATGATTCGAAAAGTATAATTCAGTAAGATAAATTTAGAAGGAGAAAGATAGAGATTATGAGGGAAGCAGAAGCTTAGAATTTCATAGAACACAAAGAGTGGATGCACCTGTGCCATTGCAAACGATTCTGAGCCATGTCATTCAAGGTCTCTAACCATCGGTGACTATCGTCTCGCGGACCCCAACCAGATAGCCTACATCTACCAACATGACCCAGTCCACTTGTCAGTGACTTCGACTTTAGGTGGCTGGAAGTGGTTAATAAAGAACCATAAATCTCGGTTTCATGGTATTTGGCACTTGTTAGCAAGACACGTATCTGCAATATTGATTGGACTGGTATATAATATTATGAACAAGTTAGGCGAGTTTCCTGTCAACTACATTCAGCAGCCCAAAAGTCAGGAAAGCAATAAAAAAAATATTTCGTCAAGCAATAACACAGACATTGGTTGATATTTTGTTAAACTATAAACAATGTCTTTCTCAAGTGGTACTATTCGCTTTCGTGTACAGAAGTGGATTGTGTTATGAGTCGAATTAATAAGCTGGTTAAGTTATATTATTGATTATAACCATTCTGTTATGGTCGTTATTTGATATGCTTGAACTATTACGAGTTCACTTTAATCGGTAAACGAAAGTGAAGACAAATGACCCATTAACATGATAGGCTACTCTAATCCAAGCGTCCCAAGGCCCCAATAAGTAGAGGAAGAAATTTTTGACAAGACGCAGAAAGTATATTCTACAAGGACCAAGAAAATATGAGGTTTTCAAGCCCACAGAAACGTCTTTGGGAGAGCCACAAAATAGCATGACAAAATAATACACCAACCAATAATAGTCAAGGATTTTCCGGGTGGTAAACCTAATCTCAAGGTCAGCTGATCAGTCCCTGCACGGAAACATAAAATCCCAAATTAGGACTTTAATCAAGTGAATTCTGAGTATCTAACGTCCCCAACACATCCGAATATAACTTTACCATTCCTAACTCAAATGCAAAATATAGTTTTCTTTTTTTTCCACAAGTGACCGCTTTTTGGTAACTAAAAGCGTGTTGTTTTCATTTTCGCTCTAATCGAATTCAATCGATCCGGGTAGAATACCAGCGTTAGTCTAAATGATTTAATGTCATGATGCTTTTTGTTTTCTTAGATATCAAATGCTTAAAGGTATGTCGTAATTACAAAATCTTCAACCTAAAATGTACTTAATTTATTATTGTTCTTGACATGAAAGTAACATGAAGCTCAGCACAAAAAGCATACCGGTCAGTGTGTTTTTAAAGAAAAAGAATATTGATTTTTTATACTTATCATTCAAACCAAAACATCCTGATTTCAATCAAACGAATCTAAGGTAGCTATACATATAATATGTATTACATTGAACAATCAGTGTAACGTATAAGTTAACCCATTATGCCTTTTCATTGTTTTTATTAAAAGTTATATGAAATCTTTCAGGTGAACATCTCTATGCAACAGAAACGCGAAAATTTCGTGAAAAAAATGCATTGAGAAAAAGTGCACTACATTTCCTTACTTTCAATGCAGCATTGATTACAATCTCTGGTATTTTAAATCCTAACGATTCCAAATGTTTTGCTTCGGTTATTACGACCAAAATATTCGGGTGAAAATTAACTAATAATTCGTATTTAGCTGAAATTCAATTGTCAAGTGATACGAAAATGAAATGATAGATAAGTATTAGGATTGTTTTAATGTAATAAAAATTATGTAAGTGTGCTCATAACTAATTGTTATGATAAGTTAAATGTATCATCCTCATGTTTCACGGTTATCAAACTCATAAATACTGTCGTGGTTAAATTTTTCAGTGTAGTATAGTGGAAACAACAAAGTTCTGTATGGATTATGGCTTGAATATTAAAAAAAACATGTCATCAGTATAGTTAGGAGAAAATGTCAGTCAGTTACAACGAAGAATTTCGTACGCACGTACATCAATTCAAGTTGCTCTATCACATTAGCACAGAGATGCAGTTGTCAGTTCAGATCGCATAGTAGTAGAGATAGTAGAAGTATAAGAAGTAATCGGAGAATTAGGGTTTGAAGATATTATTCGAAAAGTATAATCTAGTAAACGATAAAGGTGATGAAGAATCCAGAGGAAGTGGTATCTAGTGAAATAAACTTAAAAGAAAAAGCTAAAGTTGGAATTCAGAAGGTTAGGATTTGAGAGAACACAGAAACTGGATGCACCTACGCCATCGCAAAGTTTTCAGCCATGTCATTCAGGGTCTCTAACCATCGGTGACTTTCGTCTCGTGGACCTCAACCAGGTAGCCTACATCTACCAATATGACTCAATCTACTTGTCAGTGACTTCATGGATTTGTGCCATGTTTTGGTCTGGCAGCCCCTAGCTTTCTGCCAACCTACTCCTAGACCACAAAACATAGCTCGTCGAGGCAGTCAAAGGTTAGATATACGCAACACATGTCCTAACCACCTCAAATGATGCAGTTTCATTACTTCATCTATTGACTTGTCATCCTTACCTAGTACTTGTTTCCTGACGACAGCATTGCTTACTCGGTTGTCCCAGGATACACTGGCAATGATTCGGAGACACCTATAATCGAAAATCAGCAACCTACGAATATCTTCTACTCTGACTGGCAATGTTTTACAGACATGAAGTAGGACAGAGCGAACCTCTGCGCAGTACACTCGTCCTTTGGTTAGCAAACGGATATCTCGCCTACTCCATAAGTGACGCAAGTTGAAAAGAGCCAACCGAGCCTTCTGTATCTATGCTGAGATTTCATCAGACACCAGACCATCAGCACTGATAAGACTCCCGAGATAAGTGAAGCGGTTTACACACTCAGCTACTTCACTTCCTATCACTAATTCAAGTGCCAATGCAACCCAATCCTGAAGCAACAGCTTGCATTTCGATGGGGAGAATCGCATACCGGACATGCTTGCATTGCTGCTTAGGGTAGTCTGGAGACATAGCATTTTATCGGCGTCTCCACCAAGTAGAACTATGTCATCGGCATATTCTAGGTCAACAAGCGAGTCTATTGGTAGAAGAGCTACCCTTGAAAAGTCAGTCGTTAAAAGTGTCGTATCTAAAAACACGTCAGTGACAAAGCTATACAAGAATGAAGAAAGCGGCATCCCTGACAGACACCACTTGAAGTAAGCATTCCTGATGACAGTTCGCCATAAGCTCTCGCTCGACCACTGGTCTTCGAGTAGAGAGCCTGTACAAGCTGAACGTACTTCTCTGGTTCACCTTTCAGTGGCAGACACTGCCACAAAACCTCACGATCGACAGAATCGAATACTGCTTAAAGATCCAGAAAAACAACTGTTTTTGGACGCCTAAATGTGTGTCTGTGTTCCAGGACCCGTCGTGGTGTGAAGATGTGGTCTATACAGCCACATGCAGGTCAAATTGTATAAAATCTATGTCTGAAGTATCGCATCAGTTGCATTAAGCCATGCAAAGCTAATATTTTCAAATCAAATATACTTATCTTTAACAAAATAATTTTCTAAACTTCAGGATTCAACTCCGTCTCAAATAAACTCATTGCTGAATTAATAATACGAAGAAAAAAGTTTATAATATAAAATATTTTCCAGCTGTGGTACATTTTAATGAAAACATCGATTCATGAAAGATTAATTTCACTAGTGTCCAATTTTGTAAACTGTCGATAATATTTTATCAGTTCACTGTTTCATTTACAAAAGGTTGTTTATTCTAATATGGTAATTTATCAATACGAAACTAGGTTCAAGATAACAACTTTTATAGAAATATTTTTCAACGAAAGACGAAAAGTCCCAGCAAATCATTCACTATGAGTTCGATTCTTATTTACTGACCTACAGACAAATTTAATCAGAGTATATTATTAAGTGATAAGCTATAAAAATACTTTCGCTTGTGGTGGTGTTTGGTTTGTAGTGCCTCCACATATATTTCAGTCCTCTCACATCTAACTTGGTTAAGCCCTTTCGATTAATTTATTTAACCAAGCCATTTGTAAAACAATAACTTATATGTACCATTGGCTTTTATTATTGTGTGGTTTGTATGCGCTGGTATGATTGAACATTGTTTACACTTGCGCGCATATTCATACTTTTCGCTTTAATGTTAATCTCTTAATATCCTCATGAACTCACATGATTTGTATCGCTTGCTTTTGACCTTGTCAATCATTCGTCGCTTTTATTCATGTGTGTGCATACCTATTTCGCTTGTCATATGTCTGTCTTATTCTTATCTGACTATATATTCTTAGTCATGTTCTATCTCTTTGAGTTGGCTCAACAGCCTTCTCCTATTCGCTTCTCCGCTTCGCTTTGTGGTGTGCCTCGAATAAACGTATTCATCAATACGAGTTCATCTTCTGATTTATAAACCGAGCTTAAGAACACGCAGTTATCGGCACACTACAGAATCTCTGAGTTAGATATTTTAGTTGTGGAGCTTTCACTGTTCTTCTGAACAAACAACATCATCAACACAAAC
>OX103974.1:22987189-23035596 GCA_944470395.2 Schistosoma turkestanicum
ACAGTTTTACTTTTTATTGTCATTTACATTGTTATTATCATGGTTTCAGATGTATGTGTTCGTTTTTCTTCACTGTTCCTCTCCAATAATCGTACAAAGAATAAAGATATTTTTGATTAGTTTGTTTATTGATCAGTGTAAAGGAAGTATATCACAATGAAAATAGTCAATACTAATTGATCATTGTCAATAATATAAGTGATCAATATCCAATTTGATCAATCAAGTTTTATTGAATAATTTGTTCTTGTTTTTTTGAGAAAAAAGTCGTTTGTATTCCTTTATTTTGAATTATTTTCTTTTTTTTATTTTCTACCCACTACACTACTCACCGCCGCCGCGCGCTCAATAGAAACGCCTTTTGAAACTGTACATTGATCGTCAACAATGTCCAACGACATCAGATGATTCAATCACGACAAGAAGTTGATACCATTGATCATCATGCAGGTGTTTGATAAAATAAAAAAAAGTCATGTCAGCTATATAGAATAACATATTTGTGTACTATTAAATCAACTAATGTTATGATCAATCTATTTTACTTTTACTCTCTTTTGCTCTCTCTCTCCTTCTGTGTGTGTGTGTGTACCACATTTGTCATTGCTAACTAACGTCTACTGTTGTTACCGTCATCGGTGTCGTCGTCGTTATGTGTGTATCACTGACGATAATCAAATGTTACAGAGGATGAATGAATGAGAAAAAAAATTAAAATGTGCATTTTTTTTCTTATAAAAAATTCCCTCAATTTTATTTTGTATAAACCGTCAAAAATGCATACATAACCTACACAACATACATGCTTACAACCAAATTGAAATTAAAAAAAGTAAGAGAGAGAGATTGGCATTTTATTATTTGAAGAAGAAGTAGAATATGATGTCACTTGCAGTCTATTGTTGGAATTCCCTTTTTTTTCGGGTTTTTAAGCTTCACAAACCATATTCACTATTATATGTGGTTCCTGTCTTTTTCCCCGTTATACCAACCACATCATCTTTGACAACCTGATCAAAAACTGAACTAAAAAATCACTGATTTAATAAATACGCAAAAAAGGTTGATCAAAAATATGAAAAGTCTAACTGTGCTCATTTTTTTCACTTGAACTCACCGCCTGCCTACACACACAATTCAACATAGAACAACACATTGAGAGAAGGTAGATGTGTTGTTTTTTCAAGCAAAGAATACATCCATACACAATGTTTGAATTCACCTAATTAGTGTAGTAGATCATCAACTGGATAATTGATTTTTATCCAATCAGTCGTCGTCAACTAATCATAACTTATGATGATACTCCAATCACCATTTTTCATGTTAGTGAATCACACAAACAAACTCTTAGTTGTTTTTTTCTAAAATCCAATCCGATGGAATATACACATCAATTAGTTGTGTATCATCTGTTTTATTTGCCAGCAGTAATAGTAGTAGTACCACCATGTACGTGTGTGTATGTGTGTGCGTGTGTATATCATGCAAAATCTTGTGTATTTGTTTCTTTTTCTTTGATGTTTGTCTGTTTGTTGATAGATATTTTACTTTTGTGAATAGTAAATGTGTTTGTGAATCAGTAAAATTTTTTACTCCTCATCATTCTTTCTTCAATAGTCCTTTTCGTCAATGAATACTCTGTTTTATATTCCAATAGTCCCCCCCTACTCTCTCTCTCTCTCTCTCTGTTCATTTTGATTGAGATCAACAACAATAACAATAAACTTGA
Source organism: Schistosoma turkestanicum (assembly GCA_944470395.2). Lineage (NCBI taxonomy): Eukaryota > Metazoa > Platyhelminthes > Trematoda > Strigeidida > Schistosomatidae > Schistosoma > Schistosoma turkestanicum. The sequence continues at coordinate 22,988,922 of OX103974.1, forward strand.
TCGGATTATCAGGTTATTTTATGATCATAGTTACCTCGTCTTATTTCATTCATATTTGGTATAAACCCAGTAAGTACCTTGATTCAATGTTAAAAGAGAAACTCTTGGGAGTTTTTTTTCCTTCTTTAAATGAACTATTTGTGTGTATACATAGTGTATTTTTTACAATGCGTCATTTTGTGTTGATAATCCCCCTGAAATGGAATTTTGTTTGTGTATGTTTGATGAAGTGCACTATCTCTGTCTCTCTCTCTCTCTCTATCGGATGCTCATCCTTATTCCATTTAGGCTATTGTTATTGTGTATACCATGGTTTTCATGCCTTGTTGATCAAGAAGTGTCTATGTCACATAAAATCATCATCTTTTCTTCTCTGTAAGTAAATTATTGTAAAGGAAAGGACATAAGCATTAACATATAAATATATATACATATATAGATATCCTGGTGTTATTTTTAAATGGTTGTACTCTCTCTTCAAGATAAACAAAATCATGTTCTTTTGTCTTTTGTTTTTTTTAGACCACTCACTGTATTTTCATCTATAAAATGCGCCTCTCTCTCTTATGTATAATTGTTATTGTTGTTGGTGTTTTGCTTTGAGAAATCAGTTGACATATCTCTGTCTGTCTCTCTCTCTCTCTCTCCCAGTCAGTCAGTGTGTGTGTGTGTGTACAGGAGATTGGTTTCCTTTTTTTTTATACTCACCTACTACTACTACTACTACTACTGCTTCCACTTTATTATGTTGTATGAATGAATCCATCTATCTATCTATCTATATGTATGTATGTATGTACAGAAATTGTTTACACATTTTGCTATCCTTTTCTTTTCAGCTTTTAGACAGAGTTCGTTTTACATACAATGTTTCTTATCCTCTTCTCACATTTGAACTGATCTTATGTATACGGTTTATTATTATTATTATTCTTATTCATGGTATTTTATTCGGTTATAAATAATAATTTGTGATAATTATTAATAATAATATTATTATTATCATTGGTAAAAAATGTTTTCATTTATTTAGTAGTAATTAATAATTAATTTTTATTAAGTTAACATTGTTGTACACAATTTTCTAAAGAGAGAGTAGAGATGACATTAGACGTATTGATTATTTATAAGCCTGAGTAATGTTGCTCTCATATGGACAAAGTAAGACATAATGAAACAATCGTAATTGTGATATCGTATTGACATGTATCTCTGTTTCATAAAAAAATGTCAGTTTCCCGCAGGACTGTAGGTACATTTTATTGTTACGCAAATGTATGAAGGCAATTTGAAGTTGACTGGCACCAGCCGTCAGTGAGCTACAACATAGAACTGCATACATACGTACATCAGTTCAGGTTGCCAAACCACATAAGCACAGAGACGCAACTGTCAGTTCAGATCCAGTAGTGGTAGCAATAGTAGAAGTATTTGCAGTAATGGGGAAGATAAGGGTTGGAAGATATGTTTCGAGAAGTATAATTCAGTGAAACAAATTTAAAAAAGAGAAACATAAAGGTGATGAGAAATTGGGAAGGTTAGAATTTGAGAGAACACAAAGAATGAATGCACCTGCGCCATTGCAAATGGTTTTGAGCCATGTCATTGAAGGTCTCTAACCATCGGTGACTTTGGTCGCGCGGACCCCAACCAGGTAGCCTACATCTACCAACATGACCTAGTCCACTTGTTAGTGATGTCATGTATTTGTGCCATGTTTTGGTTTGGCCGCCCCTAGCTTTCGTCCACAAAACATCGATCGTCGGTGGTCGGGCATCCGTAACACATGTCCAAAGCACCTCAACTAATGAAGTTTCGATACTTCATCATTTGATCTGCCATCCTTACCTAGCACTCGTTTCCTAACTATAGCATTGCTCACTCGGTTGTCCCAGGATTCAGGAACAATGCTTCGAAGACATCTATAATCGGTTACTCATTGCTTACGAATATCCTCTACTCATACTGGCCATGTTGCGCATCCGTATAGTAGGACGGGGCGAACTGCTGCACAGTACACTCGTCTTTCGGTTAGCGAACGGGTATCTCGCCTACGCCATAAGTGACGCAGGTCAGCAAATGCCAATCGAGCTTATTAGCAACAACCGTAATACACACAAAGACATTGGCAAGCACGAAAAACCGTATTATACAGCAATACACACTGCATTTGTAAAATATGAAACCAATACATTAAACATACTAGCATATCTTCCTTGAATTAGTCCCTTACGAACTCCATTGTTCTTCTGTTCCTATCGTTACTGTAATTGCTCTCAATTTCTTTTCTAACAGTAAGAATTCTACTAATATTTCCCGCTATACACTACTTATATGTGTCTGTATAAGTAGGACGCAGCACATTAGCGGTAAATATGTTGTACATTCTAATCATATACTGGTCGACGACTAATTTGAAATGAAAATTTTCATAACTAGCGATGTCTAAGCAAGTCTGGTATTGCATAGGTACCATTACCGGCAATCGTCGCATGCAAACTCACTGATCTGAAGGCTTAATATTGATGAACCCTAAAATTTCCTGCTCGATTACAGAGGAGGGCTTGTATGATCCTATATACTGTGACAGGAGGGAGTATAACAGAAAGTGTTTATTGATTTTCAACGATTGTTCAATTAAAATCAGTTCATGATGTGGACTGAAAAAACAAAAGGTCAGATAAGTAGATGATGCTATTTCGATGAAGGATGATTCATCAAACCAAGTAAGGTCAAACTCACTTCACTGTAATGATCACACCAAACTCATGGTTCTTTACAGTTTGTTAACCAAAATGTTCGTTGAGCAGTTTCATTGTTGCCTGTTTTGGGGTAATTCTCGTTTAGTAAACATTTAATTGTTAATATTGACGGCGTCCATGAATTTCCATTGTATTTAATGATGATTCATATTACTCGCATTCTATTATGCTAAAAACATCAGAATTAATCCTTTTTACTAAGGATTAGTTGAATATCGACTGTTTGACTCGCCGAAAATTCTGAGAAAATGAGATATAATTTCCTGTGAGTTAAACTGTTGAAGAGCGATATACTTATGGCCTTGAGTAAACCAATCGGAATCAAAACAACGCTTCAATTATTCTGCGCCAAATTCATAGTGCGATAATTTATAACTTGTATGTTACGTATTAACCAAGTAAAAATTGACGATATATAATCTTTAAAATGCTTGTAGTGAAGTACTCATTGTAATTCTCTTAATTTTGTTAGTAGTTGGATGAAAGCATTGCATAATGAAAAATCAAACTCAAATCTCCAACCTAACCTTTTATCATGATATTCGATTCCAATTGTTGTTGAGATCTCTGTGGGGCGATTACTCTTACTCATAACACTAACATGACTTTTAAGATATAAACTTAACCCTGACCCTCCATTACAGAGAATAATTCAACATGTAAGGGTTGATTATTAGAATCTGAATAATTACTCCTAGTATAGATTTTAGCTGTTGATTGTTTTATGACTATTTCTATGATGAAGATATTACAAATGTAAATGCATTTATTGATGTTACATACATAAGAATCGTATAAGTTCATAAACTCAGTTTTTATCTTTCCTATGTCTTGTCACATCAAATTTACAATTATCGGTTGATCTTCTCACCTCATCATCGTTAACAGCAACGCATAGCTTTGCACGTAAGTACAGCAGTTCAAGTTGAACAAGAATGGAGAGAGTGGACAGCCCTGATGGACACCACTTGAAGTAAAGAATTCCGATGACAGTTCTCCATAAGCTCTCACTCGACCTGTAGTGTTCGGGTATAGAGTTTGATTAAGGTTAATGTACTTCTGTGGTACACCTTTTGATGACAGACACTGTCATAGAACCTCAAGATCTACAGAGTCAAATGCCGCCTTAAGGTCCAAGAAGACAACTATCGTTGGACGCCTAAATGTGTGTCTGTGTTCCAGGACCTGTAGTAGTGTAAAAATGTGGTCTATACAGCCACGTCCAGATCTGAAACCAGACTGGTTTTCTCTTGTCTGTCTTCACGAACTGTAGTTAGGCGTCTAAGTATAATCGAGGCAAACAATTTAGAAACTATATTACTTAAACTGATTTCCCTTTGATTGTCACAAGAAGACTTTTGTCCTTTATTATAAATTGGGACAATCATGGATTGAGACCAGTCGGATGGGATTACGTCCAGTTCCCAGATTCTACCTAAGATCCCAGTCAATCTGGCTGCTATAACTAAACAACATCCCTTAAAATTTCACGGTTAAATCTATCAGGACCCACTGCCCTCCCTCGTTTCAGATTTCTTATCGTTTTCTCAACTTCATAAAAAGTCGGGTGACTTATGTCAGTTTCCCATTCAGGATGACTGGAGATCGTGGGTAACCGAAATATGGCTGAAGGCCAGTTGAACTAATCCCTAAAGTGTTCTGCTCATCGATCTTCTCACTTAATTCGGTTTAATTACAATGTATCTTTTAAAAATAGAAAAAAAATAAATTTACAAACAAAGAAACTGACTTTTGTTTTTATTTCATTATAACAATAAATCATCATCACAATTGAATTTCATTCTATTATAAAAAAAATTATACAAATTTACACATTGACTTTTCGGTTTGTTGGTGTAAATTTCTTTTTTTTAAAAACAATAAAAACACAATATCCAATCAAAATCCGATCACAATTTAAAATTAAATAAAATAAAAATAATGAAAAGAAAAGAAAATCAATTAATCATTTACAGGTAAACGAGTAAATGTTCCAGCTGTACCCATTGATCGATCATCAGCTTCTTTATATTCACACATTAATCGTTTTGCTGATTCTGGTCGTTTTCTTTCATTGACTTTCATACTGTTCCATAACATCATATCACATCTATAAAAGTATTCTTTAAAATCAGCATTTTGTTCTCCTATATGTCATACATACATACATAGATGGAAAGAAGAGAGAAATCATTAAAATTTAACAAATGTGAACATGATAGTTTATATAATGATATTATAGCACTCATATATTTTAATCACTTTGACTGTGTAACAGATTGTGATTAGAAATAGTACAGATCATCTATGATACATGAACTAGTACTGGAAAGTTCGTACCGATTATGAATAAGTATAGAGGTCTGTAAAAATTATATGCTTTCTGTTACGCCTGCACGTAAACACGTGATCTTGATATACTTGAACTATTATGAGTTTACCTAGTCGGCAAACGAGAGTGAGGATCCGGCGACACGACATGCTACTCAAATCCAATTATCTCAGCCCCCCACATTGAGTAAAATAAGAAGACTTGATATGAAGTAGAATCTGTATTTTACGAACATCCAGAAAGTACGAGGTCCGAATCCAGAAGAGAATCAGGATCCCGGACTAGGGATCCGGGACCGGGTCGTGGTCATGAAAGGTTACAGATAATGAGTATTTATACATTTAGGTCGAATAGGAAATAGCATCGAATTCTGTGACATTGACAGTTAAAACGACCAATAAGAAGCAACATTTGAAGTGACATTGATAGTCAGGACAACCAGTAAGAATCAACATTGTAGCATGGGACACTGATATCTAGGACGACCATAAAATTGACCAGTAGGAATTGACCAGTAATTCTCTCAGGATATTGGATGAATATCCTAACAGTTTCATAGTTAATGCCTAGATAGACTGATTTATGTGTTATCTCAATACCCTAGTCATGCTATCCAGTACATCTGTTTCCAACAGCTAAGGATGCTCAACTGTAATCAAGTTTATCACCTTGACATGATTAGGGTAATAACAATGATAATTTCTTATCGAATTCGAAAAATTAGAGTATGCATTGAAGGTGAACTATTCATCATACGTTTAAGGAAATACGTTTTGATTGGTCTTAAGGTAAAGATACCAAGGGTAAACCGAAAATATTTCACAGTATTAAAAGTGTTATTTTCCCTTTCAATGTTAACTGATATTAAGATGGAAAGACACTTGATAGTTGTCCTTATTAGTGAGTGCTCTTACTTGCATACTGCCCTATTCTTCGTTCGTCTTTTTGACAGTCGCGTCTTTGCTTGCCCTGTTGTGGGATGGATAACAAATGAATTCTGTGAATAAAACCTAGATTTTAAAGATCCCAGAGAATTACTTGGCGCATAGCATTGAAGCTAATCTGCCATCAACAAACATATCGATGTTAGAGCTAATTGGTCAGCACAAGAGGAAAGACTCCTCTTATCACATGCTCAAAATAGACACATAATATTGATGAAACTTAGCAAGACAATTCGGTTGTACTGATCTGATAATTATGAACTAGTCACTTCCAATTCACGTGGACACTGATAATTCTTTTCAGAACGATAGATGAATTTCCCCAACCGAATCATCCAGCTGAGAGAATTCATGATTACAAAAAGGGGCTTTGCTGTTAACAACCTGACTTAATACGATTCTATGAGAAGTGATTTCTTTCAAATTAAAAATTTTGAATTGATTTTTATCCCGAAAGCCATCTCGTTATATGTTTCCTGACTTCATTGATCCAATGTCAAATAATAAACGACCTTGTTCTCAGTTCACGAATTGACTTCGCGAATAAAGTTTCTCCTATGTAACCCCGCCTTTTTTATTTCGTTCAAAAGTCAAATAATAAAGATTTTAGGAGTCTAAAACGTGACCAGGAAGTCAATTCAGTTTATCAAATATGTGTAGTAATATAAATGATATGATATGTTCGTCAACTGATATGCTTTAAACTATTACGAGTTCACCTTACTCGGTAAACGGACAGAAGACAAATGATGCAGTGACATGATAGGCTATTCTGATTCGATTGTCCCTGGCCCTGCTAACTATATCAAGAAGTTTTGATAAGGTGTTGAACGTGTATTCTACTAGCACACAGAAATACCAGGTCTCTAAGCACAGAAACAATGAGTGATAAGAAACATCCTTTGGAGAGCCACAAAATAGCATACTAAAATAATCTGTCAACCAATGACAGTCAAGGAATTCCCTAATGAGAAATGTAATCTCAAGGTCAACTAAGTAGCTTATGCGCGAAAACTTGAAAAATCCAATATTAGGTCCTTTTCCAAATGAGTTCTGAGGATCTAATGTCCCCAACATGATATAATAATAATAATAATAATAATAATAATAATAATAATAATTATAACAATGGCAGTTTATATTCATTTCATTTACTAACTCACTTAAAATATCTTTAATACTTCTATTCTGACCACCATATTCTTTAGGTAGTACATTTTCAAGACCAGGTACTTTATCATAAGCTTTCTTTATATTACTTTTTACTCTTATAAACTATGAAAAACAGAAATAAAGAAAATGAGTAAAAAATAAGTTAACTTATTGTAAGAGAAAAAAACTATGATAACATTTGTATACAATTCGTTCAGTCAATGTAACAGCATTTAACCATGAATTTGTGGTAAAGATTAAAACAAGCATATCCACGTATGATACAATTGAGGAATTCTATCCATCACACATTGACTAAATATCAATAGACGTATGATTAGTACTTACTAGTAAATCTTATTGTTGTGTACGATTTTAGTATTAAATTAAACTAAATGTTGCGATGCTGGGCTATGCTGAATAACTGCTTTATTCAAGTAAAAACTCCCAATTAGCGTATCCCGATCGATAACTGTCTCACACTCGACACGGATTGAGCACTACTGGTCATAGCTTCCCAAATGATCATATGAATTACTTTAAGATACAGCTCTTAGAATTCTAATGAGAATTTTTATTTTTGATGATCTAAAAATATATCAGTGATATAATGTCACTCACTATATGTGGCTGCCACTCTCATAGAGTGTTGAATTAGACCAAACGTTTATTTAATGGTATAGCTAACCGTTTAAGACTACTGATAAGATCTGCTGGTAATGTCTTTAACACAAAATTTGAACCAATCATAAAATGATTTTTCATTATAGAATTATGGATGTTGTTGTTTATGATTGAAATTATGAATCAATCATTGTTAGACTACCATTAGAAAACTGGAAGCACTGGATGGCCGTTTCGTCCTGGTATAGAACTCATCTATAGTGCGCATCCACAACTCCCACAACTTTCAGGAATCAAATCAAGGACCTTCGGTTTTGCAAGCCTCACCTCTAGACCACTGGACCGGCATCCAACGGAGTCAGCCTCTAACTCTGATCAATCTAAGGTTTTGTGCAACTTCACGGATGTCCAGTGCTTCTAGGTTACTAATGCTAGTCTAACAATGATTGATTCATGATTTCACTAAAACACAACAGCCTCCATAACCCTTTGATAAAAATCATGCATTGCGCTCAATAGTTACTAGCGTCGGGAGTAAATTTTCAGAGTCTTGGTGAGAAGTCATGGACATTCGAGTTCAGCCCTACCGAAGACAATGTGTGATGCTGCACAATAATTTAGATTGATCAAAGCTAGACATTAACACCGTTAGATGCCGACTCACCGGTCTAGAGGTTAAGCGTTCGTGCGTAAGACTGAATGTCCTGGGTTCGATTCCCGTGAGTGGAGGTCGTGGATGTCGAATTGTTGAAGAGTCCAGTTTTCTAACGATGGTCTAACAATGATAGATTCATGATTTAAATAAAACACGACACTCTCCATAACTCAAAAATGAAAATATAAACTATCAGTTGAGAGACTCGAGGGATATAGACAGAGATCACTTGGTCACATCTTCAACACATCATCATTTTTTGCTAGTGGATATGTCATTCATTTTATTTAATTAATCGAAACAACATCATTCTTCTTAAGCCATCATAATTCAAAAAGCACAATTAAAAACATAAACTAATGTGAGTTAATCATGTTTATTAAAGTTCATAAGCTTCTCTCTTTAAACCATACCATAATTTCAAAGCTTCTATACACATACCAACTACAGTTTTAATAGATAGATTTATGATAGAATTTACACTAATAACTTATTATTTATGTGATAGCTGATTTAGTAATCACTGACTGACAAATTTTCATTATTTAACCAACTAGTATACATAGAGCAAATGTACTAAGACTATATGGAAAGCGTTATTCTAACAAAGAATACGTAACAATAATGTTTTCGGCTCACTGATAGTAGTAACATGAGGACAATGATCTCGTCTAAATGAATCATTCACATACTTGTACTAGCTCACCGTCCACCACTTATCTTATTGACCAAAGACAGTAAATAGTAATCTATCCGGCTCTGTTTGATATTGATGAACCATAATTTAGCTAGATATGATTTCACTTGCTTACAAAGTACACATCATCTTTGCAAAGATATGAAATTAAAAACAACACAGAAGTTTGTCAGTTACATTATAAACAACGTCAAAGTATGTAAAGGAAAGGTGTAGATTAACAAGACCCTACTCCATTTGATGCCCTTAACCAACTGAACAAACAACAAGTATGCAGGAAATTTATGCTCAACTAACTAACATAAACGAGTATGATCAGGTGTGTGCATCTGTGACTTTAAAGCAAAAAAACATCATCCATGCTGTCTAGCAATTGAAAAAAGAAGTCATCTATATTTTGGGGCAGAGTTTTGAAGGTTTACGTTTTTACACATTTGAAATCATCAATCAATCATGGTTAGACCATCATTAGAAACCTGGAAACACTGGACGGTCGTCTCATCCTGGTATGGGACTCATCAGCAATGCGCATCCACGACTCCTACACCCCGCGGGATTCGGACCCGGGACCTTCGGCCTCGTGCGCGAACGCCTAACCTCTAGACCACTGGGCCGGTATCCAACGGTGTTAATGTCTAACTCTGATTGATCTAGGGATTTTGCACGACATCACCCATTTGTCTTTGGTAGTTACTGCCTACACCCGACAGGGTTGAACTCCATTAGTCACGTCTTCTCATCTAGAACTCCGAGCATTTCCTCACGAAGCTAGTCACTAGTGAGCACTGTTACGATATGTTGGGGCAGAGTTTTGGAGGTTTCAGTTTTTACACATTTGAAATCGTGGATGCGCACTGCTGATGAGTCCCATACCAGGACGAAACGAACGTCCAGTGCTTCTAGGTTTCTAATGGTGGTCTAACAATGATTGATTGATGATTTCATCTATATTTGTTGATTGTAACATTTTATGCTGACAATATATGAAAACTACTTTTATATAATATGATTCAGTATCAAGTGATACCTGATCAAAAAATTGTTTAAAACTTGAACATTGATCAATACTATAAATAAGATTCAGAAAAATCAGAGTAATAATTGAAATTATTTCTCAAACAAACTAAAAATATTGATCATTTCCAAAATTTCAATAAACTTCTGATATCAATAATAATGTTAAACAGAGTTAGTTGTTTCATTATTCATAAGATGAATTGGTGAAAAGTAAAAGGATAGATTCACAATATCATTTACAAAATAATAATTAAAACATCATATTGGACAAAGTTGACAAACAAACAACACACAATCTCTCTCTCTCGCTCGCTCGCTTTATGCTTTCTCATCCAATAACATATATGAGTTAATTAAATGATATATCTATCCTCCAATCGCTTAAAGTTTTGAATGTACGATTCTGTTTTGAAAATAACGTGTGTCTATCAATCATGTGAAAGTTGATGTTTATTAAATTTTAACCGTAATTGAATATATACACAGACATACTCTTGATTAGTCAATAAAATGATCGATACATAGTCATGTGACAGACAGGTTTATTTCTAAATTAGTCAACAAAAGTACCAATGTAGACTGTATGTAGCACAGCGAACAAATCACAATTATAAGAAAAATATGAACAACCACCTCTTAATCTCTCACTCATTTCTAACAATAACACTTATGTGCACTTAATATGTTGAATTGTGTCGCGGAGTTCGAGAAATTCAAAGTAATTATCATTCCTAACAAGGTACATTGATCTGCAAAAAATAATTGACAGGGCTTCTTTTTCGATTTGACTATAAGTTAGTTCTGTTGTGGTTAACGATCTTGCTATCTGTGTGAGACAGTTTTCTCAGACCGATCTGGAAGGATATAGGAGATAACTCCTCCGACACCGTAGTTCAAAAGTTCTTATACAACTACAATTAATAAGGATAGTTAGTAATGCTTAAATAAAAGATAATAGGCTAAAAGTTTCTTCATTTCCTCAAAAGCCGCTTGACAACTTGCAGACCAATTCCTTTTTATAGTATTTCAAATCGTTTTTTAAATTTTTCACAGCGTTTTTTAAAATTTTTTTAAAGGTTTTTGTCCCCTTATAGTTATATGCTTAATCCAATGGAATTTGCATTTTCAAAAATTAAATCCATTGTGAGATCACTGGCGAGCGGGGATTTAATGAATCACTTACAAATCTTATGTATATTAAATTCTGTAAATCGATCAACCACAAATGATTTGTTTACAAGGTTGTTCGAGGCATATCCGTCGCAACTGTTTAAAAGCGATTGCTAAAGAAGACTTTAATTAAAAAATAGTATTCTTTTTACTTTTTAAAAAACGCTGTGAAAATTTAAAAAAACGAGTTGAAATACTATTGAGAAGACTGAGGCAGGCATGGAAGATTGTATTATGCAAATTTACACTCTGAGTTAGTTGAAAACGAAAACATTACATTGAATACTCTATTTGCACACCATCTTTGAGTCGTGACTTCCAACACTCCATCCATCTTCCATTCCTGTTGTTGCTTCCTTTCCTTCCTGTTGGTACTTCATTTGCTTTCCGTTTCCCTCTTCTGACCGTGAGACTTCTTCTTTCACGTCCCTTCTTATACTACTTATATCGTTCGTATAAGTAGCACACACCACACTATATATTCTTTGTTAGATGATTTAATGGAGCTCTCAGGGAATGAAAATTAGGAAGAAAAGCTTTAAAGTGGCTAACCAATTCCAAAAATGGCCCTAGTATGGGCACATCTGTCGCTCAAGATATAGTTTTCACCACATTGCTATCCACCGGATCTGGTCGTCTGCCATGTTTGTCTATTATAAGCCTGATATAATGCACCTTTTTTATGATGAAGTCACATATTTCTGAAAGGAGTCGGAAATCGTATCCAGATATCTTATGTTTAGCTTCCTTTCTATCTACCCACCTGATTATAATGTCGTCTAGATAAGCTGCAACACCAGAAACATCCTGTGGCATTATAACCATAATTTACTGGAATATGGTGGGCTCACACTGTTAACTCCTAATAACAGTCCATAATATCTTAATAGACTATTACGTATATTGACAGTAAGGAGATATTTACATTCGCCAACTACAGGGATTTTTAAATATGCTTATGATAAATCCAACTTGAAAAAAGATGCAGTTCCAATTAGTTTGACTAAAAAATTTTCAGACAAGAGTAATGGATATTGATTGATGAATCTCTAGAGCTGCGTCTTGGATCATTTGAATATTCAGAAACCAGGTAGATACTGCCGTTAGATTCCTTGGCTATCACTATTGTAAACAGCCCATTCTGAGAAATTTTTTAAGCTCAATTGCGAAAATTTTTTGAATTTTCACTAACCGTTGTTAGATTATTGGAAGCGCTACGAATGTCGAAGCGCTTTCAAGTCTAAATACCGTCACGGCTTCAAGTCGATAGGTCAATATAGCCTTCAACTTAGTTTATTCTCTGAGATTATTACTAAATGCTAATTTATGTCGTTTTAATATTGCTGACACTTGGTTTTTCTTGTCATCGTTCATATCACCAATGTTGTTGCAGATCAACTTTATGAGGTAATCTGTCAAATTCAACTTCTTCACTTATCCAAGTCCAAATAAATAGAGTAGTGGATGTCCTGTGAGAATTAATACTACCTTTTTTTCGACTATTTTCTTGACAGTGACTTCATAGTCTATTTAACCAACGATGTTTAACATCCCACCAGATGCATTGTGGGATGATTGTTCATTTGGGTAGAATTTCGCTCTCTCGATCTTCTCCCATATTCTTCTACTTGTAAACGTTACGCCAGAAGCCGTATCCAGCGGCAAGCGAAGGTAATAATTATTCAACTTAAGAGAAAAATTCTTCTAGCAGCTACAGTTAAAGCTATTATTACTTTGGCTATTCGTGGTTTAAATCTTCTTGAATATACTTTCGGTTGGCGGTGTTGTCTTCTAGTTTTACAATGGCTTTCTTTATGCCCTTTTCTAGAATATGCAGTACAATGGTGAATTTTAAACGGGCAAAACCTTGTAAAGTGCCAACCACCGCACAGCGAGCATGGAGACGAAGGCTTACAGCTGTCATTGGGATAACTTTGTGTAATGGTGACTTGCTTTTCTTTTCTCTCGACTATGTTGAGATTTTGAAATCGGTTACTTTTCCTCATCATCGAGGTATCATGTTTCACTATTCACTTCTTGTAAGGTAATGCAGCGATAATGTTAATTTCGCTTAGGATTCTTGCCTGGATATCAGCATCCTCAGATGAATACATGCTACAGACAAATACAAGCCACATGAACTGGCTTTCTGTCATAGAAGACATCTTGAACCTCTCACATTCTTGGTTAATGATTTTGACATGCTTCACGCAGCTATCTTCAGGTTTTTTATCTTCAAGCATTGATTGCAGATACTAAAATGTGATGACTATTCTCCAAAGATTTGAGACGGGGTTTAATTGTTCCATCCAAACTACAGCCCCGTGGATTTGTCTGAAGAATAAATTTATTACACGATTCATGTTCTATTGTTTCAAGATTTTTCAAAAGTATTCTGATTTTCAAAGCGTCACTCAATCTTCAGAGATCACTATAGAGCAGATCATCATACTTCTAGATCTATAAGTTAAAAGTATCACCAGCTAGACCATCATACTGAAATTCATGAATGGAATGAATCAATGAATAATATTCATTATAGTTTTTCCCGTTAACACTAATGAGTCTGTTAAATGAACATCTAGTGGTTATTTCCACCACATATTTTTGACTACGATAAATCGTCCCATCAAGGGTGTACTATGGTCGGTTAATTCTCCTAGTATTACTATGAATTTACACGAGAATAAATAGAAAACCAGAACTTCAGTTATTCGGGTTAGCATAATAGTGTCCGCAAAATGTACAAGAGTCAAGCATACCAAAGATTGAGTTGATGAATAATAACTGGGGGAGTGGACATAAGTGTATTACATGCGTCTTAATCACTAGGTGGATAAAGTTACTAATTGGCCTTGCTTACAACTAATTAGAAAAAAGAGTAGAGAACTGAGGTGCAGACATATACCCAATCATACTAACACAAATGTACACACAGTAGATCAAATAAAAGTTTGACGGGTTTTTTTTATGAAGTAAAACAAAATTAAGGCTTGATATAAACACTCTATCCGACTTCCCTAGCCACTTCTAGTAACTTCAGGCTTAATCTATATGCCAACTTAAATACAAGAGAAAAGGAGTGATGTGCGAAAAGAACTGTCTGCATTAAGGTTTGTTTATATATAAAAAACCGAGGGTATTTACAGAGTTACACATGACTTCGTGTTTTGGGAAGTTTCTGGAACCACATACTAAATATAACAACAAAGTGGCTAAATGTCCAATCAAATAGTGGCACGTGATCAAACATTTTATAGATACTTCTACTAAGATTCTCAGTCTACCAACATTGAGAGGATTCGCCCTTAGAGTTTGAGAAAAAACCACAGATTGATGGGGATTCAACACTGATTGTATACATTGTTTTCAAGCATTTTCTGGGACCCTGTATACTTTCCTGAGGAATAATGTAGAGTTAGTTACCCAACAGCTGCTGTGATGATTGATTAATGAATGATTAGTCATAACTGACCAATTTTCCCTTCAAAATCAATAACTGGCCTAGCTACCGATTAAATCATTAAACTACATTTGAGGAATGTAAGCAACCAGTGAATTTTCGGTAAATACTCAAACAGATACTACTCCTTCTGTGTTTCTAGTTGACATGAAAAAAATGCGTAAATAATTTGTTTTCATAATCCAGCACCGACATTGCAAACTTTACTTGATTTATTATTGTTTAAATTATGAATGTCAATGTTCAATTGGTCACACACACACACACACAAACAAACAAACATGTGCATACACTAGTTTTTATTGTTTCATTTAAAAAAGCAATAAAATTTTTGTTTATAACAAGAATTAACTTTCAAATAATAGTCATTCATACATTTCTTCTATTTGTTTACATTTTATTATATTTTGTTTTAATTTAAAAGTAAAATCATTCATTACAATTGTGAATTATTTTATTGTACATAGTTCAATTATGAAGCATTCTGTGTTATTTCAAAGAAAGACTCCATCTTAAGTGTACCATATCTGAATGAAAGCTAATGAGAACTTTATGATCAGACCCTATTACCCTAAACAATGCAGAACTATTCTACGCAAAATACTTCGGATTCGTTGGCCAGACATGATCAGCAACAACGAACTGTGGGAGAGAACAAACCAGATTCCAGTGGGGGAGGAAATCAGGAAGAAGCGGTGGAAGTGGATAGGACACATATTGCGAAAAGCACCTAACTGCGTCACAAGACAAGCCCTCACTTGGAACCCTCAAGGCAAAAGGAAACGAAGAATTCCAAGGAACACATTACGCCGAGAAATAGAGAAAGATATGAGAGGAATGAACAAACATTGGACAGAACTGGAGAGGGAAGCCCAGGACAGAGTTGGTTGGCGAAAACTGGTGTGCGGCCTATGCTCCATTGGGGGTAACAGACAAAAATAAGTAAGTAAGCAGAACTATTAGTAAAATTCTTATGTTGATCTCAAATTACATCAGGAGTATCATCGATGTCATATCACTTTTAAACTTGTTAAGTAATTTCTTTTTATTTTAACAATAACTAAGTATATAGAAATGAATTATGTAAATGTGCGCGAAATTATTTCATTTGGAGTTAGTTTCCATCATGATTTCTGGAGTTAAGCTAAGGGAACAAAGCGGTTTCACGTATTATCAGAAATGAGAGATAGGATCGATCACCTGACGACACGACATGCTACTCTAATCCGAATGTCTCAAACCCCCATTGAGTGAAAGAAGAAGACTTGATATGAAGTAGAACATGTATTCTACAAGCATTCAGAAAGTACGAGGTCCGACTCCATAAGAGGATAAGGATCCCGGTCCGGGTCATAAAACGTTATAGATAATGCGTATTTATACAGTTAGGTGGAATAGGAAACAGCATTGAAGTCTGTGACACTGATAGTTAGGATGACCAGTAAGAAACTGCATTTGAAGTCTGTGACACTGATAGTTAGGATGACCAGTAGGAAATGACCAATAGAGTTAGACTTACAAACAATCATCTTAGGATATTGGATGAATATCCTAACATCAAGGAACATGAGTTTCAATAAATATTCCTCTACTGGGTCATTATTACATGCGAACTGAACTATCATTCCACAGAGTACATATATCATGGGTTCCTTGTTCCTAATAGCTGAATGACTGTTAAACTAAATTAGAAATAGTACTGGATGAACATAATGAATTGAATAAAGTCAAAAACGTGGACCAATAAATGTCAATTAAATGATTCCATGATAATTTATTCATGATGAAATATAAAATGTCTCTAGTTTGACTTTTTACGATTTGTCAACAAATTTTAGTTCACACAATGTTGAAGGTTTTCTTCCAAGTGACTTGAATGCGTTCAAGTATTAGCAACTGGATGAGATTGGACAAGTTTTTTTATGTGATCACCTTGGGGATTCCTCGAAAAGGTCTTCTTAAAGCAAACCAGGATGATAAACCTTTCGACAATACATCATTTATCAGAAACGTCCCTAGAGACTTCTAAAAGATTGATGTATTATGTGTCCCACTCTAATCGGGGGACTGCTTAGTCTGCGCGTAGATTTGGAATACTTCTATGGGTCTTTCAGAAGTCGAAATGTACCGAATATATACAGTTTTTTATCTGTGAATTTACTACCTTTGAAATTAAGCTTTTATTCTTACTTTCTACCCATCATCAACTCAATTGTAGAAGAATTCCGAGGACCTAGGATACGACTACGACGCCATTATCAAGTCTTTAGGTGGCAGTCTTTTCAAATTAAAATATTACTGGAATACCAAACAAATCACAAGCAAAACTGAAAAATCCAAAACAGACAGACTATTGTAAATAAATGAGCTATTCGTCACAGCCTACATGTCCCTATCTATATAGGTGAATATATATATATATATATATATATATATATAGAGGGAGAGAGAGAGGAAGTGTTATGATCGTCACTAGGTATGCTTGAAGCTATTACGGATTCACCTTGTTCGACAAACTAGAACGAGACAATGAACCAGCGTTCAGGTAGGCTACTCTGATCCGTTGACCCCAAACGGCTAACGAGAAGTCTTGATATAGCCTAGAAACCGAATTCTACAAACACCCAGCAAGCACAGTCCAATCAAGCACACAACTCTCGTTTATTTATACATCATGGAAACTTCCTTGAGACAGTCACAAAAATAGCACACTAAAATACAAAGCAACCAATCACAGCCAAAGATTTCCCAGGTGGGAAATGAAATCTCAAGGTAAACTGATCAGCCAATGCTTAGAAACATAAAATTCAAAATTAAGGCATTTATCAAGCTAGTTCTAACGTCGCCAACAGAAAGTTTAAGAGAATCCTAGAAGTCTTGTATACTTTTATTTGATTTTGGTATAAAAGCTCCTATGCATTCAGATTCTTCTACCCTGACATAATTGACTAGAGTAGAATTTAAGCTAATGATATGAATTTCATTGATTCAGAACAGTATAATACCAGTCTTATAAAACCGAACTAAATATATATATTCACAATTTATTTGTTATTCACTAGTCAATATTATCAAAAACATCATATTTTTTCTCACATCATACAATTCACTAGTTAACACTTTATTCTTTGATGCGTAAGATTTGATACAAAAATTCTTTTTTTTTTTGACTTGTTCATTTAAAAATGTCGGTAAATGAAAAATCAAGATAAATTGATGAATTGAAATTTCACGCGTTTAAAGTTTAATTCAATCATCACAAAATGATAAAAATATACATCAATCAACTTAGATCTACATTAATGCTATCAACATATTTCATACAACACTTGTTAAGAACACCAACATGTTATCTATTCACCTAGTTAGTGGATAGCCACTTTGATTCTGAAACGAAAAAAAATTGAATTTTGAACAAATTGTAATTATTTGAATTATTCCTGTGTTGATACTGTGACGGATTAAATTTCAATTAAATGGATAACACACACCGGAGGTCTTTAATAAACTCTACTAGTTTCAAGTCTTGTAGCAAATATCAACTCTGCAATGCAGGTATATCCTGTTCTAAAGTCTCAAATAAGACAAAACATGCATCTTAGATTCCACTGTTTTGATGGAACATAGATTGGATTAAAGCATGATTGGGTTGGTACACGCTGATTGGCTCTTTCGTGTCCAATCAGCGCTAGCCTATATTGAGGGAACATTCTAGAATCTTCTCATGTGAGAAAACTATCAATATACCTACGTCTTTTTCCTTTGGATCTTCAATCTCCCTTTTAACCTTGTTATTGGAATATAATGATGTATTTCCTGTTCAATCGTGCTCTAATTTGGGAGAACGTCTCAAGTGAATTGGCGTCTAAGAATACTAAGCATTAGGAATTAGCTGGATTGTAATAAAGAGAGAATGATAACACACTGTTAGCCGTATATAATTAAGAAAAGAAATTATGAAAAAAATTACGAAAACCTACACGTTCTCGAACTTTCGGTTTCAACCATAATGCTAATAATTTGAATAAGACTTCCATAATTGGCGGTTCATTATAATAAATTATTCCTCTCATACGAAATGGATAAGCTTCCTAACAATAGAACAAACAAACAGTTACAATAAAAAGTGAACTTTTGTTTATGAAAAAAAATAGTAACAGGAGTCTTCTAAGAGTATTTTAGAAAATTTAATTCATTTGTAAAACTAAACACACAGATAGGATATTTGTCTGTAAATTTATAGGATATTTTCTTTTATGCACCAACCAAATCACTCTTGATGGAGATGCCTTGGAGGACATTAAGACCTTTACATATCTTGGCAGCATAATCGACAACCAAGGTGGATCCGATGCAGATGTGAGGGCACGGATTGGCAAAGCAAGGGCTGCATTTCTACAGTTGAAAAATATCTGCAACTCCAAACAACTTTCAAACAAAACCAAAATAAGGATTTTCAATACAAATGTCAAGACAGTTCTACTGTATGGAGCGAAAACTTGGAGAACTACGAAAGCCGTCATCCAGAAGATACAAGTGTTTATTAACAGCTGTCTACGCAAAATACTTCGGATTCGTTGGCCAGACATCATCAGCAACAACGAACTGTGGGAGAGAACAAACCAGATTCGAGTGGAGGAGGAAATCAGGGAGAAGCGGTGGAAGTGGATAGGACACACATCGCGGAAAGCACCTAACTGCGTCACGAGACAAGCCCTCACATGGAACCCTCAATGTCAAAGGAAAAGAGGAAGGCCAAGGAACACATTACACCGAGAAATAGAGAAAGGTATGAGAGGAATGAACAAACATTGGACAGAACTGGAAAGGGAAGCCCAGGACAGAGTTGTTCGGAGAAAACTGGTGTGCGGCCTATACTCCATTGGGGGTAACAGGCGTAAGTAAGTAAAGTAAGCAATTTTCTTCTATAATTGTTTAGTATATGTAAGATAGAACGTGATACTGGTGTATACGAATCTAATTTTCATTAAAGATTTCATTTGATGTTTTAACTTTCAGATTATTTTTGATTAATTTTTATCTGAAAAGTTTGGATATCGTATTTTGGGAAGTTCATAAATGATGTGTATGAATAGTGCCAAGTGATTAAAATGAAACTTATGGAGAAAATGTTTAAGGAAAACGCAAAAATTAAGTATCTTATTTTAATTGAACAGTGAAAAATGTTTGAATAACCTTACACCGAATCATGACATCCTAGATCGTGAATCGTACAAATTGTAAAGTACTGAAATGAACCTATGAGAACAGAGGCAGCGGTACTCTTTAAGAGAACCAATCGCATTTAAGGTCATCGGTTCATGTTAATGATAGAAATCATAATGACAAGATAGGTTGCGAGTCAAAGTAGAGAGACGACAAGCTTGTACAACTCATGAAATTTTAACTATTTGTTAGCCAGTTAAAATATCAATATTACAAGAGAAGAACAATAATATTCTGAAAAATATATAGTTAATGGATTTATGAAAGTTTACTATGGGCGTTCCTGTCTTTAATGTAATATATATATATATATATATATATATATATATATATATATATATATATTTATGACGATATCTGTATTAGTTCACATGACTATGTAACATTCTACCTTTTGGAATCTTCCAGAATAACTCAATTAGTTTTTGTTTAGCTCTATTCATTTTGTCTCAATGTTTTTTTTTCATATTTACAACGCTGTCAATCAATCTGTAAAGTGTTTTTTTCTAACAATAAAAATTTGATGACTATAATCGAACTTGAAAATAGATTTATGTTACTCTAGTCATCATGTTTGTGCACACTGATTTCACAATGAACAATGGTCTGATTTATTGGTAATAAGTATATTATGGTTTGTTTTGATTTTCAAACTTTTCGAAGTGATCTTCAAATAGAGTAGTTCATCCTAAAATTCTAGAAACCTACTTACTACCAAAGACCAAATCTTCCTTCAAATTCCATTACCTGCTACGTTTATGTGCTTATGACTATTGTCTCACTTACTAAAGAAACAGTTTCACGTAGATTACTCAATTTGTATGAGAATTCTTGATATAGATGTTGGTAGCATTAGATTGAGTTTAATTTAGTTTGTAGTGCCTCGACATATATTCCAGTTCGCTTACATTTAATTTCGTTAAGCCCTTTTGATTAATCTATTTAACCAAGCCATTTGAATTACAACAATTTATATGTACCATTCGTTCTTATTATTGTCTGGTTTGTATGAGCTCACATGACATGTCCCACTTGTCACTTGACCTTGTCAACCATTCGTCGCTTTTATTCATGTGTGCACATGCCTAGTTCGCTTGTCACATGTCTGTCTTATATTTGTCTAACTACATATTCTTAGGCATGCTCTATCTCTTGGAGTTGGCTCTTAGCCTTCTCCAACGCGCTTCTTCAATTCACGTCGCTTCATTCGTCTTATTCGCTGCTTCTCCGTTTCGCTTTGTGATGTGTCCCAAATAAACGTATTCAACACTACGAGTTCGCCTTCTGATTTATAAACCGTCAGACTCTAGTTAGTAACGATTGTCTGGACGAGCTAATTACCGAGCTTACGAACACGCAGTAAATCAACACACTTCAAGTTAAATCCATCAAAATCAGCCTATCAATCAAAATAACACCAATAGTACCATTTATCTTATATTCAGCATTGAATTATTAAAATTTGAATTTGTTCTAATAGACTTCAATTCTACTAGTAACACAGTAGCATTTGAAACACAGCCTATATGTTTCTTTCCAAAAACATCAATATTAATTTTCTAACTATAGTCATGTTGCATTATTCCTTGTCAGTTAGTTAGTTACAATGTGGAACTTTGCACATGAGTACATAAGTTCAGGTTGCCATACCACATAAGCCCAGAGACTTAGCTATCAGTTCAAATCCAACAGTGATAACAATAATAGAAGTATTAGCAGTAATGGAGAAGATTAGGGAGCGAAGATTGATTCGAGAAGTATAATTCAGTGAGATAAATTTAGAAAGAGAAAGTTGGAGATGATGAGGAATTCAGAAGGTTAGAATTTGAGATAACACAATGAATGAATGCACCTGCACCATTGTGAACGGTACTGAGCCTTGTCATTCAAGGTCTCTAACCATCGATGACTTTTGTCTCGTGGATCCATTCTTCCTTATAATAAACCTACTGTTCTATAGGTGTTGCACAATTATATTTTGTTCAAAATTATACATAGGCTTCTCAAAAGTAGTCATTTACAGTTCAAAGATGGTTAGTAATCTTGAATTCATTATCTGGACACTGATTGATTCGTTCCAATGATAAACTTTTACCTAATATTATTCGATTGTTATTTGAATTGTGTTCGTGCCGTGTTGTTTATTATGAGATCAAATGGTTTGACATTCTATGAATCTTTAAGTCAGTCAGTTGCAACGTAGAACTTCGTACGTAAGTACATCAGTTCATGTTGCCATACCACATTAGTACAGAGACGCAAATGTCAAATCAAATCCCATTATGATAGAGATAGGAGGGGTATTAATCGTAATGAAGAAGACTAAGATTTGAAGATATTATTCAAGAAGTATAATTCAGTGAGATAAGTTTAGAAAGACAAAGGTAGAAGTGCTGACGAATCCAGAAGATTAGAATTAGAAAGAACACAAAGAGTGGATGCACTTGTGCCATTGCAAATGATTCTGAACCATGTCATTCAAGGTCTCTAACCATTGGTGTCTTTCGTCTCGCGGACCCCAACCAGGTAATCGACACCTACCAACCCACTTGTCAGTGACTTCATGGATTTCTGCCTATTTTTGGTCTGGCCACCCCTAACTTTCTTCCAACCTACTCCTACACCACAAAACATAGCTCGTCGAGGAAGTCGGTGGTTAGGCATACGTAACACATATCCCAATCACCTCAACTGATGAAGTTTCAATACTTCATCGATTGATCTGCCATCCTTACCTGGTACTCGTTTCCTAACGTCGTCACTAAGTGATAAAGACAAAATTATTTGAGAATATCTTTCTTTTAGATCGAATAAAGAATTTCCATATCATTAATACATAGAAAGAAAAGAAAAAATCTAACCTGTAATATTTTGCTTAAATCTCTAATAGTCTTTTTTGGATTGATTGTATCCAATAGTGAGGGTGAAACACCAGTGAAATCAATAAATACACGTAAACCACAAATTTGAATTCTTGGATCTTCCAACATACGATCTAGCTGAAGCATGAGTAGTTTTAGTACAGTCTCTGTAGGTAGACGATTATTATTCCAACAGCCTAAAATTAAATTAAAATGTATTTTGACATTCAATTTGTCATTCAATTACAATCTCTTACCACATGCAGCTTTCCTCGTACAAAAGTGAACCAATTTTTGAATTGAAGTTAGAGGATAAGCAAAGGAGGGGAAAAAATGCATATTGTGGATGGATTGATGTTAATTTGAAAAAGAAAAGCAAGTTTTATTTTTTATTGTATAACAAAATTCTGAATGTAGAAAATTCCTCAAGAATATGAGAGAATTTCTGTAAGCATGAAGTTTAACATCAATCTACAAACATTTCTATAAAGATTAGATTTATCAGTCCCACATAGAAAAGGTCATACAGTCAGATCGTCAGTGGATGACTAAAATCAGACAAACTAATGGGATAAAAATTAGTACATAATAGACAATAGAACTCGTTGTAATTAGAATGCACTGAACTCTTAATGGCTGTGTTAAATTCAACTTAGAGCTCACCAATTTAGTGGCTCACCATCTGACACTAATTTATACGAATGATTGAGTATGCAATGAAAGAAATCTTCCCTTGAATTTTAAGGGAAGCCCGTTTATGCGATGATGGTCATAAGAAACCAAATAAAATATACGGATGAATTTATTTCATGCATACATTTAAGCAGACACACATGAAAATGAAAAGTATACAAACAAATTAAAGCAAAGTGATGTGTGGAAGGAGAATGAATGAACTCGATGGGTGAAGCAAAGTAAGCTAGACCATGTATTAACTGAATAAAGAGGCACATACGCACACACACACACACACTCAAATAAAAGAACCAAGGTTATAAGCGAATGTGTTGACAGGATCGAAAGACAGCTTAATAATGACTCATACAGAAAAGGTTGATTAGTTTGTCTTGAAAGTGTTAGGGATGTTAAATCCCCAAAACTTGCTTGATAAATGCCTTATTTTGGTTTTCACGTTTGCGAGTATGGGCTGATCAGTTGACCTTGAGATTTCAATTCCCACCATGCAAATTCATGGCTGTGATTGGCTGCTGTGTATTTTAGTGTGCTATTTTCTTAACTGTCTCAAGGACGTTTCTATGTTGTATAAATAAACGAGAGTTGTATGCTTGATTGTACTGTGATTGCTGGGTGTTTGTAGAATATACTTCTACGCTTACAAAGCCTTTTATTTCGACTTTGGGTATTCAAGGTAGCCTACCAGGACGCTGGTAAAAGTCTCGTTAGCGTTTATCGACTAAGGTAAACTCGTAATAGCCTCAAGCATACTAAGTGACGAACCCTACAGAAAGCTAGGACACCTTATGTGACTTCAACATATCGGCGGTACACACTACAACTGAGTCTTGGTGAAACAATTAGGAAGTTCACTTTTATACGAAGTGACCGTTGGTGATGTTCAAAACAACAACATCAGCTCCGTAGTAAAATTCTCTAGGCTACAGAATACAACACAACCAAAAGTATCTGCTTAAGTCACAAAACTTTTACATCATTTTAACATATTGTACTACTCAGCAGTATTTCTTAACAAGATTTGTAATCGAATCCACATCACATTATCCAATGACCAGTCTTTAATCATTGAACATTGAACACTGAATTCCTACAGTAATCCATATCAGTATGTGACAGTTGAGCGAAATTTAGATCTACTTAAAATTAATTAGAAAAAGTCAATGTTTTAGTTTAGTTTAATTTACGTCACAACCCTTTTGGCATTATAGGATTATGTAGATAAATGTTAGACCACTACTAGAAACCTGAAAGTACTGGACGGCTGTTTCATTCTGGTGTGGGACTCATCGGCAGTGCGTATCCACAACTCACGCTACTCTCAGGAATCTAACCTAGGTATAGTTTATGCCCTAATGTTAAGCAGCATTCGAACCGATATCAGAATCTTTAATTTCTTATCATAAGCTTATCAATCATCCCCACTGTGACAGCATATGACAGTTTGTGTGTGTGTGTTTGCATGTGTTAAAGGTGTATACATAACTTACCTAATCGAACCATAAATAAAAATGATCCATCATGGAGGAATCCAATTGGACAATGAAAACTAAATAGAAAAACAAACACTGAAATGATTAAAAACATTAAATTTCAAAGATTATTTGAAGAAGTTCTTATTCATAATAGTAATAATTTCATCTCAAAAATTATAATCTGAAAATGCATCAGTACTAAGCACAACTGCATTCTGTTTGTTTGAATGATTATTGGAATTTTTTTGTTCAATCATGGCAATAACTCAAACAAGTGAATCTACAAAATTTTCTGAACATTATCCCCGTATTATATCTAAAAGGAAACAAAGTTTGCACAAGTGAAATCGATTCAATGTAGATGTCTCAAAAGCGTTCAGAATAATTATTAACCAGGCATCAAATAGCACTTCTACTCAGCTTCTCATAGGCGATGATGGTCACCAAGCCTTTTCTCCCTGTCCTTGGTATACAGAAGAAAAATGTGATAAACATTTCATTGATATTGGAAAATATTATTTTACCACTTATCATTATGTTCGATAACTTCAAGTAAAAAATCTCATTAACATACACTTACAACGTGAATCTTCAGTTTTATAATAACTAGGTGACGTGATTATTACTCCATATTTATTGAAGTAACGCATAGATCATTGTCAGACCACCATTAGAAACCCAAAAGTACTGGTCAGCGGTTTCGTCTTAGTATGGGTCAACCAGTCAGTCAGTTACTCACAATGTAGAACTTCGTACGTACGTTCGTAAATCAGTTCAAGTTGTCCAATCACATTAGCACAGAGAGATCAAATTGTCAATCCCAATCCTACAGCGGTAGTAGTAGTAGTAGTAGTAGACGTTGCAAACGGTTTTGAACCATGTCATTCAAGGTCTCTAACCTTTGGATGACTTTCGTCTCGCGGACCCCGACCAAGTAGCCTACATCTACCAACATGACTCAGTCCATTTGTCAGTGAC
Source organism: Schistosoma turkestanicum (assembly GCA_944470395.2). Classification (NCBI taxonomy): domain Eukaryota; kingdom Metazoa; phylum Platyhelminthes; class Trematoda; order Strigeidida; family Schistosomatidae; genus Schistosoma; species Schistosoma turkestanicum. The sequence continues at coordinate 23,014,971 of OX103974.1, forward strand.
TTCATAGATTTGTGCTATGTTTTGGTCTAGCCACCCCTAACTTTCTTAAAACATTCTCCTACGCCGCAAAACACAGCTCGTCGAGGCAGCCGGTGGTTGGGCATACATAACACATGTTCCGACCACCTCAACTGATGAAGTTTTAGATTTCCTATAGCTTTCTTAACTTCAGAAAGAGTCGGAGGACTTACGCTGGTTTGCCGTTCAGGTTGACTGAAGATCATGGGCAACCGATGCGTGGCTGAAGGCCAAATGAACTGATCCGTGAAGTGTTCGTCCCATAGATCCAATCTCCTGCATTGAGAATGAATAATAGTCCCGTCCTTTTTCAAGATAGTCTCATTAATAGTCAGATTCCTAATACCAGTTTCTTTGATAAGTCTGAAAAGGTGTCTACTGTTACCTATAGCCGCTGTCATTTCCATCTCTCTTGCTTTCGCAGCCCACCACTGTTCCCGATTAATGCACTGGCTTCTTATCAGCCAGTGCTTAGACTGATTCCACTCTTCGTCATGTTCAGAGTCAGGCGGGATGAGTTTTCGAGCATCCATAAGTTCAGTAGATGCTACTGAAATCCACTGTTTTTCTCTAGCCTTCTGGTTTACCTTACTGGCAGATATCACTGCTGTCTCCATAGCTTTTTGAATATCATTCTAAACCTCCCTCAGAGTGTGCATCACTTACATGGCCGCCTAACTAATTTTCTGAAAATCTGTAGATCAATCAGAGTTAGATTTTAACACCGTCGGATGCCGGCACAGTGGTCCGATGGTTAGGCGTTCGCGCACAATACCGAAGGCCCCGGGTTTCGAATCCTGCAAGGTGCAAGATCCGTCGATACGCAATGCTGATGAGTCCCGTACCAGGACGAAACGGCCGTGAAGTTCTTCCAGGTTTCTAATGGTGGTCTAACAATGACTGATTGATGATTTCAAATGTGTAAAAACAGAAACCTCCAAAACTCTGCCCCAAAACTTTGTTATCGTTGGGCAGAACTCTAAAGGGTTTCGTTGCTGTTATTTTCTTACGTCCAGTAAGCTGCAGATAAATACGTGCTCGAACTAAGGCATGATCATAATCTAAAACTTTAATCTGGAATGGAGGACAATCTTCTATTGAGACCAGGAATAACGTTTCGTGAACTTGTGTCGTTTGCAGCAGAGGTGCTTGGTGATTAATGAAAGTGAAAAGGGTTAGTCCTGGAGATTAGAGAGATGTTAGTAGGTGTATGGAGGATTTGACTGTGACCGGTTTGGTCTCACGTGCTGTTACCGGTATGAGGGCGGTTGTCACTTCCCACTTGACCACACCGTGGAACCTCAAGAAGAATGTAGATTAGTGTCTGTCTTAGAGACCTGGGAGCGTGGTCGCAGAGCCCAAGGGACAACTGCTTGAGGCCTGTCACACAACGACTTCTTAAGAAACGTTTTTTGAGTATTAGCTCCATTCTTAAAAGCCCTTAGTGGGCAGCCCATACTACAGGAGACCGAAATCCACGTGGTAGGGTGAGGTGTGACATTGTTATGGTCAACCCTTTCCTAACCCCTTCCTTTGTTGTGGGAAGTTAGCATCGCTGCAGATGCTGGTTGTTTGAGGTAAACACCTTACTGCTGTCACACCCCTCTACAATCAACAGTACGACTTCGCCCTCAGACCTTGAGTTTCTGCTTTTAGTCTTACCGTTTCCCAGTTGACCTGGCTGGCATGGCAGAACCTTTAGGAACATATGTTCCAGCCAATGTGGCTTGGTTGGGTTATCATGATAGCAAGCCCAACCACCACGTCAAGGTAACAGCTACGGTTTGTGTGAGACTCATCAGAAGTGTGCATCCACAAGTCTTGTGCGATGGAATAAAACCGAGGACCATCAGTCTCGCGCGCGAACGCCTAACCTCTGGAGCTCTGAGCCATCCCACTTTGATCAATCCGAGGTATTTCTCAACCTCACCCAATATTTTCGGCAGTTGACTGTCGTCATGCGACACTGTTGAACTCCACTTGCCCTGGCTTCATATGGTGGTCTAACAATGATCAATTCATAATTTCAATGAAACTTAACAATCTCCATAATTCTATAATGAATCTCGCTATATTTTTAACAATTTGTTTTCTAATTATTGTCTCTTAACTATAATGTTGCTGCCTATATCGTTTCGAAACAAACTTCATTGATGATTATGTAAAATAATATTATTATTAATGCACATTTAAGCCATTTGCAATTGATGAAAATATTGAAATAATTTCATGAATTCATTTTGTTCTGCAAATCTATTTCTTCTCGCCTTATTGAAGTCATGCAATATGCTACAATCGTTGTTATCGATTTTTTCCATTGAATGCAACTTGATTTACTCAAGCAATAATTGATTGAACACTTACGTCATACACAAAAATTTGACTGAATGTAAAATTGTAATTTGATTATTTGTTTTTCATCAAAAAAAATAATCATACTAAACTCTTACTTGTTGTTGAAGTTTTGCTTCAATGACATTGCATTGATAGATGTTATGAAACATTCACGTTTGGTTGTTCAAAAACAACCTCAAGTGTTGTTGTAATTTAGCGATGGTATAGTTAATATTACTGTAAACAAATTTTGTACGATAGGAACTATGATCTTTAGTTAAACGAATCGAAGCTCTGATTTCAACAAACAACATATTTTGGGGCAGAGTTTTAGAGGTTTGTGTTTTTTGAAATCATCAACCAGTCATTGTTAGACAACCATTAGAAACCTGGAAGCACAGGAAGGCCGCTTTGTCCTGGTATGAGACTCCTCATGAGCAGTGCCCATCCATGACTCGTGCTACTCGCAGGATTGGAACCCATGACTTTCGGTCTTGCACGTGAGCACTCAACCTTTAGAGCACTGAGTCAGCATCCAGTGGTGTTAACGTCTAACTTCGATCAATTTAAGGTGTTACGTGACCTCACCCATTGTCTTCGGGTAGGTGACTACCTACACTCAACAGGGTGGAACTATACTGGTCACAGCTGATTGATTACAGTGAAATACAATAATTTTCATAACTCTACAATGAAAAATTAACTAATTGATTATTTATATTTTTATTCCATCAATTAATCTTACCCGGTCCTTAAATATTCATCAAGAATTGCACTGGTTATAGTTGAACGATCATACCAACTGAATACAGGACTTTCAGGTGATGAACGCAATGTAATAAAATTATCTAAACGCATTTGTGCTTCTGAATGATTAAATTTTGATTGACGTAGAAATGCCAAAAATATTCGATCATCTACAAAAAAAATCAATAACATTAAAAGCAAAACATGATCGTTTTTTTCGCATTTCTATTTCCACATTTTTGAAACCATGAATCGATCAATGTTAGACCACCATTAGAAACCTGGAAGCACTAGACGGCCGTTTCGTCCTGGTATGGGACTCCTCAGCAGTGCGCATCCACGACTCCTGCATCCCGCAGGATTCGGACCCAGAACCTTCGGTATTGTGCGCGAACGCCATAACCGTAATGCATATTTCCATTGATCGTTTAAAATATAATGTTCACTTATAATAACGCTAAAAGTTTAGATTATTTGATTATTGAGCGCTACTCAGAATGATTATTTGTTGAACTCTAGTCAATGCTGGTTAGAAAAATTCTATTGATCAAATTGAAAATCGAAATGACTTGATATTATGTTCAATATGTTTTGACTTCAACCTTGTTAGGAGTAATCAGTCATTTGGCTTCATATGTAATTTGTTGAGTAGATTGGCTTCTTATCATGTTTGTTGAACTTTTGAACTTAACAGTTCATGTTCTCCATTAGTTTCTGCGTTTAAGCCATTTAGAAATCTGTTTTTCATAATTGAGCAATGCTAGATAAAAAACAAATCACTTGTCAACTGACTATCGACTTTCCTATCAACTTGTCAATGAAAGGAACTCGTCAGCTCAACATATGATGAAAGCTCCATATATGTCGATACATCTCAAAAGGAAATTGTATCAGTTGAGAGACCACTATTGCCAGGATTCACTCAGGCCATGTATCCTTTTCTCCCAGTCAAAATATCTGTATGATGTTGAGTGATGATTAACAGAAATAGATGACGAACTGTGGAAACTTGTAATTTACTAACTGAAAATCGAACACTTTAGTCATTAAGCCACCACTATCTTACATCTCTCAACATGTTAAACAAATAGACGAATTTGCGGCTAACAACCAAATCCGGCACATTTAATCCATCATTTTCGGGATTTATCAACTGAACACACATCCATCCCAGTAGTGATCAAGATTCAAACTCAATACATTTCACGTTATTCGCTTGGTCAGTGAGTTTGATTTTTGCGTTAACCTATCTAATGAGTATTTATGTTTAGATTAATTTGATTGTGAGTTTTAGTTAAACATATGGTTAATACATTTTTGAAACCATGAATCGATCAATGTTAGACCACCATTAGAAACCTGGAAGCACTGGATGGCCGTTTCGTCCTAGTATGGGACTCCTCAACAGTGCGCATCCACAACTCCTGCCCCCCACAGGATTCGAACCCAGGACCTTCTTTATTGTAGGCGAAAAAAATGTGTAACTTAACAATCTTGACAACCCCATAATACAAATTGCCTGTTCTCACTAGTGACTAGCTTCGTGAGGAATCTTCTCCGAGTTCTAGTGGGAAGACGTGACTAGTGAAGTTCAACCTGTTCGGGTGTAGACAGTAACTACCGAAGACTGTGTATCAGGTTGCGCAACCCCGTGAATTGATCAAGTTAGACATTAACACCGTTAGATACTGGCTCAGTGGTCCGATGGTTAGGCGTTCGCCTACAATACCGAAGGTCCTGGTTTCGAATCCTGTGGGGTGCAGGAGTCGTGGATGCGCACTGCTGAGGAGTCCCATACTAGGACGAAACGGCCGTCCAGTGCTTCCAGGTTTCTAATTGTGGTCTAACATTGATCAATTCATGGTTTCAAAAATGTGTAACTAAACAATCTTCACAACCCCCTAATGCATATGGATAATAGTATTCATTGAATATTGATCAATCTTTGTTGGCACATACTAATTATCACAATTGAAAAACTTATTCATTCACATTTGTCATTGTTATGAATTCAAATCACTCTAATCTTAGTGAATATAGTAGAGTTAAGGAAAAAAATTATAAACTGATCATTAAAACTCTGTTAAAAGAATACAATATCAAACTAAAATGCTTTAGCGATGTTTTTCTATGATAGTTAACTAATGAACAAATAAAATCACATTTCTTTTGTTTATTCTTCAATTGGTAATTCAGTTTATTCAAATGTTTAACAGAACTGATAAACAAGATGTCAATATTTGTTGTTTAAGTAAGCAACAGATTTAATAATTGAATAAAAATGTATGTCATGAAAATAAAGTAGGATTTTCACACTTTTCTAATGTTAACAATAAAATTTTTCATTAATGAGTTTTGGAGATTGTTGTTTTACATTGGAATTGTGAATCAATCATTGTTAGAACAACAGCGAAAACCTGGAAGCATTGGACTGTCGTTTCGTTCCAGTATAGGACTCATTATCTGTATAGATCGACGACGTTTGGTCTTACACACAAACGTTTAACCTCTTGACCAATGAGCCGACACCCAGCGGTATTAGTGTTTTAATCAATCAATTTTAATCAACCTCACGCATTGTCTTCGGTAGTTACTGTAGGCAGCGGTGGATGCGTACTGCTAAAGAGTCCCATATTAGAACGAAACGGCATTTCCAGTGCTTCCAGGTTTCGGTTGGCGATCTAACAATGATTGGTTTACAATTCCATTGTAAAAACAAAATTACCATAAATATATCCCAAAAAATATAAGTTTTGGGGGATTTGTAAGTATCGTAGAACTTTCATAGTTTAAGCCGCGAAGTGATCTTATCTGAGCCACGACTCAGCTGCCATCTCGTCCACGTATAGGACCTTTCTGTAGTCTGTATCCACTACGAGAAATCCGGAAATCCAACCCAGGACCTTCGGTTTCGTACACGAACACCTAACCTCCAGGCCAGTGAGTCACCTCCCATATCTCATTCGTAGTTTGGCCAAGATCAGTTCGTGATTAATGCTATAATGATATAAATCTACCAATGTTATTTCATTTTCATTCACTGATCAAAATTAGTAAGTCATATCATGTCGTGTTGTTTAAATCATTGCTGATCAATAGATGTTTAATTACAAACAAAAAAACAACAAACATACAACGAAAATCAATTAATTCCATGTTGTTTTAACGCGATTGGTTAGTTCCACTGGTTGATTCAATGAATTATATTATTCAATCATTTGAGGAAATACATTAAAATAATATCGATTTGTATAACATTTTGTTTTATACCGATTTGAAATATGAAGTAGATTTTATTCAATTATAAAAATTATCCATCTATCTATCTATGTATGATGATTGTGTTTGTTTTAAAAATTCAAGGCGATCAATATTTGACTTGATAATTTTATTTGTGATTTGAGTAAAATTTTAAATTACTTTTAAAGAGCACTTTTGTTACCGCGAATAAGTATGTAGTAGTAATAGTAGTGTGAGTAGTAGTAGTAGTAGTAGTAGTAGTAGTAGTAGTAGTAGTAGTAGTAGTAACATGATTTTATTTTAATTAAACCAGGTGTACATAAGAAAGTTTTTATAGGTTTCAAGTGACTTATCAAGCATATGAATTAATTGCATAGATTTGAATTACTGAGAAAAAAACATGATTATTTTTGGTTTCAGCATCGTTGGATATAAAATTGCAAGAAGTACTCAAGGCCTGAGGGTGAAGTCGTACTGCTGACTGCAGGGAGGTGTGACGGCAGTAAGGTGCTTCTCTCGGACAGCCAGCATCTGCAGCGATGCTGCCTTCTCAAAAGGAAGGAAGGGTTAGAAAAGGTCGACCCTAAAAATGTCACACCTCACCCTACCTCACGGATTTCCGTCTCCGGCGGTAAGGGTGCACATTAAGGGCTTTTAAGAGAGGAGCTAATAATCAAAAATCCCTTCATAAAAAGGCCGTGCGTGACCGGCCTCAAGCAGTTGTCACTTGGGCTCTGCGGTCGCTCACCCAGGTCTCTAAGACCAACGCTAATATACCTTCCTTTTCAGGTTCCTCAAGAAACAACCTTCCACGGTGTGGGCAGCTGGTAAGTGACAACCACCTTCATACCCGTAACAACACACGAGACCAGATTGGTCAAAATCAAATCCTTCCTACACCCCCTAGTACTCACTGAACACACTATTAAGTACAAATTTAATTAAAAAGCTCTGTAGTGTTTGTTGAAATTGAAGTTACAAATCACAAAAAATAAATTTGATTTAATCACTATTGTAAACTTGAAAACTTCAAATACTGATTTGTCCAACCCTATCAGGGATCCATAATTTATCATGTATACATTTTGGCTGAACAGATATTCACATGTGAACATATCTGTTACCTACAAATAATTTCAGTATACTACTTACAAACTATATTATGTTCATCACTAAGAATGCTTGAGGCTATTACGAGTTTACCTTAGTCGATAAACGCGAACGAGACAATTGCCAGCATCCAGATAGACTACCTTGAATCCCAAGCTGAAGATAGAAGACTTTGTAAGCGTAGAAAGTATATTCTACAAACACCCAGCAATCACAATACAATCAAGCATACAACTCTCGTTTATTTATACAACATAGAAACGTCCTTGAGACAGTTAAGAAAATAGTACACTAAAATACACAGCAGCCAATCACAGCCATGGATTTTCCTGGTGGGAATTGAAATCTCAATGTCAACTGATCAGCTCATGCTGTCAAACGTGAAAACCAAAATAAGACATTTATCAAGCGAGTTTTGGGGATATAAAATCCCCAACAAACTACTAACAACAACTACTAGTGTAGTTTGATTCATTTTTGAATAGAAATCACCAAATACCTGGTTAGATTAATTTATCGTGTTGAAAAAGAAATAAGGTAACGAAAAGTAAACATTCAAATGACCAGACAAGTAAATCACTACTGGTACTGACTAAAAGTAGTCTAATGTAACCAAAGCATAGATTAGGATTATTATATTATCTATGGTTAGGAAGTTTTTACATTTCCTCAAACAAATCAGTTCAACAATGAAAGTTATTATTGATATATCACTAATTGTGTTCCAGTCTATCAATCGCTAATCTGAAATAGACATTAACATTTTAATTTGGGAAATGTTTGGATTTTTGTATAATGATTTAAAATATTCCTGAAGGTCTTTAGAAATTGAGCTTTTAAATGGCTTTATCACTCACTTCATATGAACAGACAGTTCTGTTTACCACTGAGTGATCAGTCAGAAAACATAAGTCATCATACATATTTAATGGTTATATTAATACTGGCGATCACTAGTCCTTCCGGCCTTGCGTAATCCATACAGTCTTCAATAAAATTCTTAATCCGGTTGAAGTCCATGTCGACATCTACGTTTTATCTGAAACTGTCTTAAGTATTAATTGTGATAGAATTACTAATGACTAGCTTTGAAAAGGATTTTTATTTCATTGAAGTAGTGATATTACATTACATTGTATTGAATCACTTTAATTGACCAATGTTACAAACTTGCAAACGCATGGATTTTGACTGAATGAATAAAATCAAAGCCGGTGGGTTTATTTTAATTCGGGTGAACAATGCTAGTACGAACCTTCAAACTAAGAAGGACAAATTATCTAGTAATTCCAGTGATTTTCTAGTCGATGTGGTTTTCCTGATTTCACATCCCTTGGCATATTGAACAACCAATAAACTATTACTGTAGAACTTGCGTTTCATATTCGCTAGGTACTGGGGGTGTCTGAAGGATGATTCGAAACCATTCAGAAACCTATGCATCCTTAAAGTCACGCACATGATATGAGCAAATACTATTATCACAAACATCATGTTCACAGGCTTAGATTGTCATATGAGTTACTACAGTAGTGAAACCAAAAACTTAAGTCATCCATCAATCGATAAAGTAGAGTGTAGATTTTTTGAAGCCATTTTTAAGGACATTTTGTTTCAGATCATTCAGTTTTTTCACTGTTTGTTGGCTAATACAAGCAGTCAATCTCAAAATTGTTAAAAAAATAACTAATTTAACGAAATTTTGATTTCGCGACAGAAATTTCATTAATGATAATGCTGGTTTCAGTATGGAACTGTCATTAAAATTGTTACAATTCATATAATTAAAACAGTTCATTTCATTGATAGGAAGTCAAGATTAAATCCTTCTTATGGAGTTATGAATCTTCAACATCATCATAGATTATTATATTAAAAACTTCTTATTTCAAACTATCATAATCTAAAGAATGTTACGTTTGTTTAATCAAATCTAAATGTAATGATTACAGAATGAGAAGAAATTCAAATTAATCTCCCCTGTGATTTGATATAACACAAAATTCCAAACAAGATTTTCTCTCATTGAAGGAAATCTTGTTCAACAATTCGAAAAACACTTGTGCATATGTTGAATGATTTAGAAAATTTTGAAGTAAACAGTCAGGACTGCATTTCTACAATTGAAAAATATCTGAAACTCCAAACAAATATCAATCAACACAGTAAAATCAGGATTTTCAATACAAATGTCAAGACAGTTCCACTCTATGGAGAGGAAAGTTGAAGAACTACAAGATACAAATATTCATTAACAGTTGTCTGCGCAAAATACTTCGGATTTGTTGGTCAGACACTATCAGCAACAACTTAATGTGGGAGAGAACAAACCAGATTCCAGTGGAGGAGGAAATCAGCAAGAAGCGGTGGGAGTGGATAGGACACACAATGCGAAGAGCACTGAACTGCGTCACAAGACAAGCCCTCACATGGAACCCTCAAGGTAAAAGGCAAAGAGTAATTCCAAGGAACACATTACGCCGAGAAATAGAGAAAAATGTCAGAAAAATGAACAAAAATTGGAAAGAACTGCAAAAGGAAGCCCAGGAGAGAGTAGGTCGGAGAATACTGGTCGGCGGCCTATGCTCCATTTGGAGGGTAACAGGTGTAGGTAAGTAAGTAAATTTATAAATTTACATTCCATATGAAAATATCATCATTATGACTAACTTACCATCAGCACAAGAAAGATGCGGCATTGAGCATAACCAACGTTTTAAACTAATCAAATGAGCAGTTACATGTGATGTGTTTTCACGAATCTCTTTCACTGATTTATCTTTGAAAAATTTCGTCAATGGTGTAGAAGCTGATAAGTGAAAAGATGTCGATGACATATTGATTCGTGAAGAAATTAAAAAAAATTTTATGACAAAATTGAATTTCTTTTCAATCGAAAAGAAATGAGAAAGTGATTAGCGTTTGTTTGTTTTTCTTCAAGTTTTAAAAATGAATACATAAATAGTAGATGGGGCACATGTATATTAGTCAACCAATTAAAATCAATATAGCAGCTGCACATGGTTGAAGTAGATCAACACGACTTAAATCATCACTACATACATGTCTGTCACACTACGTTAATTGCTTGAACATAACCACTTAATAGTGCAATGAGCAGACATACTTTTTTTTTTTATCTTGTTTAACATAATATTGACTTAGTGTAAGAAAAATTACTGAGTAACATGTAGTGTAAATGTTATGATCTTATCAAAGTTACTGTTAAAAGTAGTTAAGGTAAATTTATTTGCAATATGGGGTTATGGAGATTGCTGAGTTACGTGTTGAAAACACGAATGAATCAATGTTAGACCACCACTGAAAAGCTGAAAGCACTGGATGGCTGTTTCGTCCTGGTACGGGACTCATCAGGAGTGCGCATCCACGACTCCTGCACCTCGTAGGGCTCGAACCCAGGACCTTGAATCTTGCGCGCGAACGCCTAACCTCTGGAACACTGAGCCGGTCTCTAACGGTGTTAATGTCTAGCTTCATGATTTCAATAAGTAACTCAACTATCTCAACAATTACTCGTGCTTACTAGCGACCAGCTCCGTCAGTCGTGACCATTGGAGTTCAACTCTGTCAGGGTGTAGACAGTAACTGCCAAAGACAGTGTATGAGGTTGCGCAAGACCATGAATTGATCGAGGTCAGACACTAACACCGTTAGATACCGGCTCAGTGTTCCAAAAGTTAGGCGTTCCTGAGCGAGATCGAAGGTCCTGGGTTCGAACCCTAAGAGGTGCAGGAGTTGTGGATTAGCACTTTAACTGAGTCCCACACCAGGTCTAAATGGCCATCCAATGCTTTCAGATTTTAAATGGTGGTCTAACTTTGATCAATTCATGATTTCATTAGGTATATTTATTTCTATCTTCCTTATAAGAAAAAAGTTTAGTATCAGTTGTTTCATAAATTTCAGCCTAATACTTATAGGAGTGGTATCGCCTGGAAAACGATTTTCTATGTCTTCACACAAACCAACACACAGACGACCTCTGAGTGACCAGTATGCAACAAAGGCAACAGACTACATATAGTATGGTTGAAAGACCGCCGAATAGCAACTTATCCCAGCCGAAGAGGAAAATCAAAGACCAATTACCGCTAGTCCAAGATTCAGTAATATCTTTTAGACATTCCTTGATAAATGTGTTAAGAGTTCACGTAAACATATCGATTTGATATGCTTGAACTATTACGAGTTTACCTTAGTCGGAAAACGAGAGCGAGGCTCGAGGATCTGGCGACACGACATGCTACTCAAATTCGAGTGTTCCACACCCCCATTGAGTGAAAGAAGAAGACTTGATATGAGGTAGAACCCGTATTCTTCAAGTATCCAGAACGTACGAGGTCCGAGTCCAGAAGACACGGATCCCGGACTGAGGATCCCGGTCCGGGTCATAAAACGTTACAGATAATGGGTATTCATACATTTAGGTCGAATAGGAAACAGCATAGAAGTCTGTGACATTGACAGTTAAGGCGACCAATAAGAAACAACATTGAAGTACATGACAGTAATATCTAGGACGATCATAATATTGTCCAATGGGAATCGACCAATAGAATTTATACCTTCAAAATGATTTTTCATTGGATATTTGGTGAATATCCTAATAATATGTACAAAACCAGACTACATCGCACTAATATATGAAAATTAACAACCATACACGAATGAGCCAAAAATGGTCTATGAGTAGGAGACGACTGTAAATAACAAACTGTTAATAAAATAGGAACAGTAAATCATTTGTGTTAGTATTACATACCTGGCAGTCTAGTTTATTCATAATTATACATCAGTAGTCCATAAAAATTAGTTGCATAACCTCCTATTTACTTCACTATATTACGAGTAGAACCAAGTGATCAGTGAACATATGTGCAGTTCTAGTTTGGAGATTATCAGTTAGGTAAATTCACTATATCACTAAATTCTTACCGAGAAAGTCTTACTGAGAATATGATCTATATCTGGTTCATTCGTTAGATAAAACTGCAATCGTCGAATATTATTGAGGTTTCTGTTCTGATTCACTTGAATCTTGAAGATTCCCAAGTTAATACGAAATAATTGTTGGGAGCTCCTTGAGTTTAAATGAGTTTCCAGTTAATATCACTTTGTGTACAAAAACTTGTTAGGATATTCATCCAATATCCTAAGAGAATTATTGGTCAATTCCTATTGGTTAATTACTACTGGTCAATTTTATGGTCGTCCTAGATATCAATGTCACCTGCTCCAATGTTGTTTCTTATTGGTTTTCCTGACTATCAATGCCACTTCAAATGTTGCTTCTTATTGGTCGCCTTAACTGCCAATGCCACAGAATTCGATGTTGTTTCATATTCGACCTAAATATATAAATACCCATTATCTGCAACGTTTTATGACCACCACCAGGACCCGGTCCCGGATCCCTAATCCGGGATCCTGATTCTCTTCTGGATTCGGACCTCGTACTTTCTGGATGCTTGTAGAATACAGGTTCTACTTCATATCACGTCTTATTATTTTAACTAAATATGGAGGTTGTGATAATCGGATTTGAGTAGCATGTCGTGTCGCCAGATCCTCTATCCTCGCTCTCGTTTCTCGACTAAGGTGAACTCGTAATAGTTCAACCATATCAAAATGACCAGTTTACGTGCAGGCGTAACAAAACTACTTTAAGAATAATAGATAGATAATCGAAATCTGGTTAAGAGCCTGCAACTTCTCTCTTTCTTTCAGCTATATATTCAAAGGTGTCATTTAAAGAAATCATGCGAACTAGAAACCTTCAACTTGTAATTTCTGTTCCTGATAAAATCTGCATCAGGAACAAGAGTTTCATGCAAATTATATTTCACTTCATTTCATATTCTCTGTATGATTTCACAACTGATGATTTTGAACTTATCATTTCTAAATGCTTAATGAAGGTACGTTTCGCCCTGAATAAATTTGATATGTTTTAAATTTCGTGACAAAATTGGAATAAAACTCACATTTTTTCATCCTGTATCTCCTTCAAAAACATTATATTTATCAGTAAATATGTGCTTTAACACTGACCAAGTGATCTGGCTTGACGCAGCTTTAAAATCGTTGAATTAACAGCAACCAATCAAGATCGAGGTTAGCAGAACAAGCTACAGGTCACACGTGGAGAAATTCGAATGATTCACTTCTATCTGAACTTTGTGCTGACGATGTAGTGTTCAGAAGAACAATGAAAGCTCCACAACCAAAACATCCAACTCAGAGAACCAAACGCCCCCACCACCACGAAAACTAAATATGTAAAATATTACCAAAGTAGGTTTTGAGTGAGAACATACTGTTTTTGAATGCATAAATGGGTTTTAAATTTTCATATGGCTAAAGGATTCAATAAATCTTTGTATTGGGTGACAACATTAAACCGACTATGGTTTCTTTTTGTACCTCTTGGGATAAATTTTAAGAATGTGACCGTAAATATGAAGAAAATAGTGATTGATTTGAATGTTCATAAACTATGTGCACCATTTGTTCATCAGCATGCCTTTTTCCACTAAAATAATTATTCAATTGGTTGTAAATCATAGTTCTATGCGAGATCTGATTGGTTGGATTTCATGGGAATTATCTAATTTTGATTGAATATGAAATTTTACGATGTTTATGGTAATTCGTTCAAAAATATTCTGGAAATTTTTACACTAGTGTTTAATAATATATATTTTCTTAAGCTACGTCACATCAACTCATCATACTGTGAAGTCAGAATGTCAGTGTGATAACTCCGTATCAGCCAATTATTTAATTTATTCTATACAATATACGAAAAGCTTCTACAGCAGTAGGTCTCAATGCACACAAAAGGAAAAAGAAAAACTCTCCGATACAATACACTATACTCCAACCCGATCACACATGATGGTGAAGCTTTTAAAGATTTAGAAGCCTTTACATATATGAGCACTGTGGATCTGATGCAGATATGAAGGCACGGATCAGCAAAACAAGGATATCATTTCTACAATTGAACAAAATCTGGAAATCAAAACAAATGTCTTTTAGTCAACAGCAAAGTCAGTATTTTCAATACAAATGTCAAGACAATTCTACTGCATCAGGTGGAAACTTGAAGAACCAAGGAAACTATCAACCACAAGATACAGGTGTTAATTAACAGGCAACTATGCAACATACTTCGAATCCGTTGGTCATACATCATCAACAACAAACCGGAATCTAACAGAGGAAGAAATCAGTAAGAAGCGCTGGAAACAGATAGGATATACATTGAGAAAACCACAAAACTGAATCACAAGACAAGCCCTCACTTGGAATCCTTTAAGTCGAAGGAAACGAGGGAGACCAAAGAACACGTTACACCGAGAAATGAAGACAGATATGAAAAGAATGGACAACATTTGAACAGAACTAGAAAGGAAAGTGCAAAACAGAGTAGGCTGTTCGTCAGCCTATTCTCCATTAAGGGTAGCTGGCATAACTAAGTAAGAAACATAATCTATAAAAATACAATAAAATACTAGACACTGATCAGTATATTAATGATATATAAGTAGAATGTTATAGAGAGGATAAGATGTAAACTGACTTAGATAGCAACTCTAATAAAGGTACGGTAGTTTGACGTTAACTGTGTCTGTACCACACTCATCTGAGGATAAACTCCACTTTTATTTATCGTAAGTGACATTGTACCTGGTAATCAATCAGAAGAAGACGGAAATTATTATTTTCTCTATCGCAATCCATCATGGCTGCCATTTTACATTCTGTATGGTTTTTCTCTGGTTTGTCAGTATCACAGCAATGTTTGGTGTTTCATTGTGACAGAATATTATAATTTCTGCATGAATCAACAACGTGGAGTTTTTTATTCACTCCTATAGCCAATTCATCGAATCGTCAAACCTATCATTTACAAATTGTATTTGGAATGACTTAAAGTTTACGGAAATCTGTAGATAATTCATTAATCGTAATAAATTATAAAGATCAATGTCAGTTTGTAACTATTCTGTTACACATAGATCTGTCAGTAAGTAGAAATTATTTTCATCATTCTATTAGTCCATTAAACATTATACAAACTAATTTTGAAATCATGAATCGATCAATGTTATACCGCCATTAGAAACCTGAAAGTATTGGATGGCCTGGAATGAGACTCATCAGCAATGTGCATTCACAACTTCCGCTACTCACAGGATTCAAACCTAGGACCTTCAGTCTTGCGCACGAACGCATAACCTTTGTACAACTTGACTAATTATATATAACTAAAAACATGTACATTTATTTTAAAGAATAAAACAATTATGCCTTTTGCATGTTACACTCCTAATTTTAATTAACCATCAATCATTAAATGAGTATTGATTTATTTTTTTGTACTCAACTGTATCACTTACATATTTTCATTAACATTAAGAGACTTGATAAAGATAAATATTGAAACGGAATATTTGTTAATTTGACTTGTATATTGATTTTTTTTTCATGTATCAATGAGAATATTCAATGAAGAGTTTACATTAGGCTTATGAATGACGTAAGTAAAAAGTCAAGGAGCACTTCTTTAAATGAATAAAATACAAATATGGTTGACTGTTGTTAGTAGTTAATGAGTAAATATAAAATAAAAATCAATATTAGATGATTTTGTTTTCATGGTTGTTAGTGTCTTTCTTATTTAAATTGATAAACGGGCAGAAATTGTGTGTTATTGGTAAGAAGATTTATTTTCTGATACATTGCATAAGTTTTATTTGAAACCATGAATCGACCAATGTAAGACCACCATTAGAAACCTGGAAGCACTGGACGGCCGTCTCGTCCTGGTATGGGACTCTTCATCAGCAGTGCGCATCCACGACTCCTGTACCCCACAAGGTTCGAACCCAGGAACTTCGGTATTGTGCGCGAACGCCCTAACCGTTGGACCACTGAGCCGGTATCTAACGGTATTAATGTCTAACATTGATCGATTCATGGTTTCAAATAAAACTTGACAATCTTCACAACAACCCCGCAAAGACATTGTATAAGTATCTGGAATGAGATGTGGTTTGAATTATGTTTTCTGATTAGCGTTTTTTTTAAACGAGTTAGATTTTTATGTGGGATGGTGTCACCGACCCCCATGCCTAACCCTACTCCTTTATACGGGCTTGGGACCGGTAGTAGCCCCAAAGGGGCTCCAGGCGGATTTGGATTGAAATATAAAAATCACAATTTTCTTTGACTTTTGTTTCTATCGGAATGATCCCATTTTGATTGCAAATAATTTCAAGAGACGTAAATCTATGTATTGATCAATGTTTCCAATTTTTACAGTTATTTCTAATCATAGAATCTTGTATACAGTCACATAGAATTTAAGGGTACACAGTAAACATAATTCTGAAAATTGTCTTACACATTGTCGAATTCAATCAGTTGATAAAATAGAGTTATAAATTTTTTTTCTGTAAATTTGTTTAACTGTACCATGTGTAACAATTTTCCATTTTAAATTCTTGAAAATTTATCTGATCATTGATTGACCAAAAATGAACACATAGTTATTATCAAATTATAAAATATCTGAATTCTAGTAAAACAAATGATCATGCTGTCAATAAATAAAAGAAAAATGAATTGTATATTCAATCATAACATGCACAATTCATTTAAAATACAGCCAAAAAGCCTCTCTATGTTAAAACAAAAACCATTTTAGGTTAATAACGAATAAAATAGTTAACTAAAGCTTCTATGGTAAGTCCTACATGATAACATTTCATTCGCATCACGATTCCACTTCATAACCTTCCATCATCTTCGTTTTTCCTGTTCATTCTTATTGTTGGAGAGTAGTCTAATATATGGAAGCCACTAAGACGATGTATGTTAAATGATTCCTACTCCAAAAAAAAAAACAGGTATTTAAGTGTCATGAAACTAAACGAATACTTGTCATTACTGTCATGACTGTGCATTGATAGATTTCAGAACTGAGTAATCAAGCGATTAAGAAGTTAATAATTGTTTGACTGTAATAAATGAGACACTATTTCATCATTTGTAAGAAGGATGAATACGGGATCTATACAATTACAACAACTTGTATTCCTCTCTTAAGCCTAGCATTCACTAATTTCACACATCTATGGCAACGATGGAACCTAATATTTTGGATACCAAAGTTCATTTACGCTTTGCGGTTGGCTGAAAGTCAACCCTAAATATAGTTCAATTTGATATTTTGTTAGAAAGGAAGGTGTAGTCAGTCTGAAATGTATCAATCAATCTGTTTAGATTTAGTAAGTACTGGAAAATTATCACTTCCTACTTTCAGACTCCATAACCAATGAACCCTTACAGAACAATGTATTCAAATATTGAACAATAATATCAATGTATTTTTTTCTGTACCAATAAACCTCAACATTCAAATGACATAAAGTATTTCTGCTACTACCCAAACTTATTTTATGAATTACTGTTACGCTTGCACGTAAACACGTCAACTTGATATACTTGAACTATTACGAGTTTACCTAGTCGGAAAACGAGAGCGAGGATAGAGGATCCGGCGACACGACATGCTACTCAAATCCGATTATCCCAACCCCCATATTTAGTTAAAAATAATAAGAGGTGATATGAAGTAGAACCTGTATTCTACAAGCATCCAGAAAGTACGAGGTCCGAATCCAGAAGAGAATCGTGATCCCGGGATAGGGATCCGGGACCGGGTCCTGGTCCTGGTCATGGTCATAAAATGTTACAGATAATGGATATTTATACAGTTAGGTCGAATATGAAACAGCATCGAATTCTGTAGCATTGACAGTTAAGACGGCCAATAGGAAGTAACATTTGAAATGACATTGACAGTCCGGATGACCAATAAGAGACAACATTGAAGTATTTGACTTTGACAGTTAAAACAACCATAATTTTGACCAATAGAAATCGACCAATAGGATTTGACCAGTAATTCTCTTAGGGTATTGGATGAATATCCTAACAATTACATAATTTCAATATTATTTGTATCAATTAAAACAATTATAAACAATAATTCAGACTACTTTTTTTACTATAAAAAAATTAATGAACATTGATCAGTTACAATAAATTGAATCAGATCTGCTTTCTTTACTAATGGTCATACTTTGGTGTTTTCATTTATCTAAAATGAAGTGAACCCAACAACAATAAACTATAAACAAAAAACACCCCTCTTGTTTAAATTGTTTCAAACTAATAATGGCGCGAACAAAAGTGAATACATTAGTTGAAGTGATCATTGTAGAGGAGAATAACACTTCTAATGGTGCCAAATGTGTTCGGTTTACCTAGTCTTTTTAGCTTACGCAGCTAGTCAAAAATATGTATGTATGTATGTATGTATGTATGTATGTATGTATGTATGTATGTATGTATGAAGAGCCCACCTTCAAAAAATGATGTGATTTGTTTTAAATTTGGTAAGAAGTTATCATTGTTATTACCTTAGTTATTTTCCATTTTGAATAGCTAGAATATGAGTGTTGGATTCCCAATAGATCAATAGTTTGTGAGATCATTTCAGGTGACCGAAAATGTAAAGGTGAAAAGTAAAGTATATTGATCTGTTAGGAATCCAACACTCACAGACATTCCAGCTGCTCGACATAAACCCGCGAAACAACATAACTAGGGTAATAACAACAACAATTTCTTGCCGAATTCGAAAAATTACAAGATTTGTAGAAGCTGGACTCTTCAAAGTACGTTTAGAAAAAATGCGTTTTCGATTAGTGGTAAAGAGACAGAGTGTAAACAAGACAAATTTCATACCATTAAAAATGTTATTCCCCTGTCCACTGACAACCAATAATTATATGGGCTGATAATTTCCTACCCGGTTGTTCCGACTACTGACCTCTATGTATGAAAATTTTAGGGTAGGATTAGAAATATTTAAGGAATAAATCATTGGTTAACTTGATTGATGATTTCAAATGTGTAAAAACACAAACCTCCAAAACTCTGCCCCAAAATAACTTGTATTTATAAATCTTTGGCCTTTAAGAATTCATTAATTGGCTGTAATTCGAACATGGTTGTTGTAATGTGATTAGTTCAATCCAATCTAACATAGACAGTTTTGATTGGATGTCAAAATTTGCATTTTTTTTTGTTAGAATTGTATTTTAACAGAAAAATTCCCTCGAATGATTCCAATTCTCTCAAGCTCCGTTAGATTTGTTTAAATGCCTTGATGTAAATGAACATTGAAATTAAAATTGTGAATCAATTTTCTAATTGATCACGTTAAAAATCGATTCAAATTTTACAGTTTTTTGTAGATTAATTTCGTCAATTATCCTAACTGAAGAAGATGGATAGATATTGTATATGAAGTGAAAGACCATTGTATGTTAAGTGAATGACTATTCAAAGGAAATTAGTATAAATTATTAACTAACTGTCAGTTATAATGATAAGTTTATTGTTTGTAGATATGAATTTTTCAATATCAATAGTTATTTATTGTACCTAAAAAACGGGATAACTTGAAACATGGCAATGAGAAAAATTATTCTCCGTTGAATTGTTTAAATGAATAAAATTTAAACTGACACAATGTTCAATAAACACAACATCACAAATATTTCTTATTTTCAGTTAGAGCTTAGGAGATTTGTGTTTTTTCTATACATTTGAAATCATCAATTAATCATTATTAGACCACCATTAGAAATCTAGAAGCACTAGACGGCCGTTTCGTCCTGGTATGGCACTCATCAGCAGTGCGCATCCACGACTCCTGCACCTCGCAGGATTCGAACCCGGGACCTTCGGTATTGTGCGCGAACGCCTAACCATTGGACCACTGGGCCGGCATCCAACGGTGTTAATGTCTAACTCTGATTGATCTAGGGATTTTGCGCGACCTCACCCATTTGTCTTTGGTAGTTACTGCCTACACCCGACAGCGTTGAACTCCTGCGAGGTGCAGGAGTCGTGGATGCGCACTGCTGATGAGTCCCATAACAGGACGAAACGGCCGTCCAATGCATCCAGGTTTCCAATGGTGGACTAACAATGATTGATTGTGTAAAAAAATATTTCTTAATCAAAATATAAATAGGTCTAACTTCAATTAATAGACTTAACAAAAGTAAGG
>OX103974.1:23036094-23056027 GCA_944470395.2 Schistosoma turkestanicum
CATTCTGTTGTTCACATTTATTTGTCAGATGAAATGAATCCCTGATATTTATAGAGCTGGTTAACATAGACTCATTTTGTAAACAAGTTTTGCTATTTTCCGTTTTTCGTAATTTCCCTTCATTTGTACAATCACTGTTATCGACTGCTTCGTTATGTCATGTTGATTACCGCTCTCGAATTCATCACTGTCGTATTGGAATTCCATCGATTCTCTAACACGTTATTTTTTTTTACAAAGAAACAGGATTTGTAATCAAAAATCGATAAATTAATTAAAATTTCCTCTATGCCACTGACTGATTTATTAATTTGAACAAAAACATAAAAACTAAATGATCATTCAGCTACAATGAATACCTTATGAAATATGTAAAAATTCAATAGTCACTTTTAATAAAGTTCATAAATCTGTGTCTGAAATTTATACGTTCGTAATTAAAGAGCACATGCTAAGATTTAGCGACTGGAAGTAACAATCTATAATATTAGTCAAAATAGCAATCCAATAAATGTGTAATTTTTATAGAGCCCATGAAGTTTGGACGCAAGTTTAACCCCTGTTACAACTTTTATTATTATTATTGTTTCAAACATGGTCTTAATCTTTTTCATAGATATCCAATCAACAATTAAATCTGGATTTCGATCTACTTGCTAATTATCGACCATCGATAATTTTAACATTACCACTATTTTCACAGCATACATTACGGATTGATTTCAGTTTAATAACTACTGAAAACCAGGAAGTATTGAACAACTGTTTTGTCTTAATATGAGACTAATGAGTAGTGTGCATTCGTGATAAAACGATACGTTGAACCATGGAACTTAGGATTTTGAGATGAGTGTTTAAAATTCAGACTGTTGAGTGGAGATTCACTGGTACACATACCCTACTTCAATCTATTCCTGAAATTACATTACTGTCTTGCATTGGGCAACTACCTAACATTAGACATGATTGAGTTGTATTGAACTCCATCAATGAACTTTATAAATAATGCAAGAATGAGGATATGAGTGTTACGAGATAAGAAACACTGATAAGCCAACATTGATCACAGTTCACTAACTGGTAAATAACAAACCTCTACATATAATAATAAATATTAAACTTGTTAAACAAAGTAATATTCACTACTGATGTACAAAACATTAAGTACTGTGTCTGAGTTTTAATGAGAAAGCACCAGCACTTAGATGCACATATATCCAGCTGACTTGCAGTGTAGATTCCACCGCTAACCAATGTATAGAAATATAATTGGCATTTGAAAATGTTGTTCTGAATGAATAGTATTTTTAAAAACTGTTAGGATTTAAAATTTCAAGTTATATTATACTTACTTACTTACTTACTTACTTACTTACTTACTTACTTACTTACTTACTTACTTACTTACTTACTTACTTACTTACTTACTTACTTACTTACTTACTTACTTACTTACTTACTTACTTACTTACTTACTTACTTACTTACTTACTTACTTACTTACTTACTTACTTACTTACTTACTTACTTACTTACTTACTTACTTACTTACTTACTTTACTTACTTACTTACTTACACACCTTACTTACTTACTTACTTACTTACTTACTTACTTACTTACTTACTTACTTACTTACTTACTTACTTACTTACTTACTTACTTACTTACTTACTTACTTACTTACTTACTTACTTACTTACACACCTTACTTACTTACTTACTTACTTACTTACTTACTTACTTACTTACTTACTTACTTACTTACACACCTTACTTACTTACTTACTTACTTACTTACTTACTTACTTACTTACTTACTTACTTAC
The DNA here is from genome assembly GCA_944470395.2 of Schistosoma turkestanicum. Classification (NCBI taxonomy): domain Eukaryota; kingdom Metazoa; phylum Platyhelminthes; class Trematoda; order Strigeidida; family Schistosomatidae; genus Schistosoma; species Schistosoma turkestanicum. Next base: position 23,037,923 of record OX103974.1, read on the forward strand.
TTACTTACTTACTTACTTACTTACTTACTTACTTACTTACACACCTTACTTACTTACTTACTTACTTACTTACTTACTTACTTACTTACTTACTTACTTACTTACTTACTTACTTACTTACTTACTTACTTACTTACTTACTTACTTACTTACTTACTTACTTACTTACTTACTTACTTACTTACTTACTTACTTACTTACTTACTTACTTACTTACTTACTTACTTACTTACACACCTTACTTACTTACTTACTTACTTACTTACTTACTTACTTACTTACTTACTTACTTACTTACTTACTTACTTACTTACTTACTTACTTACTTACTTACTTACTTACACACCTTACTTACTTACTTACTTACTTACTTACTTACTTACTTACTTACTTACTTACTTACACACCTTACTTACTTACTTACTTACTTACTTACTTACTTACTTACTTACTTAACTTACTTACTTACTTACTTACTTACTTACTTACTTACTTACTTACTTACTTACTTACTTACTTACTTACTTACTTACTTACTTACTTACTTACTTACTTACTTACTTACTTACTTACTTACTTACTTACTTACGTACTTACTTACTTACTTACTTACTTACTTACTTACTTACTTACTTACTTACTTACTTACTTACTTACTTACTTACTTACTTACTTACTTACTTACTTACTTACTTACTTACTTACTTACTTACTTACTTACTTACTTACTTACTTACTTACTTACTTACTTACTTACTTACTTACTTACTTACTTACTTACTTACTTACTTACTTACTTACTTACTTACTTACTTACTTACTTACTTACTTACTTACTTACTTACTTACTTACTTACTTACTTACTTACTTACTTACTTACTTACTTACTTACTTACTTACTTTACTTATGCCTGCTAACCCCGATTGAGCATAGGCCACTGACCAATATTCTCTAACCAACTCTGTCCTGGGCTTCCCTTTCCAATTCTGTCCAATTTTTGTTCATTCTTCTCATGTCTTTCTCTATTTCTTGGCGTAATGTGTTCCTTGGCCTTCCTCTTTTCCTTTTGCCTTGAGGGTTCCAAGTTAGGGCTTGTCTTGTGACGCAGTTCGGTGGTTTTCTCAATGTGTGTCCTATCCACTTCCAGCGGTTTTTCTTAATTTCTTCTTCCGCTGGAATCTGGTTAGTTCTTTCCCACAGTACGTTGTTGCTGATCGCGTCTGGCCAACGCTAACCAGAAGAAATATTATACTTACTGCATACATTTGCGTCACTATGACATGGTTTCTAACTAGATCACCTAAGGTTTCCAGTCACAGATTACGGTTATCTCGTTTATTATTTTTAAGAAATGTATTGAATTCGTGAAATTATTAGTAGGTCACCATTATTTGATTATAGATGTATTTACGATCTGTTGATGAATATAAGAAAGCGAATAATTATAAAAATATTTAGGAAGAATCTGTTAATAAAGTTAGAACCACGAAAGACATCATTCACAAGATACAAGTGTTTATTAAACGTTATCTATACAAGATACTTCGAATCTGTCGGCCAGACACTATCAGCAACAATCTACTGCAGGAGAGAACAAACCAGATTCCAGCAGAGAAAGAAATCAGAAATGAGCGCTAGATGTGGATAGGACACACATTGAGAAAACCACCGAACTGCGTGCGTCACAAGACAAGCCCTATCCCGGAATCCTTAATGCCAAAAGAAAAGCGGACGACCAAAAAACACATTACGCTGAGAAACAGAGACAGACATGAGAAGAATGAACAACAGTTGGATAGACCTAAGAAGGAAGACCCAGGACTGAGTGGGTTGGAGAATGCTGTTCAATGGCCTATGCTCCATTGGGGTTAACAGGCATACGTAAAGTACGTGTATATAAAATTGTTACATCGGAAAACTGATAATACATACTCCGATTAACCTTATAGGATTGAATACAAGTAGAGAAAGAAAAGGTGATCAAGTTTTATCAAATGAACTAAAGTTTCTTGATAAAGTGCTTTGGTTAACTTACAAATTTTCTAGAATGTACAAAGTAAATCAATTTTTTTTCAATACTACTTTAAAATAATAAGAAATAATGATCAATAGATGACATATTAAAATAAAAGAAACTTAAAAAATATAAATATGAACCATTTCTGGGATGATGACCTACTTTATACACTGAAATAAAGTGCTTAATTTTTAATCAGTTTTTTTAACAGGTTGATTGTGTTCTTTGAAAGGTTTTCGAATTCAGGGGTTATGTTTAATCATTAAAAAATTCCTTTGTTGTATAATGGTGAAATAACTTTTCATATAAGTGACCATATATATACTATTGATTTTCTGTTCTCCTTTCTGGATTGCAAGCTAGAAGATTTCTACAACCTTGGAAGTCAAAGTCTAGCGTTCGTCAATTAAACGTATCATATGTACAGATCAACAATCTAGAGAGAATCGATTCTAAATTTTGTCATACTTACTGGATATTTCGTAAAAGTTTAAGGAATCTCAAATGTTATTGTAAATATATTCTTGACTTTGAGATGATTTCATCCAATTCGATCCAATTTATAGTCTTTTAACAGCGAATTTATGTATATTCGTGGTTAAGAAAGTCAACTAAAAACTTCCATTGTACCCCTATGTCTAATCAAATCGAATTGCATTTAATCCTATCATTATGAGTTGGTTATATAACGATCAGTTAAAAGTTTAAAATTCAATGAGCAGTTGGTAAACTATATCATTCTTTTCTAGATAACAATAAACGTCAAAACACTGTTTATTATTCATTGAAAATTATTTCCCCCATTGAAGACGGTTGCGTAATATCAGTAACTAATTGAAGTGAGATATGTTTAACTAGTGAGTCGATACTCAGTGGTATAAACATCAGGCACAAATATTTAAATCCAAAGTTCTTAGACTCGATGCATTATGATATCACGAATGCACATACTCATCAATCCCATATTCATATAAAACAGTTGTCCTCAATGGTTGTTTAACTAAAATTAGTCCGTGATGCAAATGTGAATTTCAGCAGTCTTTCCAAATCCCTTAATGTAATAATCATTTTTAAAAATGCCTATCTCATCATTGTGACTCATATAATTCATTCTTAAAGATATTTTTCCTAATCATAATGATAATATTTGATTTTGATCATAGGGTTGTGGAGATTGTTCACTTACTTTGAAATAAAAAAAACTTTGAAATCAGGTATTGTGAAATCATCAATCAATCATTGTTAGACAACGATTAGAAACATGGAAGCACTGGACGGCCGTTTCGTCTTGGTATGAGACTCATCAGCAACCCATATCCACAACTTACGCTCTCGAGAATCTAACTCAGGACTTTCGATCTTGCACACGGACACTTAACCTCTAGGTCATTGAGAAGCATCCAACGATACTAATTACTAACTTCAATCAATCCATGCTCTTGTGAAACGTGATCTGTGGTCTTTGGTGAGCACTGCTTCACATCTAGAACACGGTTGAACTCTGCTGATTCACAACTTCTAACTACAACTCAGAGAAACTTCCTTACGAGGTTAGTCACTTGTGAGCACCTGATAGAGGCGTCATGACCAATGGAGTTCAACTGTGTTTGAATGTGAAACAGTGCTCACCGAAGATAGTGGATAAGGTTGAGCCAATACCTTCGACTGATCACAGTCAGTCACTAACACCGTTGGTTTAGATGAATTAGTACGAGAACAAGACAGATACAAGTTGGATTCAAAGAATAACACAAAACTATAAATGAAAATTTGTTTTTGCATCAAACATTGAATTCATCATTCCTTAATCACTGATCCACAACTCATTAAAACAATATCATTGTGCACAATTAAATGTCTGGATAGTGAATAAATTTAATTGCATTAAACAAGCATTAATTAATATTAATGAAGAAATAATGTGACGTAAATCTACATCATTGACCTTGAAAAAGTGATAATTCACTGTAATCTAGTACAGAATAGTTCAAAAACAAAAGAATGTTTATTTTGTCTAGATTATTGAATATTTGTAATACAAAAATTACAGATTGACACCTTATTAAGATAATTTTTGGAAAACCGGGAAGCGTTGGCCGGTTATTTGATTCAAGCATTGAAATCTACACCAGGGTAAGTTCATTACATCAACAGGAATTGAATTAATTGTTGGGGAAGTTAGATCCCCAGAACTCGCTTGATAAATGTCCTAATTTTGGATTTCACGTTTGCGAGCATGGTCTGATTAGTTGACCCTAAAGTCATATTTCTTACGTGGAAAATCCTTGGCTGTGATTGGCTGCTGAGTATTTTAGTGTGCTTTTTTCGTAACTGTCTCAAGGACGTTTCTATGATGTATAAATAAACGAGATTTATTTGCTTGATTGTATTGTGCCTTCTGGGTGTTTGTAGAATATACTTTCTACGCTACATCAAGACTTTTCATTAGTCAGCAGATCAGGGTAGCCTACCTGAACGCTGGTTCATTGTCTCGTTCTCATTTATCGACTAAGGTGAACCCGTAATAGCTTCAAGCCTACCTAGTGACGAACCTAACACTCATAATTTGACTATTTCATATTGACTTATTTTGTGCCAAAAGTTACATTTTACATTATTCATGATGAACAAAAATGAATTCACTTACAAATAATTAGCAAGATTTATTCATATTAATTTTGTAAATTACAACAGACATTCCATTCAAGTTTCCAAAGCTTCAACATTATGCATCAGAATTGAATTCAGACAATCATCTTGAATCTTCCATTGATAGTGATAATTTGACGTCATTAAGTCGGTATACATTTTTTTCTATCTCAAATTTAGTCAATTTGACTGTTCTGAATTTGCTTGTTCAGTTGTCTTAATGTGTGACAGACATTGTGTTCTGTGTGCAATTTTAAACTAACTAGGATAGCAAGCATTCTTTCGTTATCAAAACTTTCTCTTCATATATTACATCGACATACGTACAACTGCCAACACAAAATGTGTGTACACATTTTTTTTCAACCATACAGTGAATAAAAAAATGATTTTAACATGACTCTTGGTAGCTCAAAACTAAAGCTAATCACTATAGTTTGTAAACACAATCTGGTTTCAGTCTAACAGAAAATTCAATAAAGAAATCTTAACATTTATTTTAAGATCTATCACATTGTTTAAAATTTTTGGTTGGTTCAGGTGTAAAGCGCAATTTCATTTTGGACATCGCCGCAAAATTGGCTGGCTAGGCATTTTCTATAGGAAAAAAATGGGTCACAATGTTTTTAATAACTTTTGATAGGAGTAATATTTTTCGATGGGATTTGTTTTATTTAACTTCTCTAATCATTATCTATCGAATGGTATATAAACTGTTTGTGCGTTCTGACATTTGTGTTTCGTGACCTGCCCATGCTCTTACACGCCACGTATTATAGGGATACCACCCCTAACTCAGACCTCATATGGTCGAAAAATGAAAATTTCGGAAATGCAAAAAAATTATTGCCCGACATGTGAGACAAAGGCTAATAGAAGTGTTTGGGCCTATTTGCATCAAGCTGGGCTGCCTATTCTACTATCTTACGCCATATATGTGTACACTATATGCTGTACTGCTATGTAGAGCTGAAGGTCTATTTTAAGATCTATCAGATTGTTTAAAATCTATTTGAATAAAATATTTATAAATGTTACTTATTGGTCAAGTGGTATTTGGTTGGTATCATCTGAAAAGAAAACTACCTTGAATATCTCTTTCAAGAATGGTTTCATTGTAATTCTTTCATAAATTTCAAAATTCGGATCGAAAGTATATTTATTATTGTATATTTTACTAAAAATTGTGACTGTCAATATTCAATATAATTCGTAAACTTCGTATACTGGTTATCCTGATTACCATTACTAGATTTCTTCCGACGGTGTATGAATCCGAAGACGACTACGAAGCGTTGATTACGTTTACTGTCGCATTACACACCGATCACAAAACCACCAGCATGCACAGAGGAAGCGAAAACGATATCAGAGTGTCAAAAAGCGAGAGAGCCGTTCAGCCTGCCAGTGAATAGGACTAACATTTACACATATATGCATAGTGTTGGAGATGTCAGATCCCCAGAAATCGCTTGATAAATGGCTTTATTTTGGATTTATATCATGGACCGATCAGTTGACCTTCAGATCACATTTCTCACCAGGAGAATCCTTGGCTATGATTGGCTACTTTGTCATTTTAGTGTGCTGTTTTATGACTCTCTCAAGGACGTCTCTATGGTGTATAAATAAACGCAATTTGTGTGCTTGGATTCATTGTGTGCTGGCTGGGAGTTTTTAGAATACACTTTCTACGCTGTATCAAGACTTCTTGTTAGTACATTGGGTCAGCGGATCAGAATAGCCTACGTGGACGTTGGTTCATTGTTTTGTCCTCGTTATTCGACTAAGGTGAACCAGTAATAGTTTTAAGTATACCTAGAAACCAGTGTAACCATTGGAGACGAGAATGGGATTTTGCAAACGAGTTGGTGACTAATTATGGATGCAGCTAAATTAGAAAAATTGTTTACACAACAGGTGAAGTTGATGGAGCTGCTTACTCAGACGCACACCTCTTCTCAAATCTCATCTACACCGACAATTTCTCAGTCAGTCGATTGTATGACCAGTGGTATTTACGAGTTTCTTTATGTTCCTGACGCCAAGATTACATTTGATACTTGGTTCAGGCGTTATGAAGATCTCTTCAAAGTTGGTTTCGCTGACAGAGATGATTCCTGGAAGCTGCGTCTTCTCCTTCGAAAATTTGGTCCGTCAGAACTGGACAAGTTTTGCAACTTCATTCTAACACAGAACCCACGTGACCGTTCATTCGATGCTACTGTTCATTCTCTGAGCAAACATTTTGGTGATCAGCACTCTCTTTTGAATACTTGTTACCGCTGCTTAAAACTGGTCATGAATGAGCCTGATAACTTTATGACCCATGCTGACATTGTCAACACTGAGTGCAAACGGTTCAAACTCAGACCCCTCACTAATGACCAATTCAAATGCATTCTTCAATCACCAAAATGAATGAGTCATCGTATAAAGAGGCTAACATTAAAGCGAGTAGGATGAATATGTGTGCAGGCGGTAAGTAGTGCTTAGTCATATCTGCACATACAAACTTGACAATAATAACAGCACAATGATACAGAAAAATTACTGCTACACAATTGACTGTGTGTTTAAATAAGTAATTCAAAATGGCTTAACCAAACTAAATATATACAAACTCAAACTTATATGAGCCGCTATAATCTGTTTTAGTTGAACAACTATTTTAAAATCATTATACGGTTGTGAAGATTGTTGAGTTTCATTGAAGTCATCAATAGATCAATGTCAGATCACCATTAGAAAACTGGAAGCACTGGACAACCGTTTCGCCCTGATATAGAACTCGTCAGCAGTGCGCAACCACGACTCCCACATGCGGAAATCGAACTTAAGACCTTTCATAGATTTATGACTTCGATGAAACTCAATACTCTTCACAACCCTAAAACGACAATTATCATGTGCTCACTAGTGAATACATCCCTGAGAAAATTCTTCGAGTTCAAGTGAGAAGTCCTGACGGATGGAGTCCTATCCGTATCAGATGTGAGGCAATTACCTACCGAAGAAAATGGATGAGGTAATTCAATATCATTTATTGATTTAAGTTAGATATCAACAGCATTGGATACCAGCCCAGTTCTTTAAAACGTAAGCACTCACGCGTTAGGCCGTAGGTTTTGGGTTCGATTCTGAGGTGCGGGAGTCGTGAATGAGTACTTCTGACCAGTCCCACATTAGGAAGAAACAACCGTTTCTAATGATGGTCTAATATTGATTGATTTATGATTTCGATTAAATTATTTTGAAATGTTATTATATGAAAATTCTGAATATCGCTATTTCTCATAATATTGTAACACTTACGTTTTGCGTTCTTATTCAGTTATTAATTTAACTCTTGGATAGTTAATTCAACATCGGATGAATATCAAAACCATAAAGTAAGATTTACTAACAAAAACTAAATAACTATACTTACAATTCACGTGTTGTAAGATTAATTTAGGCAGAGGTGTATGGGCGATGATATTGAATTAGGTTAGTAGTTCATTTACTCACAACAACCAACCCATACTAGTTACTCGATCATGGCATGATATTAAGACATTATTTCACCAAAAATATTACCTTCATCTATGTTAAACGAAATGAAGGGGAGTATGTCAGTGATGGCAATTTCATATGGAACTTATCAAAAGTATTATAAATATTACTGTATCAACTAAGCCTAAATGAACGAATGTTATTGATTGCTATCATTATTTTCCTTAAGTAAAGATTACTAAGTCGTCGGATGACGTTTTTCAGATCGTCTTACGTACGCTGCCCTGTACACATCACTCAGCACACAACATAGATTCAACCTAAACAGAAAATGTACTTAAGACTAAACATTACCGCGAAATTTCCTCTAGCCTTTTTCAATAGGCTATAATTTCTTAATTTGTGACTACTTTTCCCTGAGATTATTTTTTGTCGAGTTTTATTCATTGAAATCGATTAAGTTTAAACAAACTACATATATTATTTCAAATCCTTGGTTTCTTCAATATCAGACATTAAATATCAATTCAGCTTTTGTTTTTATTTAAAAAAATAACTAGGTCTAATTAAATATCAGTTTTTTCAATCTACATTGTTAAATAATCGGATGATATTTATTTGTGATAAATAATATTTAATGATAAAATAAACGAAATGCGAAAGTTTTCGGCGCTTAAAAAGTTATTCCTTTTTCGTTTCATCTGGTTTTAGTTTAGTGTTTTTTTCTTCAATGATACAAACAATGTTGTTTTACTCGTCTGTATGTCTATTTGTTAAAATTTTAAAAACTCAAGGTCGAATGTTCGATGTTGATAAAATGTAATACAGTACAATTTTGTCTTGAGCGAAAAAAACCAAAAAAAATAACATGAAAATCTTTAACAGTTTAACAAAAGAAAATAATCAGCTAATAATATCAAAGAATGAATAAAATTTCAAAAAGTTTGTGAAAATTGTTAACTTTAGTTAAACAACCATTGAAAATTCGAAAAAAAAGCGGGATTGTTAATTCGTACAAGTAAAAGTGATTCATTTTACAATCTCACTGGGATATTCAAGTGAAAGCTGGCCTTGAATAAAACATAAGAACTTCTAGGCAGTTTGGTAAGTAAAAAGGTCAACCGTAAATCTCAGATCTTCTTGTGAAGGATAAAAAACGAGCAACAATTACACTGAATATATAAAATCATCTAGGTTTGCTATCATATAATCCTATAGCCTCCCAAAAATGTATAAAATAGATGTTTCACTCTAACATAAAATGAATAAGAACATTCACCATACAATGAAAATGTTAAACACTTGAGGAAAATCGTAAAATCAATCGAAAGTCAGATAAAATAATGTAACACTATTCATTTGACGTTAGTGTATATTGAAAAAGAATGGAATCTTAAAAATTTTATGATATGTGGTGTCCCCAGATTTGAACGTGATACTTACTAACCTCCCTAATTGGCTCTTTAGCGAGAAAACAAGAGTGGGAAAGAAAGTGTATTTAGCTACCGAATTATTTGCGTAATTACTCATTGATAAATACATTCCTCCCCTTAGAGAATGAATCTATTTCCTGACCAATGATATAGGTTCGTTCTTTAAGATACTTCTAAGTGTCATCAAGTGACTTTCTCGTAAGACTACGTCTGACTTCTTCGACAGAGACAACCTGCTTCCTAGTCGATGATATTAAGAACATCAACTTGACTATTAGTATCTCAAAACATTATCTAGCGTTACTAAAGCTGCAGTGATACGAGTTTTTTTCGAAGCTGAGTAACATTGAACAAGAAGAGAAATCTTAATCATTTTCTGTCCTTAACTTACACCAAAATGCAGTTGACAATAAATTAAGGAAAATACTTTACCATCTAAATTCATTAAGTGAAACCTGTAACCAAAACGCAAAGATGACAAAACAACCTCACCAATGAATATAACATAAAATTCAAGGAGGATTCTCCATCAGGGACATTAGAATTCGACTGTCAAAATCTCTGTGAAAGAGCTACTTGACTGAGACATTTCTATCAACATCAGAATTAGGTGAGATCAAGGATATACTTTTGCTTTCTGACACTTCACAGTGTTTATAAGTGTGAAATAGGTTATTTTGGTCAAACAAAATGTGTTCTTTCCAACTATACCTTTGAGAGCTACTGTGCATGGTCGTCTAAAGACGAATTTGAGATGAATAATACAGATTATTTTAGCCAACAGTGAACTTAAAAATCATCTATAAAGTCAAATGAAAATAAAATACAGATGAGATACTTACGCTCACTAGAAATTCTAGCATTCCATCGATTCACTCATGTTCGCTGCTTTTATAAGTAGTACATTTAATCCTAAATCTTACTATGAAGCTAATCTCATCACTAATTTTATTTTTAACAGTATTAATTAATAATACCTGTTAACCTGATACACAGCAATGGTAAGTGATATTGACAAAAAGGAATTTTCTTAACCTAAATTATCTAGATTTCCTTAGTGATTCAATATGCTTCTTCCTCAATCAATTGAAAATTGTGCTACGTATTCCAGAGTGACAATGTTAAGAAATGAGTTAAGTCTGTCACCAGAACGGCTAATACACAATTCAACCTTTGGCATTAGGATAAGTAGAGCCAACTGCCGGATCAACAATCAAAAGCCAAGGGAAAACAGAAGAAATCCTTACTGTACTCAGTGTCAAAGTGTACAGGGAAACCGTGTGTACTCATAATTTTTTGTATAGAGTGAAAACACTGAAATCATCCGATCACCTTATGCTACACCAACACTATAGAAGTTCTATCGAGTTGTAACTGAACGGAAAAGTTTCTGTTTCTTGAAAGCCTTTGAAGGCTTCTGGGCGCCATTTTAACAAAATATGACTATCTGATATGATATTTTGGTAAGGTTTCCCAATTAAAAATTGCTTTCTTTAACATTATTCTGTAAGATACATAATTCTCATTTTCATCAAATTCATAAAATAAAGAACTGATTCTTATGCTTGGTTAAAAAAAATTTTCTACACGTTTATGTTTAGCTTTTTTTTCAGAGAACATTTGTAGCTCAGCTGAATGATTGTGATAGAGTTTTATTCACTGAGCTAGATGTTCTGTTTGAGAAGCTTTCACTGTTTGTCTGGATAATGTTGAAATACTGTATAGAGGGAGCGCAAAGAACACTAGGGATTTTCTAGAAGCTTGACAATCAACAAACACATAGACATTGATCCAATTTATCAACCAAAAATCATAGGCAAACAATCAAAATAAAAGTTCAGACAACAAAAGGTTTAAAGTCCCTGACAATCAATCAAGATCGATGTCAACAGGACAAGCTACAAGTCATCCGTAGAGAAATTCAAGCATACTTCACTACTACTGTAGTGCCTCCACATAAACTTGAGTTGGCTCTTAGCCTTCTCCAATTCGCTTCGCCCATTCGTTCGCATTGTAACCCATGGAGTTGGCTCAAAAGCCTTCTCCAGTTCACGTCGCGCCATTCGTTTTATTCACTGCTTCTCCGCTTCGCTTTGTGGTGTGTCCCGAATAAACGTATACATCACTACGAATTCCTCTTCTGATTTATAAACCGTCAGACGCTATTTGGCAACGATTGTCTGAACGAGTTAATTACCGAGCTTAAGAACACGCGGTAAATCGACACACTACAAATGGTGAGCCCGACGTAATCCTAACGTACTCATCACAAAGCTGCCCGACGTTCTCAGGATGTTTCCTGATGCTGACGAAAAATCGAACGCTTCCAAAAATTGGTAATTTCGACGTAGAATCGAACACAATCACCGATTAGTAATCCCGAAAACTACGACCACGAATCGAACGCGTCCACAATATTACTGACATTAACTATTTCGATACGAATTACTATTGTGGATTATTATCATTATCATATTCTTATTGCATGACAATTATTTCATAAACATTATTTTACTTCTTTCGATACCACGAACGACGTTCATGATTATGGTGAGTTCGTTCCATTTATTTTGCCGTATCGCATTATTATGTTTCGAATCGCTGATCAAAGCAATGGCTCAACGACAATTATCGTCCATTAATATTTCCGTGGCTATATGATTATCGCATTGGAGATATCCTCTATGTACTCATCAGATGCTCGTACTCGAAAATCTTGCAGCCTGTTAAGTAAATTGGTGGTATGATCTTACGCACATGCACACGAAGCAGCAGTTCAAGCAGTCGAGCTAACCTCTTGCACGCTGATATTAGCATGTTTTTCGACTACCCCAACGCTGGCAACGGTTTGCAACGCTATCATACACATAAGTTTGGAGTCATATACTCAATGGTAGTAACTTATGTTCTCGATATGCACTTAATGTCCATGCATCGCATCTGTACGCAGCTTTATTCTTCAAATTTTTTCCACGATAATCTCGACCGAAATTTCTTCACCTATCTGCAGCCACTCGATTTATCGATGAGCTTTACCGTAATGTCTATACGATTATCGAATTCCGTCTTAACTGTCATGCCTAAACGATAATAAATATTTTGCAGCATTTGTATTACATTTTCGTATCGTACACCTGCTCCTAAAGTATTCTATTCGAAATCGATTAATTTTGGTAATAACCGCTTACCATATATTTTTGATCTTCTGTTACTATGCGACCCTACGCACGTACTTGGACAAGGTAACTTTTATTTTCGTAACTTATGATGTTTTCCGACGATTTTGATTTTTTTTCGCAAACACAGACACTTTCGCATCCTTGTTTGCTGGAAGGGGGCTATTGTAGTGCCTCCATATAAACTTAAGTTGGCTCAAAAGCCTTCTCCAGTTCACCGAGCTTAAGAACCCGCGGTAAATCGACACACTACACTACCTAAGGTTTGTTCTGATAATGTTGTTTAAAGGGCCAATCAAAGCTCTACAACCAAAACATCCAACTCAGAGAATGCAAATCCATCATAGAGTTTTCTTTAAATTTACCAAGATTTAATTGAAGTACAATAATTCTTTTGTTTCAATTTGCTACTTTAACCAAAAATAAAATAATCATAATAATAAACTGCTTTTACATTGACCAACAGTGAGCACCACTATTCACTGACCAATCATTTCACAGTATTGTGACAATGTGAAATTTTTTTCATACATATATTCATATGTATATATATATTTGTGCTTAACACTAACCTATCTAAATATTATACTATGTCTGTTAGAGTCAGTAATAATCTATCACCATTTTATGTTGAATTAGCTAAAACCAATCTGTCAGAGAATCCAGCACATATTCAAGCCCATTTGACTGCTTTCAAACGATGGTTAAGCTCATGTCCACATTTAATCATACCACAAGGTAAGTAGATGATTAAAAAAAATTTCAATTAGAAATTATTCGTAATTTAATATTAATCTTATAAATACTAATATTCATTATAATAATAGAAATATCTGTAACTGGATGTGAAAAAATAAACTTTAGGTTATCGTATATTGCAAGATATTTGTTATTGAATTTGTTCATTCTTGTCCATTCTTGTTTTACTTTGTTGTATATGTGCTTTTAGAGTTAACGTTATTCTCGTCAGGTTTTTCAGGGGCGGAACTTCTACCAGGAGGAGCTGTTACTGACCTAGAATATGCTGACGACATAGTTCTATTTGGTGAAGAGGCTGACAAAATATAGTCTTCTGACTACCATAAGCAACAATACGACCATGTTCTGGATGCGGTTTTCCCCATCGAAACGGGTTGAGTCGGCACCTGAACTAGTGATAAGGAGTGAGGTAGTTGAGGGTGTCGACGGCTTCATTTATCTGGGGAGTTTCATCAGTGCTGATGGCCTGGTGACTGACGAAATCTCAGCACGGATACAGAAGGCCCGATCAGCTTTTGCCAACCTGCGTCACTAATGGCGTAGGCGAGATATCCTTTTGCTGACTAAAGGACAAGTGTACTGAGCATCAGTTCGCTCCGTTCTCCTATATGGATCCGAAACATGGCCGGTAAGAGTAGAAGATATTCGTAGGTTACTAGTATTCTATCATAGATTTCTTAGAAGCATTGCTCGTGTATCGTTGGACACCAGAGTAACCAATGCTGTTGTTAGGAAACGGGTGCTAGGTAAGGATATCAGATCAATAGATCAAATATTGAAACTTCATCAGTTGATTTGGTTGGGACATGTGTTACGAATGCCTAACCATCAACTGCCTCGACGTGCTTTGTTTAGCGGTGTAGGAGTAAGTTGGAAGAAAGTTAGGGCGGCCAGACCAAAACATGGCAAAAATCCATGAAGTCACTGACAAGTGGACTGCGTCATGTTGGTAGATGTAGGCTACCTGATTGGGGTCCGCGAGACGAAATTCACCGATGGTTAGTGACGTTGAATGACATGGCTTAAAATCGTTTGAAATGGCGCAGAAGCATCCACTCTTTGTGTTCTCTCAATTCCTAATCTTCTGGATTCTCCAAACCCTCTAGTTTTGACTTTCTAAACTTTTCTCACTGAATCATACTTCTTGATTAATATCTTCGAACCCTAATCTTCTCCATTACCAGTAGCACTTTTACTATCTCTATCATTATGGGATTTGATTTGACGATTGTGCCTCTGTGCTAATGTGGTATGGGAGGCAACCTGAACTGATGAACTTACGTACGAAGTTCTACGTTGCAACTAACTGACTCATAAACAAAAAAGCACATTGTGAAGTGAGATTGTTTGAAACTCTGATCGGTTTTCCATCACTGAATCTTAAGTATTCAAATTTATCTGGTAGTGAAAACCGATGTTTTTAAAGTGAAGATTTTCAACCCTTTTTTTGAATTATCATTGAATATTATCAGTAATATGGGATTATTTTAAATTTTGATAATTACTGTGTAATGAATTGAATAACAAGTTAGTTACATTGTTGATTAAGGATTGTCGAGCTAATTTGACAAAGTTAAACATTAATTCCATTCATGGTTAGAATTGACTACTAGAAAAAATTTATTGGTCATAAGTAAAAATGAAATCCACTAGTCTTTTTAAGATTGAATTGCTTACATGCTTACCTACACCTGTTACCCCACATGGAGCAGATGCCACCGACCAGCATCCTCCAACTTACTCTGTCTTCGGCTTCCCTTTCTAGTTCTAACCAATCGCTGTTCGTTCTTCTGATTTCTGCCTCCGATCCTCGGTGTAATATGTTCCTTGGCCTTCCTCTTTTCCTTTGACCTGAGGGTTCCAAGCGAGGGGTCGCCCTGTGACTCAGTTGAGTGTTATCCATATATGTCCCATCCCCTTCCCGCGCTTCTTCCCGATTTCTTCCTCTGCTAGAATCTGCTTTATTCTCTGCCACAGTAGATTGGTTTTTAAATTGAATTACGACTCGTATACTGAGTTAAATTCTAATGATCAATTTTATTTTTTATTTTAACAAATAAATGAAATAACAAGGCAGATTTCCAATCTTATATTATCACTGTTTACCGTGAAAAACATGATGTTTCTTATGTTCTATTTCATTCACCAAAATCTTTTTTAATACAGTTAATTGTAATCGTTTAGTTCAATAATTCTAAAAGTTACCGAATGTTATTTTGCGCATTCAGAAAATTTATTGATTTTGCTTTATCTGAGAAAAAAATACTTCATTCATTCATTCATTCACTTGATACTTATTTATCTGTGCAAATTCTGTAAACTGTTGTATAGTATGTGATTTTGCAAAGATCAATCATGGTGTACACGTACAGACTAGTCTGACATATAATATGAATGAATAGGTTGTGAGAAATTCAAATTTGTTTAAATTAACTAGTATTGAACAAATTGCTTAGCCTTTTGGTAGTCATGATCACAATTTATATGATATAATGAAATATTAAACGCTAATATTTGTTATCTACTTCAGTATAGATTAAAACATTTAGCTATTAAACACATAGTTGAACAATTACAAGATCAGGCACAAAAGTTTTAAGTCTTTTTGTGAGAGTATAATAGTGAAGCGACTAAATTGAAATTAAATTCAAGTATTCACATTTTAAATTATCATTATCAACCCTATTGACTGTTAATACAAAGCTTCTATATTAGTGTGCTAAAATAGTCTACCAGAAATTTCAATCCAGAAAAATACAGAGTACTGTATTCTGTAACGCTCTGGGAGTTGATTAGTATGGGTTAGCTATACTAACAAGTAAAAAACCTATAAGACTACGGCATTATAAAACCACACAGTTTCAAGTCAACAAAGCGTCTCGCTACGTTCTTCCAGGCATAGCACTCCAGTAAAACATAATAGATTAAGACCAACTGTATTAATATTTTTGAATATTATCCGCGATTATTACTTGCTCAACTACTTACTGATGCCTTTTACCACTCACGGAGCACAGGCCGCTGACCAGCATTCTCCAAACTACTTTGTTCTAGGGCCTTCCTTTCCGGTTTCACCCAATCGGCGTAATCTGTCATTTGGTCCTCTTTTGTGCCTTTGGCCTTGAAGATAACACTAGGTTGTATCTTTTCGATTCCACAGCTACTTAAATAACTCTCCTGGTCTCTCACGATGTATGAAAATTCCATGTACCTATATTTATGGATTTCCTGGTTTCGAGGAGGGGCATCGGCCTCGTAACTCCCAAAAAAGAAACTCGGATTTTACCGTAAGAAATCACAGCTCGTCTAAATGAAGACCTTCCAACACCTAGGGTAGTTTTTCTGATTAGTGTTTTTTCGGCGAGTTGGTTTTCTATGGGATTAGGCCGCTAACTCGATGTCCAACTCTCCTCCCTTATCCAAGCTTGAAATCGACAGTAACCCCAGAAGGGTTCCATGCGGAATTATCCGTCATTATGCAGTACTGATACTCAAATGAATATTTAAATTCTTATTCTACATTATATACATATAGAGGGTATTATATAATTTTAAACTTATTTGTGAAATTTGCAATTTAATATTATATTCAGGATAAGTCAAATTCAAAAATTAATTTACATATTGATCTGTGAACAAAAAATATCACTTACATACACTTCCGAATGTTGTATTCATTATTCAGTAATATTCAGTACTATATTTCGAACTAATTTTTTTAAGTGAACATATTTTCCTACCCCTGATAAAATGTTTCCACTAAGCCAGATTTATAATTTATAAGACATCGTCCATAAAAGTTTATTTGCTGTCCACTCCAGGCTTCTTTTCAATCTATATGTCACTGAGAGGTTTTTTCAGTATTTTCTTCTTAAAATACGCAAAATTTATTGTTTATTGGTTGACCGTTCATTGTTCAACGTTACATTTTATGGTGGGAAAATCATCAAACGTGTTCGTTTTTATTGTTTAGTTGAAGAGGAAACAACGAAGTTAAGGGAATTTATCATATTCTGCATATTAATCATCATTCAAAAGGCCGCCCTATTTAAATTCTTCAGTCGCTTGAATTCATGAAGGATGTTTTTTTTGAAAGTAGTCAGATGTAAGAGAAAGAAAAGGACTTTTAAATTATTCACTTATGTGTCGATGATATTAATGTTAAATATTCGTGTTTGTTTTACTGAACAAGAATTCAGTCTCAATTTGAAAAGATAGTGTTTACCACATTGATCACTGACAGTTCAAAGATGAAGTTTGAAACTAAGGTTATTTATTAATTGAATGGTACACTTTGAATAAGTAAAATAAGTTTTTGTTTTATCGAAAACACTAAACAAACTCATCTATCCATATTTCAAGAAATCGATTTGCTGGAAACCATAGGTTTATTTTACTCTAGATATATACTTGTAGAAAGTATCTGGCCACCTTTAACTAACCAACATCAAACAGTTAGTGAACGCAATGGCTGATCACTTAGACTAGTAGACAGATTACAATTCTATCGATAAAATTCGATTCATACTAAAAAAAACTAGACAAAGATAGCATTGGTCATTCAGTGTACACTT
>OX103974.1:23056526-23084421 GCA_944470395.2 Schistosoma turkestanicum
TTAAAGGGCCAATCAAAGCTCTACAACCAAAACATCCAACTCAGCGAATGCAAATCCATCATAGAGTTTTCTTTAAATTTACCAAGATTTAATTGAAGTACAATAATTCTTTTGTTTCGATTTGTTACTTTAACCAAAAATAAAATAATCATAATAATAAACTGCTTCTACATTGACCAACAGTGAGCACCACTATTCACTGACCAATCATTTCACAGTATTGTGACAATATGAAATTTTTCTCATACATATATTAATATATGTATATATTTGTGCTTAACACTAACCTATCTAAATATTATACTATGTCTGTTAGAGTCAGTAATAATCTATCACCATTTTATGTTGAATTAGCTAAAACCAATCTGTCAGAGAATCCAGCACATATTCAAGCCCATTTGACTGCTTTCAAACGATGGTTAAGCTCATGTCCACATTTAATCATACCACAAGGTAAGTAGATGATTAAAAAAAGATTTCAAGTTAGAAATTATTCGTAATTTAATATTAATCTTATAAATACTAATATTCATTATAATAATAGAAATATCTGTAACTGGATGTGAAAAAATAAACTTTAGGTTATCGTATATTGCAAGATATTTGTTACTGAATTTGTTCATTCTTGTACATTCTTGTTTAACTTTGTTGTATATGTGCTTTTAGAGTTAACGTTATTCTCGTCAGGTTTTTCAGGGGCGGATCTTCTACCAGGAGGAGCTGCTTACTGACCTAGAATATGCTGACGACATAGTTCTATTTGGTGAAGAGGCTGACAAAATATAGTCTTCTGACCACCACAAGCAACAATACGAGCATGTTCGGGATGCGGTTTTCCCCGATCGAAATGGGTTGCGTTGGCACCTGAAACTATGATAAGGAGTGAGGTAGACCGCTTCACTTTTATCTGGGGAGTTTCATCAGTGCTGATGGGCCTGGTGATCTGACGAAATCTCAGCACGGATACAGAAGGCCCGATCAGCTTTATTGCCAACCTGCGTCACTTATGGCGTAGGCGAGATTATCCGTTCCGCTAACCAAAGGACGGATGTACTGAGCAAGCAAGTTCACTCCGTTCTCCTATATGGATCCGAAACATGGCCGTTTTAGAGTAGAAGATATTCGTAGGTTACTAGTATTCTATCATAGATTTCTTAGAAGCATTGCTCGTGTATCGTTGGACACCAGAGTAAACAATGCTGTTGTTAGGAAAATGGGTGCTAGGTAAGAATATCAGATCAATAGATCAAATACTGAAACTTCATGAGGTTGAAGGGTGGTTGGGACATGTGTTACGAATGCCTAACCACCAACTGCCTCGACGTGCTTTGTTTAGCGGTGTAGGAGTAAGTTGGAAGAAAGTTAGGGGCGGCCAGACTAAACATGTCAAAATCCATAAATTCACTGACAAGTGGACTGCGTCATGTTGGTAGATGTAGGCCTACCTGGTTGGGGTCCGCGAGACGAAATTCACCGATGGTTAGTGACGGTTGAATGACATGGCTCAAAATCGTTTGCGATGGCACAGGTGCATCCACTCTTTGTGTTCTCTCAAATCCTAATCTTCTGGATTCGTCAACACTTCTACCTTTGTCTTACTAAACGTTTCTCACTGAATTACACTTCTTGAATAACATCTTCCAACCCTAATCGTCTCCATTACCAGTAGCACTGTTACTATCTCTACCACTATGGGATTTGATTTGACGATTGTGTCTCTGTGCTAATGTGGTATGGGAGGCAACCTGAACTGATGAACTTACGTACGAACTTCTACGTTGCAACTGACTGACTCATAAACAAAAAAGCACAATGTGAAGTGATATTGTTTGAAACTCTGCTCAATTTTCCATCATTGAATCTAAAGTATTCAAATTTATCTGGTAGGAAAACCGATGTTTTTAAAGTGAAGATTTTCAATGCTTTTTCTAAAATTATTATTAAATATTATTAGTGACATGAGATTATTTTAAATTTTGATAATTACTGTGTAATGAAATGAATACCAAATTAGTAGCATTGATGATTCAATAAATTCAAAGGATTCGTTTAATCATGGATTGTAATTGATTAAGGATTGTCGAGTTAATTTGACAAAGTTAAACATTAATTCCATTCATGGTTAGAATTGACATCTAGAAAAAATTTATTGGTCATAAGTAAAAATGAAATCCACTAGTCTTTTTAAGATTGAATTGCTTACATGCTTACCTACACCTGTTACCCCACATGGAGCAGATGCCACCGACCAGCATTCTCCAACCTACTCCGTCCTACCTTTTCCAGTTCTAACCAATCACTGTTCGTTCTCATTTCTGCTTCCGATTCTCGGTGTAATATATTCCTTGGCCTTCCTCTTTTCCTTTGACCTTGGAGATTTCAAGTCGGGGCTTGCCTTGTGACACAGTTTGATGCTTTCCTTAATGTATGTCCCATCCCTTTCCCGCGCTTCTTCCCGATTTCTTCCACGAACTAGAATCTGGTTTGTTCTCTCTCACAACAGATTGGTTTTTAAATTGAATTATGACTCATATACTGAGTTAAATTCTAATGATCAATTTTATTTTTTATTTTAACAAATAAATGAAATAACAAGGCAGATTTCCAATCTTATATTATCACTGTTTACCGTGAAAAACATGATGTTTCTTATGTTCTATTTCATTCACCAAAATCTTTTTTAATACAGTTAATTGTAATCATTTAGTTCAATAATTCTAAAAGTTACCGAATGTTATTTTGCGCATTCAGAAAATTTATTGATTTTGCTTTATCTGAGAAAAAAATACTTCATTCATTCATTCATTCACTTGATACTTATTTATCTGTGCAAATTCTGTAAACTGTTGTATAGTATGTGATTTTGCAAAGATCAATCATGGTGTACACGTACAGACTAGTCTGACATAAATATATGAATGAATAGGTTGTGAGAAATTCAAATTTGTTTAAATTAACTGGTATTGAACAAATTGTTTAGCCTTTTGGTAGTCATGATCACAATTTATATGATATAATGAAATATTAAACGCTAATATTTGTTATCTACTTCAGTATAGATTAAAACATTTAGCTATTACACACATAGTTGAACAATTACAAGATCAGGCACAAAAGTTTTAAGTCTTTTTGTGAGAGTATAATAGTGAAGCGACTAAACTGAAATTAAATTGAAGTATTCACATTTTAAATTATCATTATCAACCCTATTGACTGTTAATACAAAGCTTCTATATTAGTGTGCTAAAATAGTCTACCAGAAATTTCAATCCAGAAAAATACAGAGTACTGTATTCTGTAACGCTTTGGGAGTTGATTAGTATGGGTTAGCTATACTAAC
Organism: Schistosoma turkestanicum; assembly: GCA_944470395.2. Taxonomy (NCBI): domain Eukaryota; kingdom Metazoa; phylum Platyhelminthes; class Trematoda; order Strigeidida; family Schistosomatidae; genus Schistosoma; species Schistosoma turkestanicum. Next base: position 23,059,867 of record OX103974.1, read on the forward strand.
AAGTAAAAAACCTATAAAACCTCGCAGATCCAAATCAACAAAGCGTCTCGCTACGTTCTTCCAGGCATATCACTCCAGTAAAACATAATAGATTAAGACCAACTGTATTAATATTTTTGAATATTATCCTGCATTATTACTTGCTCAACTACTTACTGACGCCTTTTACCACTCATGGAGCACAGACCACTGACCAGCATTCTCCAAACTACTCTGTTCTGGGCCTTCCTTTCCGGTTCTACCCAATCGGCGTAATCTGTCCTTTGGTCCTCTTTTGTGCCTTTGGCCTTGAACATAACACTAAGTTGTATCTTTTCGATTCCATAGCTAGTGAAATAACTCTCCTGGTCTCTCACGATGTATGAAAATTCCACGTACCTATATTAATGGTTTTCTTGGTTTCGAGGAGGGGCATCGGCCTCGTAACTCCTAAAGAAACTCGGATTTTATTGTAAGAAATCACAGCTCGTCTAAATGAAGACCTTCCAACACCTAGGGTAGAGTTTAAATGGTTTGAATTAGTTTTTCTGATTAGTGTTTTTTCGGCGAGCTGGTTTTCTACGGGATTAGGTCGCTAACTCGATGTCCAACTCTCCTCCCTTATCCAATCTTGAAATCGACAGTAAACCCAGAAGGGTTCCATGCGGAATTACCCGTCATTATGCAGTACTGATACTCAAATGAATATTTAAATTCTTATTCTACATTATATACATATAGAGGGTATTATATAATTTTAAACTTATTTGTGAACTTTGCAATTTAATATTATATTCAGGATAAGTCAAATTCAAAAATTAATTTACATATTGATCTGTGAACAAAAAATATCACTTACATACACTTCCGAATGTTGTATTCAGTATTCAGTAATATTCAGTACTATATTTCGAACTAATTTTTTTAAGTGAACATATTTTCCTACCCCTGATAAAATGTTTCCACTAAGCCAGATTTATAATTTATAAGACATCGACCATAAAAGTTTATTTGCTGTCCACTCCAGGCTTCTTTTCAATCTATATGTCACTGAGAGGTTTTTTCAGTATTTTCTTCTTAAAATACGCAAAACTTATTGGTTGACAGTTTATTGTTCAACGTTACATTTTATAATGGGGAAATCATTAAACGTGTTAGTTTTTTCTAAGTTTAGCTGAACAGGATACAACGAAACTAAGGGAATTTATCATATTCTGCATGTTAATCATCATTTAAAAGGCCACCCTTTTTAAAATTCTTCAGTTGCTTAAATTCTTCAAGGATGTCTTTTTTTAAAAAAAGTAGTTAGATGTAAGAGAAAGAAAAGGACTCAAATATTCTTGTTCGTTTTACTGAATAAGAATTCAGTCTCGATTTGAAAAGAAAGTGTTTTCCATATTGATCACTGATAGTTCAAAGATGATATTGAATGGTAAACTTCGAATAAGTAAAATAAGATTTTGTTTCATCGAAAACACTAAACAAACTCATCTATCCATATTTCAAGAAATCGATTTGCTGGAAACCATAGGTTTATTTTACTCTAGATATATACTTGTAGAAAGTATCTGGCCACCTTTAACTAACCAACATCAAACAGTTAGTGAACGCAATGGCTGATCACTTAGACTAGTAGACAGATTACAATTCTATCGATAAAATTCGATTCATACTAAAAAAAACTAGACAAAGATAGCATTGGTCATTCAGTGTACACTTACTTACTTACTTACTTACTTACTTATGCACTTACTTACTTACTTACTTACTTACTTACTTACTTACTTACTTACTTACTTACTTACTTACTTACTTACTTACTTACTTACTTACTTACTTACTTACTTACTTACTTACTTACTTACTTACGCCTGTTACCCACAATGGAGCATAGGCCGCCCACCAGTTTTCTCCAACCAACTCTGTCCTGGGCTTCTCTCTCCAGTTCTGTCCAATGTTTGTTCATTCCTCTCATATCTTTCTCTATTTCTCGGCGTAGTGTGTTCCTTGGACTTCCTCTTTTCCTTTTGCCTTGACGGTTCCATGTGAGGGCTTGTCTTGTGACTTAGTTAGATGCTTTTCGTAATGTGTGCCCTATCCACTTCAACTACTTCTTCATGATTTCTTCCTCCACTGGAATCTGGTTTGTTCTCTCCGACAGTAGGTTGTTGCTGATCGTGTCTGGCCAATGAATCCGAAGTATTTTGTGTAGACAACTGTTAATAAACACTTGTATCTTATGGATGATGGCTTTAGTAGTTCTCCAAGTTTCCACTCCATACAGTAGAACTATCTTGACATTTGTATTGAAAATCCTGGTTTCGGTGTTGACTGGAAGTTGTTTGGAGTTGCAGATATTTTTCAATTGTAGAAATGCAGCCCTTGTTTTGCCAATCCGCGCCCTCACATCTGCATCGGATCCACCTTGATTGTCGATGATGCTGCCCAGATATGTGAAGGTGTTAATGTCCTCCAAGGCATCTCCATCAAGAGTGATTTGGTTGGTGCACTTGATTAGGTAACTACAAAATCAGTTATGTAATCATGCTTTCGTCACTGATATGAATGCCAAATTAACCTCACAACTAATTACTTACTCCCAGATATTATATATACACTATGCATAAAGTGAAAACATTCTTAGTCTTCACTCTACAATCTTCTAGAATGAATTACTATTGATCATTGAAACTTTTTCAAAGTAATAAGTTGCCGTTTTCAAATACAACAGTTTACTTTCTTTCAAATCTGTATATATAAACATATACATATACATATATATATCACGCTATATAATTCTGTTTTCTACCAAATACTTTATGCCAGATATAATTTCTTTTATTTGTATCATTAAAACAAATAGCCATAATCAAACTTATGTAGGTCATCATAGTGTGTGAATGTCAATGGTTGTTTTATTGAATTACTTATGATTACTTTGTTCTAAATTTCATAGTAAACAATGATGAAAAGAAAGACACAAATAACAAGAGAGTCTGTAAAATAAAGAAAAAGAAAAAAAGAAACCTCATCAAGATTACTTGATCACATCAAAAATCAGACAAATTTTTTCTCTTTGAAAAAGAAAAATAGAGAGAGGAAATACCACTTTTTGTTTCATTTTGAAATAAAACTAGTTGAAATTAACTTGAAAGAATTATTGGCAAGTGAAAGGTTACGCGAATAAAAATAATTGGTGTAGTTAGTAGAGTAGCGTTCTAAATATTTGAAGTTAATTAATTTTCTTTTTCGGAAAAAAATGATGTTGGTTATCACTAGATTGATTGATGATTTCAAATGTGTAAAAACACAAAACCTCCAAAACTCTAACCCAAAATATCGTAACAGTGCTCAATAGTGACTAGCTTCGTGAGGAAATTCTCGGAGTTCTAGTTGAGAAGACGTGACCAATGGAGTTCAACTCTGTCGAGTGTAGGCAGTAACTACCAAAGTCAAAAGGGTGAGGTCGCGCAAAATCCCTAGATTGATCGGACTTAGACATTAATACCGTTGGATGCCGGCTCAGTGGTCCAGATGTTAGGCGTTCGCGCACAATACCGAAGGTCCTGGGTTCGAATGCTGAGAGGTGTAGGAGTCGTGGATGCACACTGCTAATGAGTCCCATAACAGGACGAAACGACTGTCCAGTGCTTCCAGGTTTCTAATGGTGGTCTAACAATGATTGATTGATGATTTCAATTGTGTAAAAAAACACAAACCTCCAAAACTCTGCCCGAAAATATCACTAAATAATCGATTCGATCAGTTAGGAGAGAAGAAAATGTTGTTTTTGGCTTGAGTAACTCTATAAAATCACATTCTGTGACTGTAGTGTCGCTTGACTTAAAAATGAATCTTTAAAGAAAGAGATTAGTTCTTTGATGATTAGAAATGCATTGTACTAGTGATTATGACGTCTGAAAGATTGCTACAAAGTATTTTTAATAACTGTCTACTGCTAAACTGAAATTTAGTACTGACTTAACTGATATATTTACTAGTATCAAACAATATAAAATATCATCAACTTTGGAATTATTAATACTCTCTGGGAGGATTCACATCATCTAGATATTGTGATCAAACATTATTAAATGCGGATAATCCATTTCAAGAGCATATCATTCTTTTTTTAGTTATGGATATTTATTACTTACAAGAAAATAAGTAATGAATTCTTATTAAACAAATTGTTGAGTGTCATCAGTTATGAAATCAAATATTTTTAATGTATGAATTAGACTGAATAACACTGATGAATCAACACAATGAACTTTAAAAAAAGTGATGAACAGTAATGTTCAGTAATCTTGTTGACAGTTCTATGATAAAATGATATAAAGCCCAGTAGTCAAGAAGTTTAAAATTCATGCCCTAACACATAATTTCACTTCATTTAATGTGCACTGATTTAGATTAGATTTGATCATGTTTATTCTGGTGTAAAATACATTATACTATAAGAAATTTATTTAGTTCGATCTGAAGCAAATAGTATAATTTGGTGACCAGTTGCGATTCCGTTGTTTGTTCAGTTTTAATAGGTTCACATCATTAACTTGATTTTCATGACTAAATTGCATTCATTAAATCAACATACACTAATAAATACTCAAATTAAAGTTGTAGCTGAATAATATTTTCTTTCGTTAGAACAAGTATATTTCACTTGGAATAGTAAAACAAACTCATGTTCAGTGTTCAATTTGAGTATCGTTCATTTAGCAAAATCAGACAAATGGCACTAAAAAATCTTACTTTTTAATGAACTTTTCTTCCTGACTCGACATTAATATGAGTATCTACAGGTTAGAATACAATAATAAGATCAGTTCTAATCAATTAACGTTGAGATACTCAAAAACATTACAAATTCAGAGTTTTGCTGTAGTAAAAACGACAATCGTGAGAGAATAATGTGATTTTAATTTTCGCATGAATTTCACTAATTACTAATCATTTAAAGCAATCATATTCCAATCCTTACAACTGTTGCTTTGGAAAAAATATGGGGATATCCGAAATTTGTATCATGTTTATAGAATAAGTTTCAATTCCGTTTGAATATGTCATAGAGGTATACTGTTATAAACTCGATAGATGTATAAAAATTGTTCATTTGATCAACTAATCAGAGATTAGGTAGATGAATATTCCAGAAAAAATACTGTGAAATCCATCGATGACATTTAATTTATAGAAATGAAATTTTTAGTTTAAAAAACAACAGATTTATCTACAAGTTAAAATGGGCAAATAAGAAAATAGTGAGATTTAAGTCCGCAACAACGTTGAAAAATCAACAAATACAAGTTTTGTCAACTGTGAAGAAAAGGATGATCAGCAGTTAAATATCAAGTATTTGACATTTTAAAATTCACAATGTAACAAGAGTTGAACAGCAGACTATCATTCTTGGATGTGTTGATCACCAGAACAGACACAGGAAAATTGTGCATGAAAAACCAACCTACGTAGATCAAATTTTCAAACACAATTTTAACAAACCAAGAGTTCACTAGGTTAATTTTATAGGAAAGACTATGTTGAAAGAATATTTAACAACTAATTTCTAGAAAAATAAATGCATCCGACTTCATTAAATTCGTCAGCAAAAATGAAATTAAATCTTGAGACCGACGAATAGATCATCCCACTATTGACAAAAAATAAATCAGACATTATAACAAAATTATTGAAGCCGTTTGGGACTGGTTTAGTGCATAAATCAACCAAATTACGTCTCAGTCAAATTTATACAACCAAAAGCTGAAACGATAAAAAGGAAAAGTCAAACATTATCAGAAAAATTAACTGTTCCAGATGTAAGAAACAGCACATCGGACATAGTGTGGAACCTCTTTATCTTAGTCTGTATAAAAACACCCGGTAGCTATCAAATGCTGTATTTTATCTTCACTCATGTCAATGCACGTAAACAATTGTGAATAAACACTTGAACTGGGAAGATGTCGCGATTTTGGATACTGGGAGATACAAGGAAGATCATAAAATTTCTGGAAGCTTGGAACTTAGGTCAATCAGTGATCAATAAACACACCGAAAACGATCAGATTTTTCAGCCAGTTAAGAAATTCATGGACAAATACAAGTTTAAGAACAAGTTCAAAGGAAGAAACAATAAAAAAGTATTTGCAGATGAGAGGAAACAAATGTCAACGATAACCAGTCAAGATCAAAGTCGTAAGGACGAATTGTCAGTCATCAGTGGACAAGTTCAAATGCCTCACTTCTACCTGATGTTTGTGCTGATAATGTTGTTCAGAAGGACACTGGAAGCTTCATCAAAAATCATCATCAGTCAAAAAATCTTCACCACCATCAACTGCTGTCATTTTAGAAAAATAATTATGAGTATCATTATCAACCTTGAATTATGTTTTTTCTACAGACGTGATATCTAGTTAATAAACTCAGGTGTCATAATAATAACTAATATTATAGTTTCTAAATTCTAAACAGATGAACCGAATTCATGGTTCGATGATTTCTAATAAATCAGTTACAGTTACAGTTCTTGATGTGCTTAAATTTTATTCAGTAGAAAGAATTACATGCCATAGTTACCCAATGAATGATTAAGGGCGTAACTTGTCAATTAAAATGAATTTACTAATTATAATATCCAAACACATTATGTGGGAAAGTAATCTTACAAGAAATTTCAGCTCCTTTAAGAGTTTAGGTACATCTTACTGATAAGTACCAATCGATATGAAACCATGATCTAGAGCTTCTTGTAGACGCTACCTCTAATCACCAAATACCCAAAATATAGTGCGTACCATGATGAATTGCTTGGACTAATGTTAACATTGCGATTTGAACAAATAAAATTCATTCCGAACTAAGAACTAGACAAACTTAATGATTAGTTACAATGAGTTTATAATTGACAGATTGCATAACAGCTTATGAAGAAATCTTGTTAAAAAGTTGTAGTTTTAGTTAATATTTAAACAGGAAATTAAATTAACCAATATTAACAATATTAAGATAAGGAGAGTAAAAGATATACTATACACTCTATCTTACAGATGTCTAATCATAGCAGCTTGAATTAAAATGATATGTAGCTGTCTGAAATAATTGGACTCATACTTATATTTCGTTTGAAATATTGATATACAACTAGTCAGATCTTGCTTACTCACTTATGCCTGTTATTCCAAATGGAGCATAGGCATTCGACCAGTACTCTCCAACCAACTCTGTCCTGGGCCTTCCTTTCCAGTTCTGTTCAGTTGTTGTTCATTCTTCTCATTTCTGTCTCCGTTTCTTGGCTTAATGTATTTTTTGCCCTTCCTCTTTTCCTTTGATCGTGAAGGTTCCGAGTGAGGGCTTGCCTTGTTGTGAAGTTGGGTGCTTCCCTCATTGTGTGTCCTGCCCTCTTCCAGAGCTTCTTCATGATTTCCTGCTCCACTGAGATCTGGTTTGTACTTTCCCATAGTAGGTTATTACTGATAGTGTGACTAACAAATCCAAAGTATTTTGTGTATGCAACTGTTAATAAGTACTTGTATCTTCTGGATGATGACTTTCGTAGTTCTCCAACTTCCCGCCTCATACAGTAGAAATGTCTTGACACTTGTAATATAGTTATCAAGTTTATTACCGAACTAATGAATATTATTTTTCATGAAAAGCATAGATTCATGGCAGCTATCAATTGAATCCAGAATACGCGTTTCGTATTATTAGGGAGTCTTCAACCAGCATCTCAGAGTTCATGCTTACCCAGGAATTAAAACCCAGTGACTTTCGCTTTAAACCCTATCAAGCCATTCATTTAGCTAATAATCAATTTTAGTCTTAAACATCAATGGAAAGATTTAAAAAAACTAGTACAAATTAATGATTCCTTAAAATTGATTGAAAACAATGTGTAAGATGATGATGCAACACAACATGCACCAACCAAATCACTCTTCATGGAGATGCCTTGGAGGACGTTAACACCTTCACATATCTTGGCAGCATAATCGACAATCAAGGTGGATCCGATGCAGATGTGAGGGCGCGGATTAGCAAAGCGAGAGCTTCATTTCTACAGTTGAAAAATATCTGGAACTCCAAACAACAACCAACCGAAACAGAAATCAGGATTTTCAATACAAATGTCAAGACAGTTCTACTGTATGGAGTGGAAACATGGAGAACTACGAAAGGCATCATCCAGAAGATACAAGTATTTATGAACAGTTGTCTACGCAATATACTTCATATTCGTTGGCCAGACACCATCAGCAACAACGTACTGTGGGAGAGAACAAACCAGATTCCAGTGGAGGAGGAAATCAGGAAGAAGCGGTGGAAGTGGATAGGACACACACTATGAAAAGCACCTAACTGCCTCACAAGACAAGCCCTCACATGGAACCGTCAAGGCAAAAGGAAAAGAGGAAGGCCAAGGAACACACTACGCCGAGAAATAGAGAAAGATATGAGAGGAATGAACAAACATTTGACAGAACTGGAAAGGGATGCCTAGGACAGAGTTGGTTGGAGAAAACTGGTTTGCGGCCTATGCTCCATTGGGGGTAACAGGCGTAAGTAAGTAAGTAAGTAAGATGATGATTATCATGATACCTAATCATTTAAATTAATCAATAACGAATATCAAATCACTTTGAATCCAACTATTTTCTTCAGTAATTTATCTTAAACGATTTTATTTTTGTATATTTTTCAATTATTGTTTGTTATGATTTCATTTGATATAACTTTATCCTAATTTTTGTTTTCCCGCCTTTTTTTCAAAAAAATTAATATCCCGCCAAAAAAAACAACATTCAGATGATGCTTTTTTACTTAGTTTTCTACGTTATGCTCATTACGATCATTCAGTTGCACAGAAACGTATTGATAATTTCTGTAGTATACGTTGTTTAAGTAAACATGGCATTACCGATTGGTATAATTATCCAAAATTAACTGATCCAATTGTAGACGCATATTTAGATGCTGGGTAAGTAAATAATAATTACTATTGTTTTTCTATATATAAGTAGAAATTGTTCAATTTACAGTTTACATCATTCAATGAATTAATAGTCTACGAACTGAGTATTCCCCCATGAAGGTCGATGAGGTCCTAATTTTGATTCATACTGGGTTGTGGATCTTCAGTGTTAAGAGGTCTTGTTGTTTGTAATAGGCTCCTGATTTTTCACTATCTGATAATTAGTTATATTTACTGAAATCCCAGTAGCATATTAGTATAAATCTAAAATAAAGCATTAGTCCCATCAATCACTATGAAGTTTTGAGTTCAATGTGACCAACGAGACAGATAAATGATTAAAGTATCCAAATCATTCAGCGAATAAATAGACCATTTGTAATCAATAATAATCATGAACTAAGCGACCTTGACTTACTTACTTACTTACGCCTGTTACCCCCAATGGAGCATAGGCCGCCCACCAGTTTTCTCCAACCAACTCTGTCGTGGGAAGCGACCTTGAACGTGTTATTCAATGTATTATGATGACTGTATAATTTGATGTTGCTTGTCTTAGAACTTAACGACTGCGAACATCCTTTTGGTTTTGAATTATTTTGTGTCACGATCTGAAAGTTTTTCCACGTTTCATTAGAAAGATTAAAACAACTGTTCTACAAAGTTTGATAACCGGCTGTTGATTTCTATCAAAGTAAATGAAAAAGGGTTTGAGACATTAGACATTACATAGTGACCATGAACTGTAATAGTATGAAGTCGGATCGATTAACAGATTCTCCAATAAATCATTGAAAACTAGTAGACTCTAAATAGATAATTTATTGTTGTTTTAAATTTCTTAAAATTGAAAATTCGGAACTCTTTAAGTAGTCAAAAAGAGGCCTCATCATCTCAAGGTGAACAGTATGATTTCAATTCATCTAATCAAAAGCCAGTAGTCTGTCTATATGAATGAAATGAAGCGTTTACACTCAAGATCGGAGGTCCTTGGCTCTATTCCTGCAAGTAGCGGCAGTAGTGGAAGTGAAATGCTGATGAGTCCCACACCAGGACGAAACGGCCAACCAGTGCTTCTTGGTTTCTAATGGTGGTCTAACAATGATTGATTAATTGATTGATAAATTCAGTTTGTAAAAACACTGATTTCGATAACCCTAATCAAAAATAAATAAATAAAATCATCAATCAATCATTGTTAGACCACCACCATTAGAAATCTGGAAGCACTTTTCGTCCTGGTATGGGACTCATCAGCACTTCGCGTCCACGACTCCTCCTCCCCGCAAGATTCGAACCCGGGACCTTCAGTACTGTGCGCGAACGCCTAACCATTGGACCACTGGACCGGCATCCAACGGTGTTAATGTCTAACTCTGATTGAAGAAGGGATTTTGTGCGACCTCACCCATTTGTCTTTGATAGATACTGCCCTAAAATAAATAAAAACAATAAATCTCAGTAATTCGTTTAATCTCTACTCTATTTCACATAGTCATTGTATATTGTATGTTCTAATTTCAATATATTTATTGTTTAAAATTTATCAAGTAGTATCATATTTAAAAAAATAATTCCATACACATTTATATACCTTGATTTCTTTCTCCTAATTCAGCATTTTTGTTCCATTGGGTGTCGTAGACAGTGGAGTACACATGTTTATACTCAGGTTGAGTAAGTTCCTTTAAACAAAAAAACAAACAACACTATGATAATCAATAACCTTTTTTCTTCTCAAAAGAGGCTTGGAAACCCGATTGTTTAACACAAACACAAATGAGAGCTTTGAATAATATGAGCTTTGAACGTTTTATATTAGATGAACAATGTCAAATTGGCGGAGTCGGTATATTTATTGATTTATCAGGATTAACAAATAAACAAATGGGTGAATGGACTGATCCAAAAACAGCGAAAAGTTCAGTAAAATTATTACAGGTAAATGGCAGTTTCGTTTTATAATAAAGATTATTAATAATCCCATTGCTCTACACACCACCAAAATCTAATACCAAAGGTCCTGGGTTCGAAACCTGCTGGGTGCAGGAGTCGTGGATGCGCACTGTTGAGGAGTCCGATACCAGGACGTCCAGTGCTTCCAGGTTTCTAATGGTGGTCTAACATTGATCGATTCATGGTTTCAAAAAAAACTTAACAATCTTCACAACCCCATAATGCAAGTCACTTAAAAATAACAATAATTGTATCTTGACTGTTGACAAGTTTGATTAGTTGGATTTCTTTAAGTTCTATTGATAAAACTCTAATTTATCGAACTAACCGATTCTAAATCATTGATCAACTTGAATAAAGGTTGCTCTATACTCTAAGTTAATTAAATTCACTAATTTGGACCAATCTATGTTGATAGTTTCGAAACCTAAAGCTTCTAGGTTTTTATTCCATGTGAGTATGAATTATTGAAGAGTTGTAGGGCAATGTAAAACAATTATACACGCTTCAGTAATTTTGCCAATTCGTGGGAATAATTATTTTCAAATAGATACACACTAATCATTAAATTAAATATCTTACAAGCTATTCACTTTTACGCTCGTCACTTGGTACGCTTGAAGCTATTACGAGTCCACCTTAGTCGATAAACGCGAACAAGTCAATTACCAGCGTCCAAATAGGCTACCTTGAATCGCAAGCTGTAAACAGAAGGCTTGGTAAGCGTAGAAAGTATATTCTACAAACACCCAGCAATCACAATACAATCAAGCAGACAACTCTCGTTTATTTATACATCATAGAAACGTCCTTGGGACAGTCACAAAAATAGCATACTTAAGACACAGCAGCCAATCACAGCCATGGATTTTCCTGGTGGGAAATGAAATCTCAAGGTCAACTGATAAGACCATGCTCGCAGACGTGAAATCCAAAATAAGGCATTTAACAAGCCAGTTTTGGGAATCCAACGTCTCCAACAGAAATATGGCTAAAAATGGTTCTGAACTCACTTACAGTTGTGCTTCAGGCTCATTATATGATCTAAGAACAGATGAACCGAAATTAAGTGTTACTGAAGCCTGATTTTGGAAGGCAGACTGCACTGTTGGTTTTATAAGGATCTGTATTTGGAACTACTAGTTTCAACAAGTAATCGGGATTTCTTTAAAGAAAAAGTGAACAGTATTCTATCAGTATTAAGGGAAAAAAACAAACATAACATTCATTACCACTCAGTGATCAACCAGAATACCAAATTATCAAGCGAGTTTTGGGGATCTAACATCCCCAACATTCACATCAGGACTAAACAGTTTGCAATCCAAATCGAAATGATGTTAAAATTGAAGTAGCTCATTTGGACGATTCTAAGCAGTTAATGGCCGAAATAGCTCAGAATTAATGTTTCTTACTGTGAAGTTGAGAGGAAACATCGGTTCCTTCAGGTTATCCGATTTTATTTGCTGAAACTTTGATCTGCCAACCAATTTTCTGCAAATACTTAAAATTAAAACTTCTTCTAAACACTATTACTTAGACTAATGGCCACAGTGTAACTTCGTGATCAGTATTCTATCAGTATTAAGAGGAAGAAAAACAAATATAACATTCATTATCACTTACCGATCAATCAGAATACCAAATTACCCTTTTTGTTTTGCCCCGCTTTCCATACTATAACCCTAGGAACATATTTGGAACTAATCGGTGTCGATTTTAAATCTCATCAGGGAACTACCAACTATAAGTATGTGTAACTCACCTCGTTTTCTTTTTGCATACTGGAAAAAAACTAAATCATGCAGCAATGTGACCTATTCACTAAATGACAACGATTCTCATTACACTTCTTGTTATAAATTAGGCATAACTTACAACTTACAAATTAATCATATAAATATTGCTTTTGTTTCTGTTTGATTTTCTTACTTACTCAAGGAAGCCACTCCTGGACGTACTAAACATTTAATATTTTATAAAGAATCAAAAGCATTCGATATAGGTTTCAAACTTTTTGAATTTTGGTTAAGTGATAAAATGCGTCAACGAGTAAGTCTTTTTCTAATTTTTATTCTGGTCTGTTTTTTGTTTAACTATAAAGTAATGCTCATAATTTGTTGTAATGTATCGTCTAACTGTTGGGGACATTAGATCCCCAGAACTCACTTGATAATGGTCCTAATTTTGGATTTTATTCATAGGCTGATCATTTGGCCTTGAGATTACATTTTCCACCAGGAAAATCCCTGACTGTCATTGGTTGATGTGTTATTTTAGTACGCTATTTTTTGGCTCTCCTAGGGACGTTTCTATCGTGTATAAACGCATACTGATTACAGATCTAACCATTTCTGACAGCAGTTCAATGGGTTCATTGAGTACAGTCACAATGGTTGAGTAATGATATTCAGTAAAATAAGAGGTTTTTAGAAATAATTTAGTTCGAAGATAGTCTTGATCAGAAACTGACAATATTTATTTTTAAAATAATTAGCTTTGAGAAGAGTTACTGAACTTCAAAGAGATGATATTAACAGCAATAACTCATTGCTAAATGATTGTAATTAAAAATGTGAACTATAAAATACTAACACAATGCTATGAGATTATTATTGCCATGTGAGACCTTAAGGTCCTGTCTTGAATCTCGTATCATGTGATGACTATTCCAAACTAGGCGGAAATCAATGTTCACTGACTTTTAGATCAGAATAGTGCGCTAATCTGTGATGTAAACCTACTACCAATAATATGTATGGATTAACTGTTAAAACACTTAATAAACATCATTTCTTTAGATGCCTCTGGTCTATCCATATCAGCATGGGTTTATTGATCTGTTCATTTGAACTTGGCAAATTTAAAAACATGGTTTATTAGGGTTATTTTATAAGATATTACTTACATATTTGTTAGTAGATAGTATTAGATATTGAAAAAAACTTTACTCAAAATTCAGTGACATCTATCTGTATACCGTCTAAATGCTGATTCTTCAATTTCTGAAATACAAATAACACATTATCATATTATAGGGTTGTGGAGACTGTTGAGTTTCATTAAAATCATGAATAGATCAACCTTAGACCACCATTAGAACCTTGGAAGTATTGGATATTCGTATAGTCATAGTTTGGGACTCATCAGAAGTGCACATCCACAACCCCGCAAAGCGGAAATCAAACCAATCGAGTACTTAATCCCTAGAACACCGAGCTGGTATCTAACGGTATTAAAGTCTAAATTATCTACTCATCGATCTTGATCAAATTTAAACGGTCCTGTCTACATTATGGCCATTAAGCTGGAAGGAAACTTGACATACCAGTTTACTCGGTTTATGATCTCATTTTTAACATACGTAGGATAATAGTCTGTCGGTAAATAACTCAGTGGTAATTAATTAATTAACATGGATTCAAATATCATAATGTGAACTAATCCAGCTATATATCTTGTTGGTAAGTGTGATAAAACATAGTACCACACCTTAATATTTTAGTGAATAAAAGAATCATTAAATTCAATGTATTTCGTCTAATAACACTTTCTCACTTTTACAATATTCACATAAAATTTTAATACAATTAGATTTTACGAATTAAAGATGATACTGGAAAAGCTTATAAAAAAGTACCTGGTTTGAAACAAATCATGCCAGAAGAATATGAAGGGTGTAATGGTCCAATCAAAGATTTAATCGGTAAGTAAAAGTATCCACATTCCATGGTATACCATTGGTTAAACCTTGTAACTTAAAATTACCCGTAAACTTTAATTTTCGATGGAGTACACTTTGTTTTATTCAAATCGATACTGAGATAGTCATAAAGTATTCATGTTCATTCATAAGAGTTTTTAAATCATGTCAGATTCATTGATCACAATGGTTCAATTGTTCACTTGATTTTCATTTTTATAATCGATTTTCTATAAATTCAGAGAAATACTTACTTCGTTAACTTATATAACTAGTTTTATTTCTCGTCATTATGTACAACTAGTTGCTTGTAGATGTATCTGTTGACATCAAAGATTAAATTTACATCATTCTAAATGAACGTAGATATTAGGGATAAAATCAATTTCAGTTTAGTTAGGTTAGGTTTCAACGCATACCTACCTTACTGGTTATCGGTTCATATACTGATGGCTTGCAAAAAACTATTAAAAAAGAATGATTGGAGTAATCGAATTAACAGAAAAACTGTTGATATGAATGGAATGAAAAAAAAGTAAATTTCTTGGTCAAGTTCAGTACAATTATCAAAATTTATATCAATGTGATGGACTATTGAACGTTTAAACTATATATTATCTTTGTTTAATTATTTTTAATCTCAATTACAAGGTTATTATCATTATGGCACTTTTGTTTATCGTTTATAAACGTTCATTTTTGTTTTCCTGCTGTTTACATATTAAACTTTACACTTTTGTTTATACATAAAGTAGTGACGAATTAAAATTAATATGCTGTAGTGAATGAGAACACAGGTGAAGGCAACCGAATTGTATTTAACGAAAATCACAGAGTTACTCAGTAAAATAGGAAAACCATATCGTAAACGGTTAATTTGCAAATCTTCAATCCATCATCAATCCATTGTCTGACATTTCACTTATTCATGCGTTTCATACAAATTCCATTGTGTTCCCACTCTTCCTTTCTTGATCTTCCCCCATCTTCTGCTGCCAGACATTACGTTTACACACGCGTGAATACTTATACTTCTAGACCACTCTGAGCCAGCATCCAACGCTGTTAATGTCTAACTTCAATACATTCGCGATATTGAGTGACCTCATATAATTAATTATCACGAAGTAGAAAAACAATAATGATAAAGTTTTGACATATGAACAATATAACACTCGATTCAAAGTGGAATGTAATTTTGTTCAGGATTCTAGGTAAACTTATTTGATGAATATTCATTGTAGACTATCAAAAAGCAGTAAATTACAACACAATAATCAATAATATCGTTATTTAATGACGTTAGATCTATTGACGTTGTGAACTGTATACATCTAATTAGTTATTGATTAATTTGTATCAACTTCTACTTGATTCAGTATATTTAAATTGGAATATTTACTAGATAAACTCTGTATGGAGCCCTTCTAGGGTTACTGCCGGTCCTAAGCCCGAATAAAGGAGGAGGGCTGGGCATTGATTGGGTTAGCGACCCCATTCTATAGAAATCCAACTCGCTAATAAATGCTAACTAGGAAAATAATTCGCTGGTCAGCGTCCAATGCTCCATTAGGGATAACAGGTGTAAGTAAGTAAATATTTATTAGACAATTATTTGAAAAATCATTACAAATAAAAATTTACATTTATATACAATTTTAACAGTAATTTTAACATGTCTTATCAATTTTAAAGTGTATATCATTTGTTCTCCTTACTTTTCCCATTCTTTTTTTTTTTAAAGCTTTAGATAAAAAAAACTTTAAAACATTTTACTCAAATACATGTTGTTTAAATGATATAAAAGTTGACGAATCTAAACGTCCACTTTCTGCTCAAAATTACATGCGAGAATATAAAGAGATTGATGGTACAACAATGGGCAATAAAGGCACATTTATTTCAATTGATCCTGATGATTAAAAAAAAGTTATGCGATTGTTGATTAGTTAACATTGAATATTGACAATGTTGTTTTTGTTACATTTTCACTTACCATTGTTTATTCAATCTCTTTATAAACTTTATTGAATTATTAGATTTCATTGCTTTACCTTACTTTACTTTACTTTATAGTTGAAATTGTGTTCTTTGTTAATTTCACACTATCCTTCATTCGAAAAAACAGACTGACATTTTTCAGAGTATAGTTGTTTTATTAATATATCAGAAGCATTCCGTCAATATTAAACATAAGTACCGATTTGTACATGCCTTCATGACTATCTTTGTTTATCTCATTATTGTATAACAAATTATTAAAGTTTGGAAAATTAATTTTGCTGCTTTTGTTTGTTCAAATCAAATTGTTACATGATTTCTGATATGATTTACTCAAGTCGTATTGTGATGCAATCAATTTATGCGGAGGTTTTTTCAATTTCCAGTTCTCTAAAACTTGGTTAGTCAATTACAAATCAGAGGTAAGCTCATGTGAACAGGAAGCAAAAAAAAGTGATTACGGTGTTATAAATTCATGAGACGTCTCAAGTTTATGTTAGGTCTTGAGAAGACTGTCATTTTATACTTCAAGAAAAAGTATGTCGGAAATTAAGCTATCGTTAAAAAGTTTCAATTTCAGTAATATGAAAATTCAATCATGTTTAAACTTTATGATAGACTGCTCTCTAGCAGCCTTTATAGCTACTAAGCTACCTACTTCTCAAATATTGGCAACATTACCTGTCTAGTTACCCAGTAATTTTATGCATACATCCTTAAAACAAACATTAATTTTGCACAAACTGAGCTACTAAGCTCCTCTGGTAAATAGTTAATTTCAGTAATTTAGTTAAAGTCCTCTGCCCTAAATGATTTGGTCTTAAATTTTGACCTTAATACACCAAAAATGCTTAGCAACTTTATTCCATATTTAAATAATCAAAAATAAGGAGCCAGTGAGATAATATTGAACCTTATCTTAAGTTACTTGACGGATAAAGATGTCCCTTGTGACAATGAAAACACTTGTGTTTTTATTAACTGAACAAAACAAAACTGTGATATCCCGATTCAAAGACAAACGCAAGACTGTAGATGAAAATTTATTTTTGCATCAAGCATTGATCTCACCATTCCTTAATCACTGATCCGCAACTGATCAAAACAACATCATAGTGTACAATTAATGTATCTAATAATTTTAAATATCCGAACATTAGATAAATTTTAGTGTATTAAAACGGCATTCATTAGTATCAACTTATCAATAATGTGATGTAAATATGTATCGTGGAAAATCAATAGAATAATTCCAGTACCTAACGAGTATAAAAGATTTACTGAGTTGTAGATTTTTCTCCTCTCTAATACTAGTTGAACAAGTATTTTGTGCTGAATATATTACAACCCCAGAAAACTGGTCACTGTGCAGTTGGTCAGTATAACTAGTCAAGTTAAGGGAGGGTAACAAGGAGTGAATGATTAATTACATAAGTTCAGTATATTCTGCAGTTGATTTATCACCTCTTATCACTGTTATTTAGTGATTTGTTTGGATAGACAAGGAACTATATGAGTGTATTCCTAGACATCAGAGAGCTATTTATGACAGATAATGAGAATGGAAGTTAAAACGTAGAAAAACAAAGGATAGTCAATTGAATCACATCTTCACTTAACGTGGAAATAAACTGCATGGGTAACATCAGATAAGATTGAGTGAATCATTATCTAATAATTTACTACAAGAAAACCTGAAGACACCAACCTTAATTTCTGTCTTAATATTGATTAGTGCAACCTAAAATTTGTAGATTGTTTGTGGTAGACATCCATGAAAATAAACAGTTATCAGGACAGCCGAATGAAGTTTCAGGAGGAAAAACCAATAGCAGCTGACTATGATGAATGAAAGTAGTTTCATCAGGTATATTAACCAGAAATTTCTAAGCCCTTGTATTCAGTACCCCGGTAGTCACAACTGGATCCCTATTTAAGTCGGATTGAAACCCATAAGCAAAAATCAAAGTACTACATTTCATAATTTATATCAGGTAAAGAATTATGTAAAAAGAACTTATTAACTGATAGGAACAACATACTGTCCCAATAATTCTGATGATGATTGGCCCATAGCTATATCACTACGCTGCTCTGTTTGAAATCTAAGATTCTAAAGGTTTGTTCCAATAAACACCTGGAAAATAAATAGTTCCATACGCAGGACTAAAGGTGAATAGATGTTGTCCTATCAGTGATTGTTTTATTTTTTCAAGTGATAAACTTCGTTAATAAAAAGGTTTCAGTATGATTCTGTAGTGGAACGCTTCTACGAAGATAATACGATTTGTGAAAAATAGACATTATTGTACTTGTTTTGTTTAACTGTACCAAAAACACTTCTTGTGCGCAACGTTCTGTTTGCGTTGCTGCCATTTTTTTAAATGCCCTGCTCCCAATGTAATGCCAACGTTCTCCTTCAATAAAATACTCAACCATGGATTTATTTTGATATATATGACGGGATAATATGGAACATTTAGTGGTGATCATAGACAATCAGGTATCTATCTACCTACTCACCACTAAAATTCAATGGAGAAATATTTCTAATAGCTAATTCTGAATGGTGACATTGAGAGAAAAATAAGCTAGAATGTTCTTAAGTTGTCTGACCATTATTTTTGGTCGAATTAGTTGGAGTTATTGAAGTCGTCGAGTCGACAGTTATTGTCCATAAATTAGCAAATCCCTTATAATTCCATATTAATATGATTTTAGCCTTGTGAAATAAAAAAATGTCTATGCATGATGAATACTCATTCTAATAACGAAGTTGTGGAGTTCACTGTGGTGAACTTCTAATTTCTAAAACCTTATGTGAATAACTTTAGTGGTGATGTCTGTTATTGTTACAGTTACAACTAAAAGATGACTGCAGAAAAGTTCAGATGCACTTCAGCTATTTACGAAAATATATTCGTAAAAAAATTATTTCATTTTAGTTCATACGAAGTAGCGGAAATACAAAACTTAGATACGGTCATCTGAGACTTCATCTAACTCGTGAATCCCCCAAAACCAAGAATGAAAGGATTCGAAAAAATTCTGGTTGGTGTGTTGAGGTTTGTGCAATCGCAGTTGACTATTTATTCTGAAGTGCAAAGGTAAACAAATCAACAAAACAAATAGTTTGACAATTCTTCGACATCGACGCTCATCCAATTAGCTTTACTGAGTATAAGCTAGCTGAAAGCACTTAGTCACGTGCTACACATCCCTTACAACAACCAGCTAGCTTAGATCACTCGTTTATTGATACTCATGAAATGATTTGTTTCAGGGATTTAGCTACCACTACAACCTACTCCCTCAGGATTAGAGTAGTGAGGACCTTAAGAAGTGATCATTCGAAAGTTAAAACCCGATATGCTAACCTTGGTACGTTCACAGAAGTCTGGCTGTTTTTCTTGATTGGAGTCGTGGCAAGTATTATAAAAATGTGTAACCAAAAGCTCGGTTTATTGTATTCGTCATAGGGGACTTAATAAATGTTGCGATTGTACGAATCATGGAGGTTATTCAAGAGGATATTAATTGCTGATTTATCTTTGATCAGTGTAGTAACATAAAATAAGCTTTCTAGCCTGCAAGACACGCTGGAAAAACTTTCGTCTTGTCCACCTCACCCTAGTGACCAGGCTTCCTTGTATCCACAGGACTAATTAGATGCTTAACAAACAGCTTCTATTCAACCAACGGAAAGACTCTTTAACCAGGATGCATTTTGTCTAAAGTGAACATTCAATGATTCATCGTCCTTAGATTAAAAGATATGCACCTTAAAATAACGATACGCAACGCACTTTTAGTTTTCATATGTTTAAATACGTTCCGATCTATCGTAGACAGTACAGCAGTGCATAAATCTGAAGTTTCATGACCTTGCAGACTGTATTTATGGACTTATAACTCAACTGCTGTTTATAAGGAGAAGATAGTCAATATAATACGGAATTCTTATGATGGATTAAACTGCAAAATCTTGCGCGGAAGACAGATGACAGAATCGTTCGAGTTGAAGACCAGTGTCAGGCAAGACTGCTTAATCTCACCCTTTCTCTTTCTCCTGAGGATCGAATGGATTATAAAGACGTCAACGTCTGGAGGGAAGTACGGTATACAGTGGACGATTAGGATGTAGCTGAACGATCTTGACACCGCAGATTATCTGGATCTTCTATCGCACACTCAACAACAAATGCAAGATAAGAAGATCAGTGTAGCAGCAGCCTCACAGAAGCAGGTCTCAGCATACATAAAGGGAAAATCAAGATTCTTTAATGCAACACAACATGCGCCAATGAAATCACTCTTGACAGGGATATTTTAGAAGATGTAAAAACCTTTTTGCATTTGGGCAGCATCATTGAAAATCAAGGTGGGTCCAATACATAGATGAAGGCTCAGATCGGCAGACTAAGGATTGCATTTTTACAATTGAAGAACATTTGGAACTCGAAACAACCGCCAACCAACACCGAAATCAAGATTTTCAATACAGATGTCAAGACAATTCTACTGTATCGAACGGAAACTTTGAGAACTACGAAAGCTATCATCTGGAAGATCCTAGTATTCATTAACAGCTGTTTATGCAAAATACCTCAAATCCGTTCTCCAGACACCATCAACATCAACCTACTGTGGGAGAGAACAAACCAGATTCCAGTGGAGGAGGGAATCAAGAATAAGCGGTGAAAATCGATAGGACATACGTTGCGGAAAGCATTCAGCTGCGTCACAAGACAAGCCGTCACTTGGATCCCTCAGGGTCAAAGGAAAAAAGGAAGGTCAAACAGTATATTACATCAAGAAATGGAGACAGACGTGAAAAGAATGAACGAATATTGGACAGAACTGTAAAAGGAAGCCCAAGACAGAGTAGGTCGGAGAATACTGGTCGGCAGCCTATGCTCGATTGGAGATAACAGGCGTAAGTGCCTCCATAGTATTGTCCTGTCCATGCTATCAAATGTTTTCTCCCATTCAGTAAGGTGATGCAGAGTGGTTAGTTTCATTCAACTGATTGTTCTACAACGATCTTTAATGCCGCAATTCGGTCGGCATACGATCGATCCTTACGAAATCCAGCTTGTTGGACTCGAAGTATGGCATCTACGAATTCCTTCATTCTACTTAACAACACCTTGTTGAAGACTTCGCCTGGTATTGAGAGAAGAGTGATGCCTCTATAGTTCTTACACTTGCTGAGATCGCCTTTCTTTGGTATTTTGATGAGGTATCGTTCGTTCCAGTCTGTTGGTACTTGTTCTTCATCCCAATTACGGTTGAAGAGAATGTTAGGCCACTGCTGGAATTTTTTCTGGTCCCGCTGATTCTCCGTTCTTGATTTGTCTAATTGTCATGAGATTCCCATCCTATGACTGCATTTTGCGCTTGTTTAGACAGCATCAGTTTAACTCCTTGGATGTGTGAGGCATTTTGTTCTTCATGGCCGAAGTATAACAGAAACTCTCCCAAAGCTGGTTTCAGTACAATGCGTTTCGCTGATTCCGAGCCTTCCATTTTGTATCGTTTCATTTCTGCAGCAACTTGGAATAGTCTTCAGATCTCCCACAATGTTCGAACATCCCATATACCTTATATGGAGCATCAGCCTCGTGACTTTCGAAGGAACTTGGCTTTCATCATGAGATCTAATAACTTCTCTGAACGAAAACATTCTAACTCACAAAGCACATCTAAAATGTTTTGAATTATTCTTTCTGGTTGGTGTTTTTTCAGCATGTTTGTTTTTTGTGGGGTGGGGTCACCAACCCCATGCCCAACTTTCCTCCTTTATCCGGGCTTGTGACCGGAATTAGCTTCTGGCGGAGTTTTGAGACCCGCTTCCCGTTATTATTGCCACTTCCTCTGTCTTGCTTATCATATCCGTTTCCTCTCCCTTGCTTAAGCTTCAGTCCTCTCGCACAATATTCATTACCAATTAACTATTTAAATTAACCATTTATTTACTTAGTTCTGAAATATTCTTCTCATAACATTTTAACTTTCTTATTATTGTGCACATATTAACTAACTCCCGTCCTGGTAACATAATAGCTGCTGGTATCCAGAAACCCTACTGCCCTGCAACAAACTATTTCATTCAAATCACGGGACATACAAACTCACAAACAACTGCTGACTAGAATTAGTGAAGTCGAATGGCTAGAAGCCTATCCATTGGGAACTAACAAACACCTGGAACCGTACCGAAAGAACAAGAATCGAGGGCAATGAAATCAAGTGGTTTATACTAGCTCGTGAAAAAGATATTGGATTAGATAGCATGGGCGAATGAAGTCCATCTTGTCTTACGTCAGTATGTAAGAGAACCTGAATTTTTACCGAGTATAAATTGTTCTTAACATTCAAAGTATATCTGTTATCTCTTTCAAAGACCAAATGGCCTAATATTGTTGTCACTGAAGGTGGATGGCGGTTTGTTTGACTGCACCAATACAGGGTCGTATTTATGGACATCAAGGTGAACATTGATGGGGTTGTTAGAGAAGTGTGCGGAATTAATGATGGAACAACTTGTGAAGAAGTGATTTTCAAACTTGCACAGGTTGCTAGTTTGCCTGGATTCTATACCCTGGTTGCTAGCTACAGGGATCAAGAAATTACACTATCTCCTGAGGAAAGGATTAAAAATTTCATTAAAGAGTATGATAAACTTATCTATTTTTAGTTCAAATATCATTTAAACATAAACGATTTATGCTTTCGTTAACTCCTATAACATTTTGATATGCTCTTAGAGTAATCTATTCAGGTATTTATCATGAATGTTTTTAATGAAGACGAAATTTATAGTTTTAAGACAACCATATATTGTTTTTACTTATCTTTCTTTAGATCGTGAGTTAAAAATACTGTAGCGTACCATACAGAGAGATGCTGCCATCTCACCAGGAAGGAAGGGGTTAGAAAATGTCGACACTAAAGATGTCACACCTCACCTTACCCCATGGACTTCCGTCTCTGGCGGTAAGGCCTTTTAAAAAGAGCGGAGCTAACTCTTTAAAAACGCCTTGTCTGAACGGCCCCAAGCAGTTGTCCCTTAGACTCTGCGGTCACGCCCCCAAGTCTTTATAACCGACAGCCTCCAACGGTGTGGGTAGCAGGAAAGTGACATCCGCTTTCATACCTGTAGGAGCATACGAGACCAAATTGGTCACAATCAAATCCTTCCTACACCTCCTAATAACTCTCTTATCTCCATGACTAACCATTCTCACGTTCCTTTATCATCTCGCACCTCTGATGCTAACCATTCAAGCTACACCAGGTTGTCGGTTGGAGATGAGAAACTGGAACAAGCATGAATTCATGAATCCACGTTTGGGGTCCATA
Organism: Schistosoma turkestanicum; assembly: GCA_944470395.2. Classification (NCBI taxonomy): domain Eukaryota; kingdom Metazoa; phylum Platyhelminthes; class Trematoda; order Strigeidida; family Schistosomatidae; genus Schistosoma; species Schistosoma turkestanicum. The sequence goes on from OX103974.1 coordinate 23,083,854, forward strand.
GGTCAATCATGATCAATAGTTGAACTGTTTAGGTTATATGGTTCATAATTGTTCACAATAGCACAAATGAACCCACCTTATATCGCCGATGTAGGTCTAACATTGAGTTCTCAAGCAGATCTGATTTCCTCATGACCTTTTCTCTTTTTTAAATTTATTTCATTGAGATATAATTCTCGAATCCGTGATCTTTTAGATTACTGATAATACTGCTACAACCTCTAATAAAACGCGATTTAAACTGACAGTTTTATCTCATTGTGCTGATACGGTATGGCAACTTGGGCTGATATATGTACGTACCAAGTTCTACTTTGAGCTGACTGACTTATATATCTTTCCACTCTGTCTTTCAGTTATGCAGGAAGTTTTCTTATATTTGACTGGAAAATAAGAAGTAGAATGTTAATAGGTGGATAAACTCAATGAAACAGTGTGGTCGAGTTCGGGCTACTAACAAAGCCGTATTACTGACCTAAATCTCAGAACGATTAGAAATCAAGGACAAGACCAACAGTGAGACGAATAGTTTCCTATGTAATAAAAGATCATACTACATACAAAATAA